>OX461808.1:163589959-163928773 GCA_949802685.1 Dicyrtomina minuta
TTAATAAAACAATAAAAACTCACATATCGGAATAACGAACTTGGGACTTAATTGCAATATTACATTATAATAGTTAGATTATGTAATCAAAGAGAGGGCTTATTGGCCATAAATTATATCGTAGGCAAAGAATCAAAATAATCTATATCTAATTTCCGCTAAAAGCGAAATAACCTATCTAAAGAAATAAACCATCTGTCAATATCCAACTTAAAATGATGCGAATGTAAATAGAACCATTCTTCCACTTGATTTAAAATCCTATACAGAACATTTTAAGCTTTTTTCAAAAATATGTAAACCGAATATCTGCTTAGTTCTAAAAACTTCGACTTAACTCTTTTATGCATTGTTAGCAGTTTGTATTTATGACATTGCCCGTCACGAGGTGATTCCATCCAAAATGAGACATAGGTCATTTTGGTTTTCCACACAAGTAAACCGGGACTTGTACATGCCTCTAAAAAATACCTCATATCGCCAAAGCTATGAGCAGACAAATAGTAGCCTTGCTAGCCTTATAAAATTGCCCAAGTTAGAAAAGCTGAATGTGTCAACCCTCGCTATACTAACTTGGCACATAATGAAAATTTAAATCACGATTGCCACAGACGAGGGACATACTAAAGATAGGTAGGCAATATAGCGTTGTATAAGCAGTTGCCTTATGTACAGTATTATCTTCACAATATTAGGACAAATACTGGCATCTACTCAACTCTGACGCAGTGACAGCGATAGTCTACAATATTAAAAACGATCCTGTTTTCTGTGGATGATTTTCACATTTCAAAGCTGAAAATGCATAAAAATTGTGATACTTTGTCCTAATTAGTAATCACGTTTCATAAATGTATGTAATTAATAACTTTATTAATAATAAAATGAGAAGCATATCTTTTACGTTGTTCTTTATCCTCTCGTTATCACTGCACTAGGTAGGAGTGCAGTGTAGCCGCAAGAAGATAATATATATCGTTTTCTCGTGTAATTTATTCAAAATTTCCTCTCCTTTTGTATTTGTAAAGTATTTATTTTTTCATTGTACATGACTGGTGTAATGTAATATATGCTGGAATATTTCTGTATACTATCCACATCTACCAATGTTTTCAATTTAGTGTTATCTAATTTTTACTGTGTACTTTTTTTCTTCCTATTTCAAGGGAGTTTTCATCTTTGTATATTATGTGACAGAAGATTCTTTTTTAAATATTACTATTATTGTACTTGAACAACGACGTTTACGCCTTACTATTCTTATAAACATCAAGACGACCAAACTAAGAGTATGGTATAATAAATTACACTGACAAAGATGGTTTATTTTTTGCTTTCTACTTTTTTCTTCTTCAAATGAAAGTGCACAGTAATACAATATTATTATTAGTTAATATAAATGTAATTTACATATTGACTACATGAACATTTTTAAATCGTCAAGATTTGTTTTTGTACTTTAATATTTTATTACTCTTTGGCTTGAATTACTGGACTGAATTAAGCTGTAAGCAAACATGCTGTTTTTAATGTGAATTACACAGTGGAATATATATATAATATACATAGCAGAAAATAGAGATTATTTATCATAATGAAATCGTTTCTTTAATGTTTATATGCGTAGGTAATTCCTAATCATTGTAAAGTATGTAGTTAGAAATATGGCAATATCAACATACACCTAATGCCTATGCCTCTAAAACAAATGTAGTGAAATCATTAAAAGAGAAATACACTGTCACATAATAGTCATATTGTATGTAGAAAAGAAAACGGAAATTTTTAATACTCGTCTTGACTTTTGCGAAATTAGGTAATTCACTTAATGAATTCATGAAGGTGTGGCACGTAAAAATACGGAATATTTGCAAAATTTCTGTTTTAGTTATCAGTTTTGCAAGTTTAAATTATTATTATATGTTTATATGGTTGAACAGTCAAGTTACGGTACGTAATGATCTATAATTACGATTATTAATAGTTCGACGTACGGTACGCATCCTTCTAGTACAAATAGAATTTGAATACTTCCTTCTAGAATGTCACATTTAAACATGCATCATACTCAATTCTCAAGGTACTGTTACTTCACGCATCATCTGTGTAATACGTATAAACATACTCTGTATTACATACGGACTCGAATCATATATTAATATTAAGATTAGTAGAATAAGAAGACGTTTCGAAATTGGTTTGATTTCTTTTTTCAACAGAGAGGGGAGGCTAGAGGCTGTTTGGCTATTGTTGATTCAATATTTAATTATACAGTAGCTACCTTTTTACTCAATATTACAGTAACGGCAACGGCATACATATTGTGGGACTATAAAAACAAGATCGTGTAACAAAACATGATTTCATTCAGTAAATGATAAAGTGATTAAATTTAATGGGTACTTATATTTATATAATTATATATATAGATATATATATGTATAATATGCAACGAGCGCTAGATTGATTGTTTGCCATTTACTTAATTACTACACTCATCATCAGTTCACATGTGATTTCTGAAGGTATTCAGTTCTTTTGCAAATTGTAATAAACGTTACTATATGATAGTATTTGGTTAGTTTTACCCAAAGTAAAAAATGTGGCAATTGCAGTTTACTATGTACTATTTTGTGTAATAACTAACTTATAACTGTGAACTTACTGAATAATGTAAAAGTATGTAAAAACATAATTATACATTTTTTAATATTAGAGAATGAGTAAATTAACTAATTATTATAAACTGTAAATGGAGCTTAAAATAAATAATATATAGAAGCACAGCTAAATATGTAGAGGTCTATTAAGTCTACACACTTAAGTTTCAGGGTAGAGTGGTTTGTCATATACTATATAGCCCTTCGGAAAACATCAAACAAACCGTGTTTAATTTCAAACCTTTTTGCTGTCTTATTAGTAACAATCCATTATTTCAACTCACTATCGACTAGTCAGATATAGAGCATAATATAATAAATCTCATTTTGTTCAGCCCGCTTTTACTTAGTAGGTGAAAAGCAAATAAAATTTAAATGCAAGACCACAATGTGGATGATTTACTTTTAAATAATTTGGCATGCATTTACTAAATATTATGTTAGTTCTCATTAAATTTATTCTTAAAAGCGTATACCTAACATTTTGGTTAGTTCAAAAACATGTGAAGAGAATAATTCACACTTTTAGTTTAAAAAAAATATCCCAATTCGGCATTTTTAAATGCTTCAAAATCATGAAAATAATACACTGCCACAGCTGGTCTATAAATGTTAAGCACAGATTGGGATGACTTTCATACGGGAATAATAGTTGTGCTAACGACGGAAAAAATTGAAACATAAAACTGCATATGTAAGAATACAAAATAAGTATATAATATGATACCAGATTCACGTAGAAATCGACATCATATAATGTTTATATGTAGGTAGCTAGATATTGAACCCTGTTCAGAAAAATGTATGTAGAGTATTTTAAAATTTTATTTCTTATTGAAGTAAATCATAGTTTAAAGTCTTCGCTCGGATATAAAAATTGTAGGCATAGGGTTTACAGCACAAAATGGTCATTGGGATTGACGTTTCTCTAATAAAAATTATGGTCATGGGGTTTAAATTTTTTATGTTAAATTATGGTCTTGGGGTTTGGATTTTCCATGTTAAAATTATGGTTATAGGATTTGGATTTTCCATGTTAAAATTATGGTCATGGAGTTTGGATTTTCCATGTTAAAATTATGGTCATGGGGTTTGACATACAATATGAAAAAAAAATGGTCATGGGGTGCAACACATAAAACGTGCTTCCCCATGTATTCTTAGTTAACTCCTGTATTTGTTGATTGTTTTACCTCACGTGTAGCATGTACTATGACTTAAAATAAAAGATATCACTTGCTAATAATTTCTCTTTGGTCATTAGTTAATCGGGGCGCTGCAGCAAAAGAAAAAACAACAAGCAACAACTAGTGCCCGAGACAAACAACTTGATAGGGTATTGCATATATATAATTGGTGATTGCATATTACTCTACACTGCTTATGATTTATATACGGTATTTGCTCATTACCTACCGATTATCTATTGTGTGTAGGAAGTCCTACAATATATCGAACGGGAAGCGAAGGAATCTACACTCAGTGATGATTTCCGTATTGTAAGAAAACCAGATTATTAATGTATCCGTTGATTCCTTATCAAGTCTTGTATACCTTATGTATGAAAATTGATTAATTGTGCTAATCTTAGGTCACCCGAAAAAATGCCTATCGTTTGACTAAAGCATATAGTTGCTATACGGATATACCTAAGGAAGGTAAATCAGCACTGCAGGCTCGTTCCTACTCATGTTAACAGGTCGTGGGATTCAAGACGGTCTTGTTTATTGATGCTAAATATAAAGCAGCGCTTCATCATCTCGCTTTCGTGCAGGCACCGTATGTTCTCGCTATTTGATTTTATTTATTACAGAGACTTTATTACCTAGAAATATTATGGTAATTTAGATTAATATTAATAATACGGTTCGTTGATAGATCGGAAATTATCGCCTTTTCTACACTGACCAGGGACGTACAGGATCAGATGATACAATGGTCGAATAGAACACCGATAATTATTTTAGAGTAGAGGAAATTCTTGAAATTTGCACGGGACCGCCAAGTCTAACAGGCTATGTCATGCAGAGTCTACTACCACAGGCGGACTTACTTGCTAGCATCCGAGCTGGTGGTTGGACTGGAGGCATCCAAATCACCTATTTGCCCTTCCCAATCAATGTACTAAACCAAGCAGCTCACGTGCAAGTCGATGTAATGCAGCGTTACACGGCTGGCGAATTTGATACTAAATCTCCTATATCAGATATTCAGAAGTATCCAGTGTGGCCCAGCATGACTACACCTCGATGGATTAGGACGTATCCTAGTTGGACCACCTGGTTCCTGTTGTTTTTCAACGCTGGCATGGCCGCTCCAATCATATTTAATAATTGACTCGGAGGAAAGAGATGGAGCCCTTATTTTTTGTATGATGTAGATGAATCGAGGGGTCAAATATTTGACATAATCTATACCGATGTGTCAGACATCCTATACCTACATTATAAGGTAAGATTCACCTTCTATTATCCTAAGTGTATGTCTCGTATGCTTACCGGATTAATTATATCAATAGAAATGTGCCCGGATTATTTGGACGGAATACATTCACGTGTACTTGTATATTAAATTATACAGGTCAAACATGCTAGCGGTTCACGAGCATACCTAAACTGGAATAAAGCTGCATAAGAGAATCTTTTTGTCACTGATTTAGGGCAAGATATCTATATAACTACAGCCGAATATCTAGGGATAACCTCATTGTTTCCAGAAAAGAAAAATGAAATAAGGGCAGATTATTTGTTTAAACTCACAAAATCCACGTGCGGCAAGGTTGAGCCTTACGAACCTCCAATTGTGCTGAGTGAGGCTCAATTGAAAAAACAACCGGAAACGGCCAAAATTACAATAAGTAAATTTAACAAAACTTGTTTGATTTACGTATGGGACCCGCAATAATACTAATAGCATGCTAAACTACACGTTATGCCGTGACACAGGAAATTTTGTATCATTATTAATGAACATATCTATCTAATTGGTTGTTATTCCTAGACTGTGTCATTTGCGGTGGCAAATATGTCGGTGGGGATCCTCAGTATGAAAGAAGACATAATGCAGAACATCACCCACCATCGCAATCCTAAATATGCGCTGTAGTCCGTACGTTTCAGAAACAAGCGTTGAAAGTTTAATTGGAAACTAATCACGCCAAGGGGCAAGGTAACAAATGTACCCGATGCAAGATGACCTTCAATCTTCTACAAGGATTGAGAAAACATAAGCGACGTTGTAAATTACCATTGCGTGCGGACTATCGTGCTCCTTCAGTAGTAGACGCTACACAATCAGTAGAATCGAAGAAGCTAGCCAAATTAAGGAAGCAAACAACGCGGGAAAAACGCATGAGACGGACTAAACAGACAAAAGTACAGAAGTCTGGCTCACCCGGTAAGCTTGTTTATGTAGCGTTATCTACTTTTTTGCTTAGATTTTAGGATGTATCTCAATCACCAAATATTAATGAATTTATTAACAACGAGAAAAAACACCCATCATTTTACCTAGCTATGATTTTGTGTATCATGTTTATTCTATTATCAGTTGCTGGTCCGTCTTCGGCACCACATGTCAGTAAGCCGATTCGGCGGAAGCGTGTCATATCCTCGGACGACGAAGAAGTGGATGATGACAGCTTTATTTAGGAGACCAAAATAATCGCGATGGCTTTACTTGCCCAGCATTCTGCACTATTCTACTACTACTATTCTGCAGTATTGCAGCAGACGCAAAAATTGTGGTCCTACTGGATGCTATTAAGGATAAAAACGTCAAGACACAGACAACAGACCCATCAGTCAAGTCTATTTTACCTAAGATGGCGGCTTACATGCGTCATCATCAAATCTTTGTCCCAGAACAAAATCTTCACTCTTCAGAAAAAATCAAAAAGGAACTTCCTTCTATTGTGGTGGTTGACGAAAACCAACCTCAGATCAAAACGACTCCTAAATCATCTGAAATAACTGCGAGCGTCACTGCAGTCCATAGAAAGTCCTTTACCCTCAGGGCCGCCGGCATCAAAAAAAAATTATCGACCTCCGAAATTATAAAATGTAGAGGAGAGATAACCTTATTGTAGGGTATGTAATGACGGTAGTGTATGATATACCTTATAGTACAGGTTAGACTTGACTGACAAACTGTACCCATATAGAAAATGTTACTATCAATTGCCTGTCATCCTGAATATCATTGTAATGTATATATTTTGCTACTTTTCTGTAGCGTTGCAAAGATGGTTACAAGGTGTGCCATCAAGTTCAAAAAATAAAAAGATGTTTTTAAGATTTAAGCATCGGGAACTTGTTCTTGTACTATTTTAGATTAGAAGGAGATAAGATGGTATAATGTAATGTACATCCGTATGCTACAGCTTTTTTTTAATTATAGGGATGTTACAAGACTCTCTTGTTTACATCGATAGCGTGTAGGTGGGAATTACTTATAGCGCAGATGTTTTGCCGAAAGACAAACTGATAGTTGCCTGGACGAAAGCCAAAAAATAGTATATTCTACCCTTTTTTAGAAACTTGTCGAAAAAAAAATTTACGTGTCTTCTTTTCTTCTCGTTTGTGCGTTTTTTGTTTGTTATCCCTGCTATCCTTGTGGAGATAAATTATGTGTACTAACGTTTTCTCACATCGTTGCGTTCTCCGTTCTATTTTGAGCTATATTCGATGCTTGATCTCACAATAATTTGAACTTTTGCACGCGGCCCTAAGCTCACGTGAATTAACGAAGCCCTTCGATAACACACGTAGCTTGTCTTGCTACTCTAGCCATTTTTTCTAGCATCTTTGCTATATTTAATTAAAACAATCTGGGGTGCGTTAAATTTGAAGAAAAATTTATGTGAATACGTAATTTCTCAAAGTATCGAGATTTAGTTTAAATCACTCCAAAGCATCGGCTCAATGAGTCGTGATGTGGAGGTTATTTTCAAACGTAAATGTATAGTTATGTTCATACTTTGACGGGTCTTGCTTGACCACAGAATGTACACATGCCTTAACTCTGACTCAAAGTTTGGATTACGGCCAAAAACAAAAAAAAACGGTTCATGGTGGGGCGATTTGGAAATACATCTATCAAACTCTAAAGCATCGGCTCAGTGAGTCGTGCTGTAAAAGTTATTATTAGTTGTCATACCTATTTAGGTTTGGACATAAAATTTTACCCGTTTCTGTACTTCAGCTCAAAATTTGGAGTCTGGCCACAAGAAGAAATACAAGAACCTATGTGTGGTTGAAAAATCCTGAAAATCCAATCTCATGTACTTTGCTTACTTATTTGGAAACATACAGAGTTTTTTCTTTCGTTTTTACATCTCAGTACTGATTGCTTTTATCTTACAATTATATCCTGGTAGTAATAAATGTAATTCCTTATATCTATATTTATCGCACGCATCTAATGTCTGGCTATTCAAAAAACATCATTACCGACGCATTTATTCACTTTTAATGAATATTATAATTAAATAAATATGAATACGGTACATATTTAATGCATACATAATTACAAACGATTCCAAAACAGTACGTACCCATGATCTTATATTCTTGTAACAATATCATTTCTATTTTATGCTTTCAAGTACGGGTCGCCTTACGTTACTTATTATATAATTGGCTTATCTATTCTAATTCATGAACTCTTTGTTGTTGATTATTCAAGTACATACGTAGCGGTTTTACCCATTGACTTTTGCAATCAATATCTCGCGATAGATTGTCTGAACAATAAATTTTTTTTACATCGATAGACGCAATCTTATCCTCGGATAGATTGTTTCAAAAATTAAAAGAAAACAAATTTTTGACTGTGACGGGTGCAATCAATCTTCCAAAGAGACACATAATAACAATAATGTCTTGTTTGTTGTTTTTCTAAAGTATCTGGATACAAAATTTAGAATCATATCATATTCTTTAAAATCATTGAAATTTTACGATGAATATGAATAGCATTTGTAGTAGTAGTATACTAGTTGTTTCTGTTCGTGCAGTTTTTTCCCCTCAGTATAATATAATGAACAAGAAATAACAATCATGATGATGATGAATAATGATATCTTTCTGTGTGTATCGATTTGATTTGATTTATAATCCTAATGATTAATGATAGAGTGAATAATGTTGATGCTATATGATAATTAATTAGTTAATTCACTAAACAATTTGATCATTCTTAAAAATTAAAAAGTTACTCGTAATACTTGTTGTGAGTTTGTGTAGTTAATTTTTAAAAATTTGATTTTTGTGTTGATTAATATATGATGGACTTTTAAGAAATTACGCTGCATTGTACTTTCAGCGTCCAGTCCAAAAGTTACACGCTCTCTCCGACGACGACGACGACGAAGACGACTAGCAAATAAAAAAAACTTACTCTCTTTGTTTTCGTTCTTTGTATGTATTTTGTTTTTGTCTTTGTTGATCCTTTGTCATTAAATGTCCAAATGTCCACGTACCATAACCCTCCTTCCTCCTTATTGTTTTACAGTATACAATAATTGCACTATTCATTAATAATTTTTAAGTACAAGTATAATTCACATATTCAATTTAATTCTACTACCTACGATGATACCCAACCTATTTGTAACTCACCTCCTAAAAACTAGATTCCACTATTCTTTGGCATCTTAGAGAATTTCAAAGTGTTTTCTTGAATTAATCACCCATTAAATTATGTAACAGCTATCAACTACCCACATCATGATTAATGATTATGATTATGACTCACTTTCCCCTCTTCACGTTTTCCATAATATTATGCATACCTATTCTATAATAGGTAGGTAGGTAGTAAATAATAAATTTCGAATCGATCCAATTTATATTTCAAATTCAAAAAGCCGCTCAAACTTAAAACAAAAAAAACTGATTAATGATTTTTTCTTTTTTGCTCCCTACAATATATGCTTACTGCATCATGCACTTTTCATTAACTTTAAATTCTCTTCTTATTTTTCTTTTTATATATACCAGTCTGGTATTTGTTTGTCCACCTGCCTTCCTGTCTGACGTGTAGAATTAAATTCAGAATCTGAATACTATACTGATAAATTGTCTGACCCACTCTCCTACCAGCTCCTGATATAATTCTCCGGTACATATATTATACTCTGTAATTAGTTTGAAATTGTCTAATGTAAAATTTAACTCTGTACATGTAAGTACTAAAAGCCCAGACTAAGACAGACGACAGACGTGTCCTTTAGTACACAGAGTAGGGTGTTTAAAAATGTACTATGTAGTATTAATTGCTGGTAGAATTACATGCATATATTGAATAATGAATATATATAAACTGAGTGCACCATAATCTTAAATCCTGCATAAAGTACGCTAATGACTACGTTTCTTACAGCTATATTATAGTATTATAAAATATTACTTAATGGTTTTCAAAAATGCAAACTTGTAGTCTTGGTGTATAGGAGCACGCAGGGAGACATGGGAGGTTTCCAATAAAATGAAAAAGTAGGTAGGTTTGCTACTTTTTGAACTTGACTAAAAATCTTCACATCTCTAGTTCGAGGGGTAAAGCTCATGAAGTCTGACGATTACATGCTAAGGCGTATATGGTACAGTATGAACAGTTCGACGGGTAGATTGAAAAAGTTCGAGGGGTATATGGAGCTGTGCAGCTAATCTGTACACATATTGCAATTCTACTATAAGGAATAGTTCGACGGGTAGATTTGAACAGTTCAAGGGGTAACGGGAATTGTGTAGCTAAGCTGTACACATTATGCGACTTGTACCACAACGAATAGTTCTAGGGGTAAATCTCGTGAATTATGACGAGTATACTAAAATAGTCTGACGTGAAAAATTTTAATGCCATTTTTTTTTCTGTGGTATATAGAGACCTGAACGTATTATAGTTATTTACATTAATATTAAACACAGTGGTATAAAACAGTATATTATTATAACCGTATTTTTTATATGGTGTTTTAGATTACGAAAATTGTGAAAGCAAAAAATGCAGCTACCAAAAAGAAAAAAACGAAGTCTGCAATTGCCTCTAATGCAAAATTAGACAGGGTATGTTTAGACTAAATTTAATAATCATTAAAAAAATTTTGCTACTGATATTTCTCAAATATTTGTTTTTGTTGTGACGAGTCGTATTTTTCTTAAATTCATAGCTCACCAAGAAGGAATTCTTGGACAGAGAAGCCTATGAAGAGAAACAAAGCCTCAATTTTCGATATGTAAGTCGACCATCTGGGCGAGATGTTCACACCTTGCCTGTCTGGTATTGTATCCACTACTTTTATTACTTTGAACTTCGAAACCATCTCAACAGGTAATTGTCTGTTGTTTTTAGGTGACGGAAGAAAACATGCACCGGATGCCAAAGGCCTACAGTATGTGGATTGAAAATCCCATAGACGACCAATGGGATTTAGTGACCCATGAATATTCATTCAAAGAAATAGTGGCGATGAAAAGTGTTTTCTTCATTGATGCGAATTCAATTCCGCATGTGCATCACTTCGCTTTCGTGCAATTACCGTAAGTAAATAGGGATTTGATTTTGATGTGTGTATTATGGGTTTGGTTGCAGTGTAAAATTCATTTGACATTCTAGTGACGCATGCACATCTTGTCCTTCTGTTTTTAGCAATGGGAGGTTAAAGTTTTCCGAACTGAATCCAGATATACAAGAACAAATTCGCAATATGGTCAAGGCTTCCGCGACGGGATTTACATTTACGCGTCAGCAAAGTGGTGAAGATCCCACAGAGCGTCAAAGTACTGGGGATGTTCTTCAAAGTCTGGTTCCATCCGCGGCGTTGATAAAAAGCCTCTTAGCTGGTGGGACGGAGGGGGATTTAGAAGTTATTTATATGCCTTACCCAGTATCTTTGTACAATTTGGCCTCCACTGTCCAAGTTGATCTTATGGAAAGATACGAAAAGGGAAAATTTGATGAAGATTACCCCATTACCGCCATTCATAACTATCCGCCAGCAACCTCATCGGCGCCTCGCTGGGTGCAAGCTTATCCGTCGTGGAGCGCTTGGTTTTTACTCTTCTTTCATTCGGGAATGGCTGATAAATGCAAGTATCCGGACGGGGATTTGGGCATAGGGTGGAACGCTAAGATTGTTCAATCAGTCGGTCTTGCTTGGGACCAAATTTTTCTCTTGGATATCACCGAGCAGCGTCGCTTTTTATATGTGAATTACAGGGTATGATTTGGTACTTGCCTAGACTGTAGATTCATGCGATACTTGTTCGTGCGTGGACACTGCTATCGTAATGCTTCCTATGGTATTATGTGCTAATTTGTTTGTATTTTTTCATTTTATAAGGTTACTACCCTAAGCTGCTCTTACATCTATACATTTTTCAACGATGCTGCTCACACACATCTTAAATCGTATGATGGGGGAAAGGATATTTATATAACTGAGCGGCAACGCCGTCAGATTATTGCAATAAATGCACCAAAGGATAACGTTATCCTTCCAAAATTCAAGGCGGAAATACGTAAATCGGAATGGGGACCTATGAATCCACGTGAACCACACAAACATCTTAGTAAGGAGCAAGCTGCCTTACAATCCCCTGCGGATCGAGAAAGAATTGGTAATTATTACTAGCGCATCATTCCTAAGTTACCTGTATTCATCTTCGTACTTCCCTAATAATACGGAATGAAACTTTGCTTTTTGTAGACTGCTACTGTGGTGGATCGTATAGTTCAAAGGCGCCGTACCACAAGACTCGTCATTTTAAGAACTCTACGGATCATACAAAGATTCAGTGTCCCAGATGTAAAGTCGTACGTCTGTTTTATCCGCATTCGTTAGACAAGCACCGCTTGGACAATCACAATTCCCACCACAAGAAGGAAAATACTTGTGAAAACTGTGACATGACGTTCGGGCTGAAAAAGGGGATGGATGGTCACGTAAATTGCACTAGACCGCAACGACCAGACTATAAGCCTCCAACAACGATGATATTTCGTGCAGGTAAGGTTAAGGTAGAAATAACGTGCAAATAGGGCTGCCTACTGTGAAATTAAAGGAAATGCTTGTCGGAATTTTTGTTGATCGTATGTTTGCTATGTATATAGGTTTGACGGTGGCTCCGTCAGTCAAAACAGCTAAATCTGCCAATCGTGGAAAACAAAATAAACGGATAAAAGAAGCGACCGCCCATGGTCCTATACACTCCCTGAAGCTAATAAAGATAGGAAATCCAGCTATGTGGCAACGCGCATCCTTACCTGGTAAGATCAGTTTGAAGTGTTATCGATTGAATTTGTGTCCTATCTGAAGTGTGAAAAATGCATACAATGCTATTAGAAGTAAAAATTTGTACTTTTATGTAATCTCAGTTGCAGGCCCTTCCTTCATGCCGCCAGTACGGAAGGAGACTCGTCGAAAACGTGTTATTAACTCTGACACGGGCGAAGACGATGATGATTTCCATATCAGGAATATTGAAAGAATTACATTGGATGAGCTGCCGTTTCATACTGCACTGAGTATCACACCAGCCGGAGAGGTAGTTGTCCTCCCTAAGGTGGTAGAGGAACAAACTACGGGTCCTACTCGTAGTCTAGACCCTTTATTGGCACGCTACCTGGCCGCACAAGAAATAAGTGTTCGCTCAAGTGTGCCCATTCATCCAGTAGACCTCACTCCTGCTATAAGTGGATTGGTGAAACCAAACAAGGCTACGCTCGAATCCGCAGGCCTCACAGTATCTTTTATCCTGAATGCTACCGGTATGACGGAGAAAGTTACCTCCCCAAACAATAATTGATTTTTTGTCATATTCACGTGTTGATTTAGAGTTACTTTTGCATAAGTTGCTTCTAAGCTCAGAAATATATGTGGGATGGTCAGATAGATGCACTTGATATATGTAATATAATGATTCACAATTTTTTTAATTTTGTTTTTTCTCTTTTTACTTATTGTTATCAAAATAAACCAATTTGTATATTTCCTTAAACATTTTTATCTATGTTCTATGTGTCACGTGGACTATGGATACGTTATTATCATATGTGTCTGTTCCTAAATATTTCCTTGGCGTCCAGATCCTGGAGATCAACCAGAATCTGTTAGCACTGAATATTTTTCTTTATCATACACATCGAATTTATTTATTATTTTTATGTTCCCTATTCGTACTCATGTGTAGAAGAAACGTCGTTCCAACTAACGTCGTGGTATGTGAACTTTACATTATTTTAAATCATGTCTGTTTTTCTAGTTTGGAATTTATGGAACCTGTATCCTACTAAATGATTGCCATTACTGGAACATTTATCGATGCATCTTGGGTTCTTTCCAAGATTCGTCCATAAATGGACCGAAATTTTGAGTATGAATACAGTGTTTTCGTATTATTGCAAGTTAGAAAGAGATGAGATGGTATAATTTAATGTACTTTCTTATGCTACTGCATTTCATAGTTTATGAGGATGTCACAATACACTTCTTTTTACATCTATAGCGAGTATGTGGGCTTTACTGCTATCGTGGATGCTGCGTTACATGACAAACTGATCGTTACCTGGACGAAAGCCAAAAAATTGAACATTCTATCCTTTTTTAGAGACTAGTCGGAAAAAACAAAATATTTTAAGTGCCTTCCTTCTTCTCATTCGTGCGGTTGTATGTATTATCCCTACTACCGTGAAGACGATCTATTATGTTCACAAAAGTTTCCTCACTTCGTGGCATTCTCCGTTCTATTTTGAACTTCCTTCGATGCTTACTCCCACAATTATTTTAAACTTTTGCACGCGGCCCTCAGCTCTTGTGAATTAAAGGAGCACTATAATAACACATGTATCTTGTCTCGCAATTCCATCAATTTTTTTTCTAGCATCTTTACGTTATTTAAGGAAACCCGTCTAGGGATCGTTAAAAAGTGAAGACGAATTTATGTGAATGCGTAACTTCTCCAAATTTTAAGATTTATATCAAAGCACTCCAAAGCATCGGCTCAATGAGTCGTGCTGTGGAGGTGATTTGCAAACACCAATACATAATTATGTTCATACTCCAACGGGTCTCACTTAACAACACAATTACACATGCCTGCACTCGGACTCAAAGTCTGGCGTACGGCCAAAAAACCGGAAAAAAAACTATCCAAGGAAAGATAATTCGGAAATAAAATAAATCTAGCGAACTTTCCAAGCATCGGCTCAATGAGTCGTGCTGGAAAAGTTATTATTGGGTTTCATAGTTATTTAGGTTTGGGCATAAAATTTTCCCCGTGCCCGTACTCCTACTCAAAATTTGGAGTCTGGCCAACAGAAGAAAATTAAGGAACTATGTGCGCTGGGAGAATCATAAAAATCCAAGTTTATGTACCTCGCTTACTCATTTGGACACATACTGAGTTTTTACGTTTATTTTTACCTCTCGTTACCTATTGTTTTTATCTTACACTTTGATCCTGATCTCACTCATCCAATGTCTGGCTGTGCAATACACACCATACATGCGTTCACTCAATCGTACTGATATATAATGTAATTCAAACATGTAATGTTACTTATGTATATAGTTTACTGATTATAATTATTTATCTTTTAATTAACACTTACTTACAGACACCATTAATCATTACGTACCCGTGTTATTATATATGCAGCACAGTATCGTTAGTAATTAAAGCTTCCCGGTACCAGTCGCTGTAAATTACTTATCATATAGTTGGCCTACCTAACTACTTTATATAATCGGTTTCAGGAAATTCTCCCTTACACTTTTCGTTGCCTATTATGCAAGTACATACGTAGCATTTTCACCCACTGACTTATGCAATCAATACCTTTCGATAGATTGTTAAAATAATAAAAATTTACATCGATGGGCGCAATCATATCCTCAGATAGATTGTATGAAAAAAAAAAGAAATTACATGTACTGTGACATGTTCAATCGATCTACCAGAGAGATTGTATCAGCTAACCGTACTTGAATAAAATTCAACAAGACAGACTCGATACAGTCTGCATACTTGCAAATTATACCTTAGATTTTAATAATTCCATTTCATGCAAGAGTCTTATCCAGCCAAGAGACCAATGCTATTGCATCCTGCAAAATCATTATTGTCCAAATCCTCCGCATAATTTTATGTACGTATCCGTTAAACTACATTACCTATACCTAACAGGTAAAATTATATGATATAGTTATGTACTACATCATCATTATCTAATCATCTCAATTACCAGACAATATAACTGGACACAAGTTAAAATCCTCTTTTTCTAATTGAGATAAATTTTGGTATATGTTATAGATTCATTTTTGCGACAGAAAGCATAATTTCCATACATTGCTTTATATTGGGTACGTAATATCTCTTTTATGGTGGTATTACTCTCATTTGTAAATATTAGATACAAATATATTATTATTAATATCATGAGATACTAGAGTATTAGATACTCATGCTCATGTGACCCTATCTACATCGCTCTCCTTTCGTTTTTTTATTGATCTAGTCCGGAATTAATATTGACTTATCTGAGAATGATGACCAGAGGTTGCCTGGACGAGTAGCTTAGCATCCACCATGCTGTCTCCATCTCTGATAGTATGGATTGGTAGCATCCTCAATGGCTTTCCAGTTCAAGTACAGTTGTCGTCTAATCTTCTTACGATTGGATCGCGACGGTTTAAAAATTGCACTATAGGCAGGAATCGGTACATATCCCGGTGGGTACTGTGGATTCACCTTCATCGGTGTCCTAGTCCAATCGTTGCTTCGTTTTTTGGGTCCAGCACGAGGAGTACTGTTCCTGGTTGCCTGTTGGTCGAGTAATATCGGTGTCGGCTCATTGGTGCTGGAAAAGTTGACCACCGGTGACCGACGAATCTGCTGTCGTTGTTGTGTAAGTGGGTCCGGCGCTGGAGTTGGATGGACGTCCGCTCTAATGGTCTGGTAGGTCATCGTTGGTTTCGGGTGTGGTGCTGTGCGTTTTAACGGCTGGAGATTCTTCCGGTCCGAAGAAGTTAGCACAGTTACTCTATTTGGCAGGGGCTGAATGGAATTTACCATCCTTACAGTGGGTTCATCCTGAATTACGGATATACTTTCTTGAAACTGTTGATTCCTTATGTGCTCTTGCTTGGCCATTTCTCTCATACTGTCCGTTGTCATCTGGACTTCTCGTTGAATATGTCTCACGTCATGACTTGGCTTTCGCAATATCGGATTGGGGACTGCAGTATTTTTCGTGGAAATATATCTGTCCTGCCGAGCTCGCCAATGTGCCTTGATCTCTGCTTTTTCAATATTTCTCTTTCGTTTCTCCTTCCGTTCGCGTTTGCGGGTCATTTAAGCTGGAGTTAGTCGCAGGCAGTCATCTTTAGGGTTTACAAGATGAGCATATTCAGGGCTTATGGTCAATAATTTATCTGGACCGTGATATCCCCATGCCAATGTAGGAATACACCCTAAATTTTGGACTGTTTCAGTAGAAGACAATGATTCACTTGATTCGCCGTGCCTAATAGGATAAGCTGAACACGACGGTATTGATTTGGAGGTGAGTATTTCGTCTGCAGTCTTCGCCTCTCGTGTAATACCAACGACTTTCTCAGTAATATCAATTGAATTTGCTAAGAATGCCTCAATTTCCGCTTTCAGTTGTGAATTTACATCCTCAATAAATCTCATCTGGTTCCGGAAGTCTTGCAAAGCGTTAAGAATTTTGGTTGCCTGAGGATGTAAATTATCGTAATTCAGTTGAAATTGGGTTCGTAATTGTTTCATCAATGTTGCTATTTCCTTTTTATATTCCGTGTGTTGCCACTTCTTAGGTATTTTTGCAAGAATTTGATCAAACTTATCCAAATTTCGCTTCTGATCCTCCCGTGTTCGTTGAATATTTTCATGGGCGTCAAGTAAAAAGTCGTAAATTGTTTTGATTTTAAAGATAGTTTGGGAAATAATTTCCGGGTGTTTTTGCAGACTCGTCAGGTTCTCAGCTAATGTCGGTAGGAGGTATTCAGATAACGTATTAATGTCTGTCTCAGAGTAAAATTTTCGCGTAATATGTGCCATTTTGAAATCTTCGATTTGGTGGGCGATTTGCTTTGGTAACTAGTTGGGAACGTAGATTTCTTCGTGTTATTCAATCGTCTTTCCGACGCTCAGGCTACATTTTACTCATCCGAAATCTCCCCTCGGGGAAAGAGAGGAAGACTGATGGGGATGGGTAATGTCCATAACCAAACTCAATAGTAGGGCGCTGGATTAATCTCCAAATCTCTTGTGGTGGAAGCTGGACCTTGAACTGCTCCCTCGGATCCTGTCGTCTTCTTTCCTGGACAACGTACTCTAACGTTTCCTTCGGATCCATCACCATGGTGCAGAGTCGTTTTAGCAGTGGAAGCTATCTTTTTACTATAATAACTAATTATCTGAGATCACCCCCATTGTTGATATGGTATCGCGAGGTGAATGTTAAATGATTCCTGACGATCGCTCTACGGTGTAGTATTATTAGTATTCTTTATTATAATTATTCTCGGAATTATTCCTTTCACGGATCTTTACAAACTAAGAGTAGGTAATTATTTCTATCTTACAAAACCCCAATACGATCTTAAATGATGAACCAATATAAAATACAAAATACGGAGTAGAAGCCTGACACGAGCTTCAACTAATCCTCAGCTCCCTCCGTATACTGGCTCCCGTTTCTCCGGCGTCATGCCTTCTTATCTCTTCTTCCGTCTCACTCTTCTCTCCTTTATTATTATTTCTTTATTCCGTTTCTCTTCTGCTTCTTCTCCTCATTCCCTTATTTGGGTGTTCATACTTATTTTTAAATCTGAATCGCTTTCCCTATTGATCCTTATGTATACATTTAAACTTAATTTGTCTGCCTTATTTCCACATGTTATTTCAGATCATCGTGAAATGACCTGTAACACTTGGCCATTTCACTTGTATGTTTCCTATCCCTTTCTATGCCTTCCGTTTTTGTTTTCGGATCATTTGGGCTAGATTTAATCGCAGGCAGTCATCTTAAGGGTTTAAAAGATGAGCGTATTCAGATCCTTTGGTCAGTTATTTATCTGGACCGGGATATCATCATGCATATGCAGAAATAAATCTCGGACTGTTTTAGTGGAAGACAGCGATTCACTTGAATCCCCGTGCCTAATAGGATAAGCTGAACACGACGGTATTGATTTCAAGAAAACTATTTCATCTTCAGTCTTCGCCTCGCCAGTGATACCAACTATTTTCTCAGTAATATCAATTGAATTTGCTAAGATTGCCTCAATCTTCACTTGCAGTTGTGTATTTACATCCTTAATAAATTTCATCTGGGCCAGAAAATCTTGCAAAGCGTTCAGAATTTTTATCGCCTGAGGATGTAAATTATCGTAATTCAGTTATAATTGGGTTTGTAATTGTTTTAGAAATGTTGCTTTTTCCTTCTTATATTCCTTGTATTGCCACTTATCAGGTATTTTTGCAAAAATCTGATTAAACTTATCCAAGTTTCGTTTCTGATCCTCCCGTGTCTTTATAATATAAGTATTGGCGTCAAGTGAAAAGTCGTTAATTGTTTTGATTTTAAAGACAGTTTGGGCAATAATTTAAGGGTGTTTTTGCAGAGTCGTCAGGTTCTCAGCTAGTGTCGGTGGGAGGTACTCAGATAACGTATTATTGTCCGTCTCTCAGTACAATTTTTGCGTAATATGTGCCATTTTTGAGTCTTCGGTTTTGTGGGCGATTTGCTTCTATAAACCAGTTGGGAACGTAGATTTCTTTGTGTTATTCAATCTTCTTTCCGACGCTCAAGCTACGTTTAACTTGTCCTTTTTGTCCCCCCGGGGAAAGGGTGGGACTCTAAAGGTCCGGGTAGTGACATCTAATATGGGGCGGGTTGATTCCAATCAAAGTTGTACAATCAGTGGAAGCGGATGTTGGACACGTTGACCTGGAGATTTCGGCTTCGGCTCTGGGGCAGCCTTGTCAGTCAAATTCTTCGAGTCCATCATCTTCATTGCAGAATAGTGGCAGTGGAAGCACTTTTATTACCTATGATAACTGAAAGTCCGAAATCGCCCCCATGGTCGATTTCCAGTTAAGGTGTTGATGTACGCCGTCGTATCTCGGATTACGGAGTCTAGAGATTATGGCCAGGTAGATATGAAAATGATACTCTGCGGATATTCAATGTTTGAATCAGTATAATTTGGCTTTATTTTGAAGAGCACGGGTTAAATCTTTCAAAGCTATGTTACAAACTGAGATTTAAATATTATTAACACTTTATACACAATATAACGACCAGCCAATATACGCTTAGTATTATGGATTCAACGACTGTCAAAGTTCTGAACTCCATCCGCATACTAGCTCCCGTTTCTACGGCGTCATGCCTTCTCATCTGTTCTTCCTTCTCCCTTCTCTCTTTTTTTCTCTTGCTTCCTCTCGCTGTTCATTTCTTGTTTCCTCTTTCCGGTCCTTATAAGGACGCCAATGTGTATTCATAACTTGATTTAAAAGCTTACAACTCGAACTCATTACTGTACATGTTATTTTATGTCATCATAAAATGACCTGTAATACAATGACCTGTAATACATAGGTAGATTACTAGGAAAAAACAGTTTGTCTGAGTTTATAAAAGGCTCTGAGGACAGCTTGCCAAAACGCTTAGACAAAATACCAGAAAGAACAACATTTTCTACATATTTGACAAAACAAGCTAAATTTTAGTGCAGAGTTTTTAGCAAATTTTTTGAAGACAGTTTATTTGACGACGAGTACGAAGCTAGAAAATTTATTACTATAAGTACAACTAATTCTGAATGGGAACTCACCAGACAAGCTTTTCTTTCCAGATTAAGCAAGATTAGCCTGAACCCATATAGTCGCAAATCACATTAAATAGAAGAAGAACCTTTGGAACAAATTTTTTTTTCTAACTTCAGGGAGGCTCTAAATTATTCTATTAAGGTGATTCAAGAAATATATACGAAGATACATCAGAATTCTAAATTTTCTACAAGGCAACCAAATTGGGGAATGAACACTTAGGCAATTAATTCAGCTGGGCAAACGCCTTACAAGAATACTTGTGTCCAACAGAAAATAACACCCACCAAAATTTATTGCATCTGCTGCAACCGTAGAGGCCACCTAATCAGAAACTGTAGGATAAGACTCCATGAACTCAAGGAAAAATCAAACTTTAACAAGACAGATTCTGATTTTGCATTTGAAAATCATTCTGCGACTCGCTTGCTTGCCCAATCCGGCTGCTACTGCCTAATTGATAAATTCAAGTGCCACAGCTTCCACTGTTGCATTTAACAGTGCTACTTCATCGGTACAGTCTGACTGAATTTTATTTATTTTACTATTAATATGGCTGAGAATCCCTACTCTGAGTTAGATGATATATTTAACACTCTATTACAAGATATAACAAACAGTATGATACGTATACTGGATTCATTAAGAGATTTCGTCCCAGCCAGGATGTTGTCTGAGCAATTACGATTGCAAAATTTTACGGGATGGAATTCACCGCATGTCACTGACGCAGAACTTGCAAAGCAAGGGTTTATATTCATGCAATATCTCGATTTTTGCTCCTTTACTTTCTGCAAGCTCAACATGCGTTTCTTTGAAGCAAGTGACACTGCCAAAGAAGAGCATATTAGGTTTAGCGCTAGGTATTTGATGATTGTGAATCTAGAAATTTGTGGAAATATTCCTATTTCTACTCCAAAGTCTGATTCAGAACCTTCTGAATTGGAAGACAATGAAAATGTAACTGACACAATGTCTAGTAGAGCGCAAGCTTCCACATGTACTTCAAATTCTGCAAGCGCGGGTCAAACATCTATAACGATGAATACACCAGCGAATGACAATGTAACGATTTCCAGTAAATTAAGACGTTGCGTAACAACCACAGACGTTGGATTAAAAACAGAAGTCTCTGGAGATCTGACCAGATTAATACAGGTTACATTTAGGACAGTTAACCCCAAAAACGAGCTTCTGCTCTGTAAGATTTGCTTGACTAACCGAATTAACTTGGTTTAAATACCATGTGGACACATATATGGCTGTAGAGATTGCATGACTTGTTTTACTACTTGTCCTGTTTGTCGTCAAACTCACAGTAGGTTAAGACCAATTTTTTTTTCATTTTAAAGTAAAAATTTCTAAAAAAAATATTATTTGGGTAAAACGCGACATTGACGCATAACTGGATTTCTTTATAATTATGTGTATAGAAAATACTGTCTAAGCAAGTAAGATTATTATAGGAATTAAGTTTAGCATATTTACAGGCATTACTTAAAAACCCCTGACAATATAGGTTACCCAGGTAGCTGTTGACCCAGGTTTACTCGGCCGTCACCTATTCAGACCTATAGACTACTAAATCTTATGAGAGGTTTAGAGGAATCTTAGCTTATGGGACTTCCTTAAGCAGTTTACCTTCAGAGTTTGAAAAGTTAAAGGACCATAAACTAAGGCATAAGGTAGAAAAAAGTGAAAAATAGCATAAGAATTAGGTTTTTGTAGTATTCCCTAATTTTGTATAAAATAAAAGAAATAATAAAGTTAATTAATTTTTAATAAAATTTGGTCGAGTAAAAATATAATGAATACATATAAAGTTAACTTAAGTCTAGTGACTTTAAAGCAAAAACTAGGATGTTTCAGGCTTTTATACTCTAGGCAGACATACGGGTAGATATAATTTACTGAAATAAATAATAAATTATAAATGGTGGTAAGAGCATATTAACTCTTGAATAGTTTTAACTTAGTTTATTGTAAATTGTCTTTCTCAAGAAAAATAAGAGCAATAATATTATGTAATTTAAATAAGTCAGTTGAGTTTATTAGGTGTAGAATTAAGTCTAAATATCGTAGTACAAGATTGCAACTGGTTATTTAATAATAAGAAACCAAAATTAAACAAATCATGACATAAATTTATGAGAATTTAAAAATTAATTAATAATAACTAGGAGTTAATTAATAGGATAATAAACTCAAGTATATTGTACAATTTCTAAGCTTAAGTAAGCTACGTGAAAAATACTTAAGTTAACCACAAGTGACTGGAATTTTAAGAAACTTAGGAGCGAGAGCTTCACATTTCTGTGAGCTCAGCTCTTAAAAAATGAAATCAAATCTTATAGGTTTGGGGACAAATTCTGAGAATCCATAATGTAGGAAAAACAACAGTCAGTAATTAGCACAACAAAACCTGTCGTAATTTGCTTTGGTCACAAAAAGTAATGCCTAGCAGATGAACAGCTCAGACCTAACTGAATGTCTCTAAAGTTCTCTGTCCCACGTTGCTCTAGTTGTCTGACCTGTTAAAATTAAAATTTTACTCGTCTTATTGAAAACCAACACCATTGACTGTTCACGCTCTTTCAGTTTTAAAGAACAATTGGACAAGCTTTACACTAAAATCTGCGAAGGATTCAACTGTTCAGTGGATTATTTAGCAGACTTGTGCGCGACTATTACTCACACAGGGAGTTTGTGCCTTCAACTACGAGACTTGACTAAACGTGAACGCAGAAGCAATAGGGCTTGTTAATTCGAGTCACTAGAGCAAAGCAAAGAGGAGAGAGACATTAAAAATCAATCTAACAGTGCATCTTCAAATGGTAATAGTGACACTTGTAGACCTAGGGCTATGTGTTCACGCCCTTCCACTCTCTCAGAATTTAACGACGAAGACATGGAGCTGGAGATTTTATACTATAGGCCCTATCTGACACCTTACCAATCCAGGTTCCAACCGTACGAGATAGGCCCTTCTGCCAGTCCAGAGGACGAGGATCGTGGACAATAGAAAATAAAATTTGATTCTATGAGTAAGATATTTTAACAAACAATAAATTCAAAAAGAATATATTAGTTAAGAATACGGTTAAATTCTTTAACTTATATTACATTGCTATTCGTGGCAATTATGTTTAGGATTATAATGAGATACATAGCATATTAGCAAAGCTAATAGTAAATCAAGAATGCTGAAGAGATCGAACCTTCTATGTTACTAGACAATTAAATTTTTTGAGTAATAATCAAGGTGGATTACTAATCTTACAAGGCTCTGAATACCAGTAAATGACCAATTACTTCCCAGGCCACTTTTAGGGCCTAACGCGTTAGGCTTCTAATAGCAATATAGGTGTTACATCTAAAGTTGAAGTAGTGAGCGATACGAAGCCATTAGGCATGAATAGTATAGTATAGAATTAAATAAAACTTTAAGAGTAAGCTAAAGTTAAGTTGAATTTAAGCATTGGTGGGTTTTGTCTCTTGCTGCTTGTTTGACGCCTATACTTGCAGATTAGGCGGAATTAAAAAACAGCAGTTATAGTAACCATGTTGTTAATATTCGAAACCAAATGTGTCACACTAAACCTCTTGTGAGACAACAGGCCCTGAAGCTTACGTCTGTATTTCGGCATTAATAGAAATTATTACGCGAATAATCTGTTGATTAATCAAAGGTAAAGTAAGGATTTTAGTTATTAGCCAAATCTTAATTCAAGCAAGAATAATTGATCATGAAATATTTGACAAAATTACCAATCTTACAACTTATAATACAACTATCTCAAATTAAGTCAAGCAATTGACAAGGGTCAGTGAAGCGCCTATTGTACTTAACCTGAGAGTTATGATTATAATAGGTCAAGGAATTCTATCTGAAGTGAAAATGGTAGCATATGTAAAAGGGATTATATATATTTTCCGCAATATCCCTCAAATGTCATCTTAAACTTGCTGGAAAATTGTTGAACGAAGGCATAGATTGGTTTTTAGGCCGAATTTACGCATATATGAAGCCTAGCAAACTTCTTGTTAAGATAGTACATGCATCAGTACAATTGCTGTACTATATGTTTCTAATGCTTTTGTTGCAAAAACAGCTGAATTACTAAAACTATAAAAAAACTTCGAGAGCAAAACGTACGAAATGTACTGAACTTGCTAACAACACTGGATACTAAAACATTCTTACTTATCAAACAATAGGAGATTTTAATAAAACCTTTAGCAAAAACTGCGTAACAAGGTGATTCTGTTTACGTTTTATACGTTTACAGAAAAAAATTATTCATTAGGATACCTTGGTGCATATATATCTAATTGTATGTCATTGCACGTTGTTTAGTAAATGTTAACCTGGCACATAGTCTCCCTAATATCTAATGTCCACGGTATTTGTTGCTTTAGAGGTACAGGATTATCAAGGCAACGATGATGACTGTTACATCAATGTTATTAAGAATATTACCCTTGACAAGCTAGGGTAGCATAAAGCCTCAAGTCAAAACACGTTAGGCAGTGTTTATATTTTTCATTTGAGGGTCGTCTTTATATTGTTTCTAAAAACATTGTGTTACCAGTTTTTTGTGGTTTTAGTCAAAAATTAAGCTTGATTCTAGCAAACGTACGTGTTGCTACTCATATGACTTTACTTTTAGGTTTATGAAAATCTACACAAACTATTGAAGGTAAGAGGTATTTTTGAGTTACATTATTTGTATAATAAAATTTAATTGTTTTTTCTTACAAAACTAAAAACGAATTAATTATTAATTTTTTCATCGCTGCATTTGTTTACTTTTTGATCCTATTTGATGTTCACATACCAACGTTCTATTTTTCCTTTAAACCAATCATTATTTTAAATAATTATTTGCTGTTAAATATAGATCCTGACTTTAAGAAGCTTGTGAAATATTAGGAATCATTTATTTTAAGTAAGCAATCAACTACATAACCACAAACATTAGCACATGGAGTTGTGTGTTGTACCTAATTTACAATTTAACTATGTATTAGGTCTTAAAATATTTATCTTATGTTCATGAAACATTAAACGTGTCTGTACTCTTAGTTAGGACAACCTGCAGTCTAGAATTGTTCTAAAATATAAAACAATATCCCATTACCATTCTGACCATCTTGTATCTTTTACAAAGGTACTTATCCTACGCATGGCGACATGAGTACAAAGGTTTTGTTTATAATGTTTGTACTTGCTATTAACCTAATCATATAATATTCCTGTAAATATACGCTGCACAACCTAAATAATCCTAGTTAAACTTTATTTTAATTATCAAAATCTACATTTAATTAATAACCATCAACGACAATAATACGTCACAGCACATACATAACTATTATGTTTTAAGTACATATCAAAATCAGTATTGGTTTTTCTGGTATGTTTCTGGCACTAGTCTCTGTATATACTTTATTTAAAAGTAGGCCTACCTAAATGTTTCTTTGCTTTGTTATAAAAATCTTTCCTAAAATTTTTATTCTAAATTTAAACGTCCTGTGGCCATTTTTTAAAAAACCAAATACAATTGTGATTATAAACGTAGATACATGTTTTTAAAAAATACCGGGGATAATTTACAGTAGTCCTACTATTGAACAGTTCAGTTCTCGTTTTTTTTTACAAATTTTCTTACAGAGATCAAATTCTAGAAAACTAGTAATTTTTTCCTACAATAAAAATTAATTACGTATGATGCAACAACCAGGCCGATTATTAGTAAAAAGTGGACGTCATAATATTACATTTTTCATCTAAAATAAAGTCAAACAGATGACTTGGTCTCTGTATAAGCTTAGGACTTTGGGTTAAAAAGTGCCACTCTCTCTCTGTTTGATTTTTCAAATTTAAAAACTTTTTAATTCTCTTAAAAAAATTCCAAAGTCTTACTATAGAAGCATACAACCTATTGTTTGTCAGCCAGAAAAAGGAATATTTATCAGAGAATATTCAGGCAGGCTACAATCTAGCTGTCAAGTATTTAACAGAGATCCGTTAAACCATCATAGGCACGCAAACTCTGTGCGAAGAGCTCGCACAGGTCACCGTGACGGACAGAAGGAAAAAGAGAGCTAGACATATTGAGAAGGAGATCAAGTCTCCTTTAGATCTGTCAGTAGCAGGTACACCGTTTTTTCCTTCCACACCGCCTGAGATTATTGAAATCCAGGAGGAGGTAGAGATTAAAAGTGTAGGACAAGAAAACTTGAGTACCAAAGCTACCAAAGGAGTGACATGAAGTCAATTGGATCTCTTGACGACATCAAACTGATCAATCCGACCATAGGGGACTAAGAGTTTGACTAGGAAAGTGTACAAGCCAGCCTGGTTTCAGAAAACCTGGGTATGCCTCTTTGCGCTCATTATTGGAGTTATATCGTTGGAGAACCACCTGAAGTTGCAGTTGTGGGAATGGGTCTGAATATTCCTATAAACTTTTAAGTTGGACTTGTGTTTAACGCTGCAATTGACTTGAACACCCTACTATTTCCCAATAATTTTGGGGGAACAGCAGAGGACTTGGTCGCCAATTTAGTTGCTGAAGGAGCGATTTAAGACTGCGTTTATCGCTAGTAAATTCGTGAAGTGTCAATATTTTTATTAGCATTCCTTAGTGCCAATTTATCCTTGCAAAATTACACATTAAGTAAGTCCTTGAAAGGCAACATTTATCACAATTATATTTTATTTAATGAAAATAAGTGGCAGTATTGAAATATGAATCGCATTTGTATTCAAACATTGGAATTATAAGCATTTTGTAATGGCATGGAAATTGTATGTGACTAGGCAGAGATTTTGACTTTGTAACCTATGAGACTGCATTTTGCATATTTATTTCATAGTGGAAATTTTGTTTAATTAAATTTGAAAGAAATTTCTTCCCTCTCAATCATAGTGTAAAAAATGGTAAATTTTATTTTACCCTCATCATGTTAAATAAAATTATTGGCATCTTATAGGCTAGTATAATTTAGATTACAGTTGCATATTAGCGTGAGATGTAACATGGCAGAGAGGAAAACATAGTGAAGGAGCATAAAAAGTTCACCGGAGCCAGTAAGGGCCAGTGGATAGGAGATTAGCATGAGCAAAAGAAAAATGTAAAGTTTAAGTGGAATGGTTGGAGTAAGAAAAGCAGAAGTCTCTACGCGACGGCATTTCATCCTCCTCCCACACTTACTACATTTTATTTATTGTACTTACATTGCTCAGAGAACCTCTTATATTGTGCCTATATACACCATCAAAGTAGGCCCTGCAGTCAGGATACACAGTAGTCAGACTTATTAATGTATCTCAAGTCCACCCACCTTCATTACAGGCCACCAGTTAAAGAGAAGGTGTTTAAGAGATGTGTCACGATGAATAACAAGCACTTATTAATAGGACGGAACGTCTGACTGAACAATTAGTGTTCGAGCGTCCATGGCCCAGCAGTTATAAAATTTTACGACCAGTACAACGACTGTGTGAGATGTAGGATGCGGACTCGTCCTGTATGTGACTCACAAAAACGCCCCACTATAACTATAGTAAGTGACCAGTAGCGACATGTTAACACATGTAGATGGTCAGGCAAGTAATCGCACTTGTGCAACGCAACACTGCATGTGTGAATGACTAATATCTTTGGGTATAATAAAAATTTATCCCACGTTTCGTTTAAGCTATCAAAGCTGTATGTCATTGGTATAGGTAAGTTACCAGTAACTAAACCCAATCTAAATAAGCTACATCGAGTCAGATGTTCTGAGGACATGTGTCAGAATGTAGGGACATATCGTAAGACATAAAGTATAGTCTCACGGACATATAACAAAACATTTTTGAACGTTGTAGATAGCCTCTGAGACATTCTGTTTGAAAGACAAATGTTCGAATAAGTGCGGACATACAGAACTAACACATTACAATGGACAGATTTATAAACATTTGCTGAAATAATCCAAGAAAGCAAACTATTACAATAATCACCTACAGTAGTGACCTAGTGAGTGTAGAGATTATGTCAACTGACTATGAGATACTTATAATCTGCGTTTAAAACCAGGGCTGAATAACCAGTATAACAATGAACCAGCTACGGACCACCTTTTACGACCTAGTGCGAGGCACCTCTACTAGAATCCCATAATGAACTACAAAATAGCTCCAAGGACCTAGTGTTGCTATGAAAAATTCAGTTAAAAGCCCATTAATAGGTTTCATAGTCGCAACACGTATGATTTACGTTAGATGAGATCCACGTAAGCACTGAGTAGAGTACAGTGAGTTAGAGTTGAAGTGAAATAAAGCAAATAGATCAGTTGACCTAAGTACTCCAGGCCACCCTGTGACCCATTGCGTAAGCCGTTTTAACTTGAAACACAAAACTGTGGCGCATCCTATTGAGAAGTCAGCAAACTATTGATGACGCTCAGTAACACTACTAAATACATTTGACGCAGTTGGATTTTATGAAAATCTTTAGTGTATGAACTGACTGTACAGCTGAAGTCACTGCAGTTGTGGCATGGCAAAACAGAAGTTATTGTCATCATATAAGATAAATTAACACGACCTGGTGTCACACTAAAACGCCTGTGAGATTGTTGACTTAACACCCTACATCTGTGTGTCTTGTATTAATTATGACAATTACACAAATTGCTGGTGAATATCAAGGTTGTAAGCCGGAGTGGAGATTCTAGCCAAGTCCGCGCTTGTACACAGTGGTAGACTTATGAAGCTAATTGTGATTGACTGTATAAACTGCAAGGAAAATAAAATTAATAGATACAAAATTTGAAGCACGAAACTTAAGTCGTGCAAATACGACCATCAAACATGACTAAATTACCTAAAAAATTAATTTAACCAATTTAGTTAGAAACTGCAACAGAAACAACGATCATAAATAAGAGTCATGAGGGATTAATCTAAAATTCCTGAGAGATTGATCCAACCTCTTGTATCAAGGTGCAAGAGATAACTTTGCAGTAAGGTAGTAGCGCTCCTTAGACTGTAAAGATGTAAGTTAACCCCAACAAGAGATTAGAATATGAAATAGGTGCACATAATTTGATTATACTGCCACTCTGACGAGAGTCGGAGGGGACAAAAAGTTTGTTAAGTGTCCTAGGACAGATAAAGAACTGCAGCCAACGATGTACCTAGCCTACAGAAATGTCAATTGATCGATGCAAGTGATAAGGACTTGAAATTCATCTAAATCAACACCTCAGCAGCAATCTATGCTACCTCAGACTAACAGACAGAACCAACAGGGCAAAGAGGATTAACTGAGGACATTAAACTGATTTGCTGGACAGAAGCGAAGGACGAACTACGGATTTATTCATCAAGATGGAGTTAACGCTTTAAGCTAGAATATAATAGTTCTACAACGTAGTAGCAAGTGATCTCGAGACTTTTTGTGAATATGAGAATCACAGCATCAATAACGTGACTAGAAAGAAACAATAACAGCTCTCCGTCTACACATAGGATCGTGGATTACTTAAAGAAGCTAATTAAGAATGACAAAGAAAAGACAAGATCAAGAACCAGACTTAGACAAAGATGCAGAGTTGAAAACAAACATTAGAAAACCATCGACCAATAGATAAAGAGACGAAAAAATTTGATAGCTCAGAGCGAAAAAAGAGTTTTAGTACTCAAAAATTTGAAGATCAGCCCGAAGGGCGCATGCTATAAGTTGTAGGTGTAGATAAGTATCTAAAAAGACCGTAAATTCAGTATACAGAAGAATCTATTACAAAAATATAAAAACAAATTGTAAAACGTTGAAACAAAATAGAAAATATAAAAACAAATTAGTTAATTGCTTCTTATAGTATTTTAACTGTATATCTATCAGGTATACAGCGTAGAGTATAATGCTCTTGTGAAGAAATACAAATTTATAGAATTCTAGCAAAATCCTCGAATAAATTATGTAGACAGCCCTATTCTAAGTAGCACAAACTTAAGTAAGTAGAACCGAATTGTGAGCAATCGAATTGTAGAATTAACTTCTGTAAAATAAAAAGGGTTACTAGAACTAGTAAAGTGATTGGAATTGATCAATCTCTAGGAAAATTATCATGACATTTAAAACTCACTAGAAGCCAACCTCGATGTAGTTTTACTGACTTACAGAACAAAAGTTGCTGTGAGCATGCATAGTGTATTGACAAAACATGTCACGCTAAATTGCCTGTGAGAATTGTAAAAATTAGCCAGTCTGCGTTTTTGCATTATGTTTCTATAAATTACTATGGCGTAAATCATTTCTTCGACCAGTTAGAAGTGAGAAGTGAGGATTCATTTAGCTTAGCTAACTAAAAGAGTCATTTATATGTTTACAACAAGCCAGAACTAAACTTAATTTCAGTAACAAACCCATTCTGAGAAGAGTAAAACGTGACTTTACACTATTTTCAAATGAGTAGAACGTAGACTAAAAATTAAACCGGAACAAATACGACAAGCCGTAAAATTGCATACGAATAATAACCATACAGACTAGACAGAGTGATTTAGACAGCTTAAGGACGTTAGCATTTCAGACTTATCATCTTTAGTGACTTTCTGAGAAGTAGACAAAATTAGGCTATGAACGCTCGACCAGTAGTACACTGTATTTGACTATCCTAGACCAACGAGTTCCCTTTCTATGGATTATACGTTTTGTGCCGTGCCATTATATTGCGTGGTTGTGTTTAGGCATCTAAGACCCAATAAATGATAGTCTTGAAGACTTTTTGGGACTAATAATCCCTCGATCTATCTAAGGGGTGCATAAAATTTGGCTATAAACCCTCGTTTAGTCTCTTACTACAAAAACACGATTGTCAGCTAACAAGACAAAGTTGGGCTATAAACGCCAGTCCTGTTCACGCTGAAACCAGTGAGGTTTCCTGGACAAACTTAGTTAGTAGTTACATAAGCAGAGTATTCGTTCCGAGAAGGGAGAAGTTTTTTAAAGGATTTTAATTGCAAGAAAAGTGGTTAGTAGAACGCTTATTAGTATTTGCTATAAGTTGATGTTTCGATAAGATGTTTTAGTTTGAAGTGTCAGTGATAGGAGTCCAATCAAGAATTCGGCGGGAGTTGTGTTAGAATCTGACGTTTTTCCTACTTTAAAATGAATGACAGAAGTTACATGCTTTAATCCTATTCCTTTCACACACATAAAAGGGAAGTGAGGAGAGTTGAAGAGAGAGAAAGAGGAGAGAAAGAGAAAAAAAACGTTGGACCACGTGAGCACCCACTGCCATAGTCGACATCTCGTTTCTGTAACAAGAAACCACAAGCATCTTTCCACTTCTTAGCTTTCCACTACACACAGTGTGACAAACATATGACTACTTTTATATTCGTTTTCAACAAATTAATCTTTAACAAGTAGGAAGAAGTAGAGTGAAGGTAGGTTCCTATAGGTGAAACCATAGCATTATGAGATGCTGGACATTACGAATAATACGGATTTTATGAAAAATGTCGTATTTATGATGATTGAGTGTTACTGCAAGTAACACTCATGTGAGTAAGAAAACGTAAAACATACCTATTTCTTACGTTTTCCGAGTAGTGTAGTAGTGAGCATACGAGGCTTCTACACGTGAAAACCGTTTTCTTCACCATTGCAGTAGTTAGAAAACAGCCACTTAAAAAACGATTTTATACTTGTTAAAATCCTAAGAACACGTGCAAATATGTACGTAAAAGAAAAAAATAGGACCTCAGTAGCCACCTGTTACATAACGTTTTTAAACCAACTAAAAACGATTGTACACGTGCATAGATGTACGCAATGGTGGACATGACAAAGAAAAGCCATCAATCAAAGCTCTTGACAGAAACACATTAAAATGAGCTAAAAATAGAATAAGAACACAGGACGTACAGAACATCTGGTTTTTCCATGAAACACATTAAAAATAAGTATTTTTAGAGATTCGTTATTTAAACGTTACTTTGACCATAACATACTAATGCATGTGTAATAGAATTTTGCTTTAAATATGGAAACAGCCTCCAAGAAGGTAGCCAGTCCGTGTTCGTGAGTTCTTGAGGCGAGACCTGCGGAAGTTGAGTCAAGTGAAGTTCCAAGTTAGGGTTGACTCAAAGACTTAGCAGTTTTATAGTTTACCATCTTCGCCAAATACTTAGACGAAAAGTGTCTAAGATCACGAACTTACTTACGTAAATGAGTAAGGCTGTGCGCAAAAGACTTAGAATATTTTAGTATTGCAAAAACGTTGAATACTTCAAGGACTCAGAGTATTCTTGTCTTGCTAAAGACTTAGAATTCTCTAAAGACTTAGTAATATTTCGGTCTCCTTGACACATGTTGAGGGTACGCTAGGCTTATTACTAAAAGTAGTTAGGAATATTTAAGCTGTTCGCTAAAGACTATATTTTTGTGTTTGCCAAAGACTTGGAATATTTTAAAGACTTGGTAATATCTTGGTATCCTTGACAAAAGTTAAAGGTACGCAGAGTTATTGCTAAAAGGTGTTAGGATCATTTTAGCAGATCGCAAAAGACTTAGTTACTTCTAACACATGTTAAGGGTACGCAGTGTTGTTAATTATTAGGCGATAGGGACAGCTAGGTTGACAGCAAAAGACTTAGTAACTTCTTGGTCTCCTTAACACAGGTTAAGGGTACGCAGAGTTGGTATTTATAAGGCGATAGGGACAGCTAGGTTGAATGCAAAAGACTTAGTTACTTCTTGGTCTCCTTAAAACAAGTTAGGGGTACGCCAGAGTTGTTACTAATTAGGTGTTAGGTAAATAGTTTATAGATTTACGCGAAACACTTAGAAGAATTAAGTCATGTGCTATTGACTTAGAAGACTTACAGAAGTTTCCAGCCCACATACTCAAGACTTAGAAGATTTGTGTCTCACTTTGGTACGGGACAGTAAAGACCACCGAAGAGTATCTCATTGCCCCATTGTTGCATCCTAGGGTAATCTACTAAGGTTTGATCGATCTTAAGTCTTACAGTCTAACCTGCAGCACTGCAGCTCATATGACATATGTACCATGACAAGAGTGATAAAAATCTCACAATAACTTGCGTCTAAACACTATACTGCTACATAAGCACATATAATTACTTGCTTGCGATGGACATGAATAAACTGCGAATGCTGTGTCAAAAAATACAAAATATGGGAGAGTCAGTAAGTTGTAAAAAGGCAAAACAGGTCTTGCGAATTCACGAACGCAACATTATGAGAAGCAGACATAATAAGTTTGTCCATTGTGACTTGTTTATGACAAATTTATACTATCCTGCCCATTTTTAGTGATCCAAATGGTCTGGTCTGGTCCAGGTTTCATGGTGTAGCTGGTCAAAAATTTTCAGACCAGACCAGAACAGACTGGATTTTTATAGTGCGGACCAAACCATTTTAATCACGTTTCATTTTTGTTCACGTTGAATATTCCTGCCTGTTCTATACTTATAAGACAGTGCCTAAGAAGTTGCGCGGTAATAATTGCAGAAATTTAAGTGAGACAAGTAATGAAAGCTACACTGAAGTGGTCGGTTTAAACGAAATTTTGGCTTCCCAGTGACCAATTGGCTTTAAGCAGCTTCAGACTGCAGTCCATAAAAGCACGAAGTAAATGATTTCTCTTGCATAGCACAAATAGCCCAGCTGTGTTGAACTTCTTTTCACAACTTCAACTGTAATTCAAGGTTCACAATCATTGACAGGAAATCGGTGCAAAGTGTGTTACAATCATGACGTCTACGATGTTGTTCCACATGTTTAAGGCCAAGAACTTCCTTGATTTTAAATGTTCCCAGTTGAAACTTCCCATTAAAAGTATTCATTTCTGCCAGGTCTTAGTTAGATATCAAATGGTGAACTGAAATAAAAATTATCATGATACATACATTCTGTTCTGCAGTCAGTAACTGCCGTGTATGGCATCATTAAAATTAATAATTTATACAGAGTGGGCCATTTATTTCGAAAGATTTTAGCATGTCATGAATTCTCAGTTTATCTTTCGATTTTAATAAACAATAAACCAAAATAAGGACAATTTCTGGAAGATCTGTTTAGCATCTTATTTATTAATATCGGTTGAGGACAAGTTACAAAATGGCCTTACTAATTAAAAACCACGTTTTTTCAGATTAATCAGTATAATCGTCGTGTCAAATAATTTATGATTTTTAAAAGTAGCAGTATATTCAATTGAGCAGACGGCGAAAAATTAAAGGACCGAATGAAACAATCTGATTATCAAAGCAAAGGTCATTGCTTCATTTATCTCTCCAGACCTTTGGTTTTCCCTTGCGACTTCACTTTTTTGAACTGTTTTTCCTGGCAGCATTGTTTCAGAAAGTGGCGACGTTCACTGGCCACCAAGAATTTCAGATTTAACAGTGCCAGAGTTTTTTTCTGTGGGAATATTTGAAGTCTGAAGTGTATAAAGACAGACGAACCTATTTGCAAATCGTCGGGAAAGAATCAAATCTGACTTTCTCCTTTTGGTGCTAAAAGCGAAACTGACTATTACCATTTTTTGCTAAACGCAAAAATGACTATCTCCATTTTTCTCAAATTGCCATTAGAAGGAGGTAAAAAAAACTATATGTGCCAATGCAGTATGTTATGAAGTAGACGTTTTGTTAAAGGGTCGTCCATAAATGACGTCACAAAAATTATTACTCTCTCAGAAAACACCTACTCTCTTTATCAATGCTTAGATGTTACAAGGAATGTCATTTTTACAAAATATTTATATCATTAGCCATTAGTAAATGATAATCTTGAATCAATGTGCCAACTGTACTGTTTCCTGACATCGTTGTATGCTAAGCGCAGCTAAATATTATATATACCTATGAATAATCGGAAGCGAAATTCGACTAAAGTAAATTCTAAGTATTATGAACGTTTTAAACTTAAAATTACCACTTGAACGTGAAGTTAAAAACTGAGAGTACATCATTATAATTTCTGCTGAAAACGTAACAGAAATTAGGAATGCAGAAAGAAGTAGCCACTAGAATATCACCAGCAGGAACGTAAAATACTTGTTAAGTGGAAAACAAGAATCTAAAAATTTAAACGTTTACGCTGAGTTAAATCAGTAAAAGCTTGGCACATTGACTTAGATTTATTATCAATAATAACTAATGATAAAATCTACAGTCTAAAATTTTAGGATGGTAATATTTTTAATGGGTATGCACATAAATGATGTCACATTTAGCGTGTGTGGGTCTTGTCTAGTACTTATGAAATTCATTGTTACAGCTGATCTGTGATAAAGAGAGCAGGTGGGTTGTTAAAGAGTTATAATTTACCTGACGTCATTTATGGACGATCCCTTAACACAAACAACTGCTTCCTAACATGCTTCATTGGCAAATATAGTTTTTCTGATCTTTTTATCATGATATTTTGTGAAAAATGAAGATAGTCAGCTTCGCTTTTAGTGAAAAATGGTAATGGTCAGTTTCACTTTTAGCACGAAAAGGGGATAGTCAGATTTTGATTCTTTGCCGACAAAATGCTTGGTTTGAAAATTCAGGAAAGAACAATATTCTGCTTAAACTTTTTTCCAATGTTGTGCGACATGTTGCAACCCGTGCTTAAGTGTGCATCGAAGAAAATAAAAATCATTTAAGAAGCGTTATTTTGAAGTTTTGAAAGGACGATTAGCTTTTAGCTTCTTGTTTCTAGTCTGCATTGTTTTACGCTTTAATCTTAAATCAAAGTTGTTACAAACTAATTTTAGGATTGACCAAAAAATCTAAAAACTGTAATTTTTGTTATTCAGGCCATTTTGTAACTTATTCGCGACCGATTTTAATAAATGAGTTGTTTAACAAATCTCTCAAGGATTGTCTTCATTTTGGTATATTGCTTAATGTATTTAAATAATAAACTTTGCTTTTATAGCCTGTTAGGATCTCCTTAAATAAATGGTCCACCCTTCAGGAAGCAAACATCAAATATAATCAAATGCATGCATGCTATTAATTATAGTCCTTGCATTGAATTTGCACTATGCAAAAAATATTTGCAAAAACCGTATTATGTAAGTAGACAAACGTATTGTGATTTCCAATGTAATTAAATAAATTTGGGCATAAGCTTTCTGATAAATCATTTTCCAAATGTAAATAACATGAACTGCTAACAAGTAAGAGTTATACCAGAATACTGAGTGAGACTACGGAACCCAACAAAGGTAAAAGTAGTATGTACATCTAAAATCTGTTTGAATTCTTTTTTTAATTTCAGAATTATGAAGATATATTATTGGATTGCACTTACCTCATTAGAAGTACTAGAGCTGGGGTCTATGTAAGAATGGCAGAATTTTTGGTACGAATACAATACGTGTCATTCTATTGCAATCTTCCCCTTTAACTTAATTTCTGTGCCGCAGTAAAAAATGAAGAATTCCTGTTCCATCTGATATGTAGCAAAAAATACTGAAAGCAATAAAATAGTTTGGTTTTTATAATTTTTCTAAATTAACTCTTTAAATCTGCCCTTATTATTAACCGTTTATTTCATTGTTTAGTAACATATGTTAGCTACATAGCTTTGCGATAAGGCATAAGGTAATTCTTAGAGACTTGTGTTTGAACGTGTGAATGTCACACACGGTTTCGATGGCCTACTATTATTATATGCCATGTACATACATACATTTGACAATTAGGTAAACACTACATAAAGCATAATAAATCAAATTTAAATTTCAAAAATTACTTCATTATTGTCTTGAATTTTATGAGATTCTTGTGAAGCGCGATTTAAAGCGGTTCCGCAACAGCCTTATTTGCATTTTTGTATAGTTAAACATCAGTAATTTTTGATTTGTTGATGTTCGAGCACTTCGAATTTTGACTTCAATTTAATCAGCTGCCAGGTGATGAACTTATAATTTTTTGGAAAATGTGGTATGGTTCCAGTTTAAAAAGGCTAGAAATAAAAAATTTAATAAATTATAAATCCAGCAATTTACAGATTCAATAGCTAACTACATACCATGACTAGATCGGCAAAGTCGCATACCCATACTCTTTGTTTGAAGAGTTTCTTGGCAAAACAGAATAAGTCCACTTTTTCAAAAAATTTGATTATTTGTGTTATTTGTTTTATTCAACTAGATACGTTACTTTATTGAATGGCAAAGGTCAAAGTTCAACCAACGCATTTTTTAAAAAAAGCTAAAATTTCGGTTTTTGGCAAAACGGGATAAGTCCATTAAATGATGTTTTGCAAAATGGAGTAAGTCTGCGTACAACATGCATTTCTGATTTGAATGTTTTTGAGTGTTTTCATAATTTGCAGAAGACAATTTAGTACGTGAAAGTTTTTATGCAAGAAAAAGTTAAAAATTTAAAAATTTTGGTTTGACTCAAAACGATTAAAATTTCGTGTCGTGGACTTTTGACTCAATGTTATGTTATTGATTTTTTGGCAAAAGTCCACAAGTAATTTTCTAAAGCATTCAAAAGTCCGTCTTGAATTATGAAACTATACTTGTAATACCCCTTTATTACATACAGTACCTGCAGAAAAAAAATGAGTTAAAAAACTAAATCGGTCACCATTTATTCATTTTTCGTTGTTCCTGTAAAATTTGCTTTGATGGACTTATCCTGTTTTGCCAAAAAACTCTTCATTTCTTGGCGTGCAAGTACACTGCTCCTCCAAGTCCAAGTTTCTTATAATAATGCTCATTCACAAATGAAGCCATCAAATTATGTACATAACATTTTGCATGTCCCTGCATATCCTCATAGCTTACTGCTATGGTTTCGTAAGAAAAATGACATTTCAAGTTACTATTACTAATTTGATACACATAAAAGTCAAATGCGTCTGCCTGCACGATAATTTAAAAAATCAATTCACGATAATAAAAACGAATGCCAAGGTCTGAATACAATTCGAAGTTTTTTCGCTAAAAAAATCAAAAATCGAAACTATTTGGCTGGTGCTATCAGTCAAATATGAATACCATTTGTACCAATCTGTAATATTTTCTAATCCGACGAGTTTAAAAAATTGATAACCAGAGATAGACTTTAAAATTTGAAATACTTTAACATGAGCGTGTTATTTCCCTCGACATGAAATAGTATTTACAGCAAATATTTGCTTCCCTATACTTGTAATTTATTTAATGTTATTTAATGTACAGAAAATATATGCAACCGGCAACAAAACCAAAATATCTTGTACTTGTTTACAGTTTATACATTCTGAATTGGCAATAATTCACTCGTTAGAAGGTTAAAAGGATAAGTACTGTTGGAAAATTAGGGATGTCTGGCGCAATGGCTAGTACAATCTAGCCCTCTGTAGTACCCACTAATCAAAGCTTAAACAAATATGATAATTTTTTTTAAATATTTTAAAACATAAATTTAGGAGTGAAACAGTAACTTTAATTTATTTCACAACTTACTTAGTATTGTTTGTGTGTGATCGAGGGCTCAAACCCTCGGCTCCCCACCCCGTCCCCGCGATTTATAGCATACAAATGTGATCAAGCACTAAACTCTTATCTGTAATATTTTGTACAAGAGATATATGGACGATGCCTAAGCATACAGTAGTGAGGACCAAACTAAAATATTTAGTAATCTAAAGTCTGCATATTTTTGTTTTCTTTTTTATACAGTTTTAACAATATAAAATTGGGTTTGCACTTACCAGTACTGGAGTCAGGGGTATAAAAAAAGGCAGAACTGCTTTGTAAAATTAGCATTCTTTTGCAAGCTTCCACTTCATGTTTAATTTCTGCACTGCGTTATACAATTATTACTTCCTGTTACGTCTGCTAAACTGTAGTGTTGCAAAACGCCCTGGAAACAACCAAATATTTTTTACTTCTGTTAGCCATGTCAAATTGAATTAATTAATTATATAAATTACCAAACCAGTTTTAATAGAATGTACCTACATGCCACATATTATCTTACATTTCTTAGCATAAAAATACATTTGCTTTTCGTGTTTCTTACAAACACAATCAAATAAAAGATTCATAAAGCTGTACGTTTGCATGATATTTTGCCCCTTCATGCCTAGAACCGACTACTTTGGGTTTGTTAGCGAAATGATGCAAAAAAATGATAAAAACAATTTTTATTACTAACTTTAAGTATTAGAATTATTTATAAAAGATGATTGTCAACACGCTTCTGTAAAAGAAAATATTGTTTGACTGCAATAAGAACTTTTACCGATACCAAGCACAAGAGTAGGGATACAATTAATTTTTTTTTCAATTAAACAATAATAATGCTGTTACAGTAAAAATATTATTTAAACCATAAATATCACATCTAATTAATTAGTAAAACTAGTATTGGCATGTAGTCCATGTGAATAATAAAGTTTTAAAAATACATTTTTACCGTGTTTCATCTATTGTATCCGGGGTCATTCATAGATCCCTGGTTTCTTTTTATTTTAACTCCCGTTTCTGTGATTAAGTTTAGTGTATGTCCCAGAAGAATTTTTAGAAGAAATACGGTATCAATACTATTGCCAGTATAGGTGCCTTAAATTGATCTAGCTGCAAAATAAATCAATTAAAATCAGGTAGTAAAAAAATGTTCGATAGCGTTGATAATAAACTTTCAAGAAGAAAATGCCACACAATTGCACAATTAAAATTAATTTAAATTCAAATACCTTATGGCTTATTTAGTGGGTGGGCAGTCTCGGCAGTCAAGTTTAAATCCAATCCTAGCAAATGTAGCTGCTTCTTCTATTAGTATTTTGAAATTACATGAGTATACACTTTTAAAGGTTTTCACATTTCCGTACATATGGCGCTATGACCAAGTCTATTTAAAAAGAAAATCACACATATTAAAATATTTATAAATCCTTATGAATCCAAAAAGTACATCAATACAATTGATAAATTTACTACACGTCACATGCTTGACAACAGTTAAGAAAAATATTGGTAAAATTAAGAAATAAAATATATCGTACTGGAATGCTACAAATAACTACCATAATTAAATTAATTAGGAGATAAATGTAAATCCAAAGCAGAAGGACTTTATTATGTATGTACCTACCTGAGCGGAGCATTGTTTTAATTGTAGTTTTACTGTTGCTATCCACCCGCCCGGCTCGCCTCGGCCATTTCCTCCAAAGCCTTAAACTGACTCAAAACTGGTGATTGTAAGTCTAAAGATTCTAAAAGGAGACAAAACTTTTGAGAACAGAACTCCAACGACTCCAACCCCTAATAACGCCACCCCAGCATCCAGTCCATGGAATCGCCAGAATTGAGATTTCAACAACAGGAAACGGACTTTTGAATCAGTATTGCCAACGCGGGTGGGCCCTGTATAGTGATATAAGGCATATAGCCCAGTACAGAGTTCATTCATTCGACTTCGACAGTAAAATGCTTTGTTTTATGTCTGCCCCTTCCAAATTATTCCTATAGTTAGTAGTCCCTTAAGAAAGGGCTACGAATAAATTACGTCTGGTTTAAAAACAAATGCATTTTTCGACTCACTTGCTGTGTCTGATTTAAACTATCACACCCACCCACATCTTCCTACTTCCTACATATAATTTCAGTGTGCAGTTAAAAATAGGTTGGGTTTATTTCTTGCTTCATCAGTTCATCTTACGAATTCCCCCCAATGTAGCTGATAGCATTGAGTATAGACAATCCCTTTCCCTTATTAGTTCATTAGTTTTTATGACAAGAGCACTTTGTTCGATTTGAACCTTTCTGACAGCAATTCCGCTTAAAAACGGAAAACTCTCACAGATGGTTTTACGAAAATGTAACCGCTATACAAGTACTATAGACTACAGGGTACTGGTATTAAATATATAGTTATTTTACAATGCAGTAAGATGCTGGCTCACCAACTCGGCGACTCGGCGCTAAAATCACAAGTATTTTGTCTTTTTGTTAAAGATAAATCCGAATATGTATATGTAACGTGGTAAGTCCATATCGTCAATGAAGACTTAAAATGAACTATTTTCATATTTAGTGGAAAACAAAAGGCACAATTTACGAACTTAATCCTACGGTATAGTATCAAATGAAGAGATATCAGTTTTTACTTTTCAAATACAAGGAAAGGGAATATTTTGCACTTTTAGAGAAAATGTACATATGAAATTTTTCTCTGAAAATGCCTCTTCTAAATTACTCTGATAGTTAGGAGTTGTCTCTCAATAAAGGACCGCGAATAAATTACGTCCAGTTTAAAAACAAATACATCCTCCAATCTCACTACCTCTGCCTGGTTCAAACTATACTACCCATCCACACCTTCCACCTTCCTACATAAGATTTCAGTGCACAGTTAAAAATAGGTTAAGTTTCTTTCTTGTTTCCTCTTATACTAATTCCCCCAAATGTAGACTACCTACATTATGTAGTTGACAACATTAAATACAAAAGGTCCCTTAGTTTATAAAGTTCTTTGACAAAAGCACTTTGTTTGAACCTTTTTGACAGTATTCGCCTTGAAAATGGAAACCTCTCCCACATTGTGCTACATGAATGTAATATCACTATACGAGTAGTAAATGCTACAGGGTACTGATATTAATTATATAGTTACTTTCCAATCCATTATGGTGCTAAACTGCTAACTCACAAACTTGGAGACCCAGCGCTAAAGAAACGAGTCATATTTCCTCTTTGCGTAAATGAGAAATCCGAACGCACATGTGGAACATAATTATACATATGGCGTGGTAAGTACATGTCGTCAGTGAACACTTATGTATTTTTCTGCAGCCGTTATTTGTCACCAGTTCCGGTAATGTAATTACTCCCCATCGCAGCCGTCCCAGGGTATTTTCGTAGAAAGAAGGCAATACTAATATGATAAAAGTAGTCAATAATGCATATCGTCGGTGAAGAATCAAAATGACCTATATCTATTTTAAGCTAGAATTAAAATGTGTTATGTGAAAAAAAAACTTAAGGAGATAGATGCGAAAAATGTTAGTTACGAGTTTTTGAAAAGTGCAAAATGTTCCGATAAATTTTTTTTCGAAAGTCAAAAGTATCCAAATTTGCGTGTTTTTTCAAAAAGTGAAAAATTTTCTATATGGAATTTTTTGAAATGTCCAACATGTTCTATTTACATGTTTTCAAAAAGTTCAAAATCTTCTTTATACACGTTTTTGAGAAGTACACAATGTAAAACTTACATATTTCATAGAGTGTAAAATATTTCATCTATAATTATGTTTTGAAAAGTGCAAAATTTCCTATATTTGTAACTTTTCATGATCTAGGCAGATTCGTTTTGTTTTGTAGATAGTGCTTTTTATGTTTAGTTTAAAATAGATATGAGTAATTTTGACTCTTTACTGACATTATAATAATGCCAATTCTACAGTCTAACAAGACAAGAGACGAGACTGACTAGTGAGAACAATTTAACATTACAAAATTAAAATATTTCCCCAACGCCCAACGCGCTTATTTTACTTTTACAGCTAAGTTCTCCCGCAGTGTGTTCTTTAAAAACTGTTGAAAGACAGAACAAATTATAAATTTACGTATGTAAAAAGTGTATATAGCTTGAGTGTAGAAATGCTAAACGCTTATTGTTATTTTTAACATTTTGCAGCACTGGGGCAAAATGATCCAATTTGTTTGTATATGTTGCAATTTAAATGTAACTAATGGTTTGGGTAGTAAAGCAGAGTAGAGCCAGAACGACTACTGGGAAGCTGAGACTGAGGATATATAAAAAAATTAACCACTAACGAAACAAAAGCAAAATTTTATAGTCGCTAAATTTGCAGATTTAAATTTACATATATATTAACTGAGGCCCAATTGATTTTTGATTTACGATATAAAATGTATATGAAGGTTCCTTTCAGCCTTCGTAAAGGACTTAATATCTTATTTAATCACTAAATCACGGTATTTATTATAAAACCATGACAGGCTCGACCCCTTATATCAATTTTAAGGCTAGAGTTGTCTAAATAATTTTAAAACGTAATTATTACTCAATTATGTACAATTAAAAAAAAACTAAAATACCGTGAGCAGGGTAAAACCAACAAAAAAGTTTCCAGTGTGGAGCCAGCAAAATAAAAAATATTTTGAATTAGGCCTATCTTTAATTTTACTGTCAAATATCTATAAACTTATCGTCTTTGAACAATCAAAATGTCCTAGTTTCATTTCTAGCAATAAAATATGCAACATCTTACAAACATTGTGTATCTATAAGAAATTAAAATATTATGATCATGAAAAAATGTAATTTAAATGTGTGTTTGCTCGTTTCAAAATCATGGAAAATGAACATTTGAACTTTAAGAAAAACACATGCACATAGAATTTCTATATTTTTTTAAACTTATTTCTTTTCAATTTTTAAAAACATGTAAATACTACATATTTATTGCAACATCTTACAAACAATGTGTATCTGTAAGAAATTTAAATATTATGATCATGAAAAAATGTAATTTAAATGTGTGTTTGCTCGTTTCAAAATCATCCAAAATGAACATTTAAACTTTAAGAAAAACACATGCACATAGAATTTCTATATTTTTTTAAACTTATTTCTTTTCAATTTTTAAAAACATGTGAATACTACATATAGTGTTTTTTTTAAAATCGTAATTAGTTAGGCTTATAGATTAAAGGCATGTACATATCGTCTGTTCATCATTATGCAAATATACTAATTACTCTACTATTACCATTATATATTTACTTACTTGTCATGATTGTCATGACACATGCAATGTAAACGTAATACTACTCTATATTATAATCACATAATTATCTTTTGAAAATGCAACTTTTAACATTTTCTCGTTACAGCAAGACACAAACAAGAAACGTTTTACCGACAAGATATTATTAATAACCAAGGATCTTTTCAATCAATTTGTAAATAACTATGTTGTAAAAACTTAACAATGTTGTATGGGCTAACGCCAAATCGACTCAATGAATAAATTATTATTTATTATTATTATTATATCGTCTGTAAAGAACCAAAATGATCCATATCCAACTTAAGCTGGAATCAAAATGAGCTATGTCAAGAAAACAAAATTAGAAACATTAGGATTATAATTATGAGTTTTAGAAACGTGTAAAATGTTCTGTGTGCATGTTTTTTGGAAATAAGCAAATTGTTTTAATTCCATGTTTTTGAAAATGGGCACAATTTTCTAATTCAATGTATTTTAAAAAGCGCAAAATGTTCTAATTCCATTTTTTTTAAAATGTGCAAAATGTTCTAATTCTATTTGTTTGAAAAGTGTAAAAATGTTGTATTTAAATGCTATAAAGACATATTTGATAATTTTTGTAGATAGTTACTTTTGTTTCTAGCTAAAAACAGATATGGGTCATTTTGGTTCTTCATAGAGGATATCTCATTTAGAGATGGTTCATTTTAATTCCAGCTTAAATTGAAAGTTTGGTATTTTGATCCCTCACTCACGAAAAGAGCGGTGACTAATATTTATAACTAGCATTTAATAATCGTAACATTAAGAGTCAGTGCCTGTAGTTTACAATTACCACTTACCACCAATATTCATCTCTAGTGAAATCTCACTCGAACTTCTTTCCCAGGCGGCCTAGGCCCAAAGCTTGAAAAAAATTAGCAAGACAAAGACAGTAGACATTAGCTATGGTGAGGGAATCAGCCTAAATGCAAAGGAGGGAGAATAAAAGGCGTCCTCCAAAAATGCAAGTTCTCATCTCCTCATCCTACCTAAGTAAAAGTAAACAGCCCCAATCTATCATATAAGCATAATATACGATTTGAACAATTAGAAGATTTTATGATCTCCAGTTCCACACTCCACCCACTGAAGTTGGGGACATGACATATGGTCGGCTCCCGAGTTCCTTATAGTTTCATTTAGCACACGTCTAAAATAATAGCAATTTAAACCTACGCAGTACCAGGTGGTATTGCTCCAACAGAATAAATCCATATATATATGTATGCATGCTTCATCTGCTCAACCGATCAGTAAGGATGGTGCTGCACTATGCATGTAGCATGTTATTATACTGGAGGCGCAGCCTCGCTTGTAATAAACACAGTCACTAAGTTAAATGCAATTGTTTAACGAATTAGCACTTACATAAGGACATATATAAAATATAAAAATTGCTGTATGCAACCCTAGGATATCTAATACACAGGCAGCTTAACAACCACGGTCGTGATTTGACTGTCCTTCGCTCCAGAGCTGAAGTCCCACACACCTGCAGTGATCTTCCTCTGCCGGACTTCACCATTCATACGACTATCAATCCCGTGAAAACCAAAGCATTGCTGCCCACTCCACCATCTCTCATAGGGCCTCTACCCACACATCTTCTACCTGTCACACCCATACAAAGATATTTTCGGACTCCTCTAAGTCCACTGGAACCTTGAGTTAGGAAACAAACCCACCCCTGCAAATTGTTCCAGGCTAAAAAAGTGCCTGAAATGTTTCTATTCGACTTTCTAAGGCTGAAACCTGCCTGCAAAGCTCCTCAGGTTACATCGAACCTAACTCAAGAACCACACATGTTGGAAAACAAATGTGATGTGACTTCTACTGAGATTCCGATCTCAGTGCCTCCCAAGAGCCCTGAAGTCCAACCACAAGCATCGAAAGCCATCGCCAATGCTTCACTTTCCCCTTCTCCCTCTAAAAGTTCGTACAAGCGTACGTACGATTCTTCGGACTCCGAGCCTGACGAGGAGACAGACACATCGTCCGACAGTGGCAATGACAGTTCTATTCAAAGTGAACTCCAAGCTTTAATCACTTCATCATCGAACTCTGATTCCGAGCCTGAACCTTCTTCAGGTAGCGATATATAGTGTCTTCGCTGACGATAACGCCTTAGAGATAATGGCGCCGGACTCTCTTTTGTAAGAAATTCTTCTTTCTACTTGTATATATTCTATCTTCTTCTCCTCGTCATTTCTTTTAAACTTTTTAATCTCCTTACCAAAAAAAGGACAAACTATCAACAGAGTGTATAATCTTATTATTTAAAAAAAAATTTAAAAAAAGGAACAAAAGCAATATATAAACCAGAAAAAATATATTTTTTTTATTTTTTCGAAAAATTTAAGAAAAAACAAAAATTACTTTCTATTTATTTCATTATATATTTCATGTTACATTTTTATCTATGAGTGTATTTTAGTTTTAGTTCTATATATTTAAAATTGTAAAACATTTTTAGTTTACAAACATTACTACTAATCACGCTCCCTCCACTACAATTACCCACCAAATTCATAGTCCTCCACTACAGAAGAAAACAAACCCCCTTTTCTCCCATCCCAAATAATAACAAATTTTGCACGAACTACGACATTTTTAGCTACCCAAACAAATAGGTTTATATTTACTTATTATTAAAATATTTTACTAAATCATTTGATTATTAATATTTTATATCTGTGAATATTTTATTTTTAATGATTTTATTAAAAATTATAATTTTATTTTAAAACTCGAGGGCAAGTTTAAAGGAGGGGCACTAATTGTGTTGGGTACCTGTTTTTTAGTATCTATTATGTATAATAAATTTAAAAGTTCGGGGAGAAGATGCTCTCTTTCCGAACCGGGCGACTCCCATCTTCTATAAATAAGTCGAAGCGTGCGACGAAATAATCTCTATAAAAAGAGATTTTTCCAGCTGCACACTCCAGTGTATATTTTCATAGTAAAGAGCAGACAGCGGAAATTTGGAGAGCTTGAGATTTCAGAATAACTTTGGTAAAAATTCAAACTTGTTGGGTTACAAATTCAAAAAAAAAATAATAATTATATAGTAAGACCTAAAATTTAAAATTATAATATTTAGATATTGTACACACTCATGAATTGGTACTTTAAAAAAAATTTTAAAATGCATAAAAACTAAAAATGAATTCATGTGTTGAGCATTACTGCATAGGCATTTACTTTTAGCATCTCAATCTGCTCTCATACATCATAAGCATGATATCAAGAGCATGGGCATAGTGCAGCATACATCTTATAGCGAGAAAGCATCCACTACATAAGGCTATATAGTTCACAGCAGACAGACATAGGTACCGTAACATAAGCCAGATAGCATACTTTAGTTGGTAGATAGGGTTACACATATTGTCGTAACACATAAATTTGGTTAACATAGCATTTTTATGATGCGTTTCAATGATTAAATAAGTTTTCCAATGAAAATGACAAAACAAAACCGGAAGTGAGTCGTGAATTTTTCTGGCGAAGAACTGACTATCGTCACAATAGCTTTAAGTTAGCAACTAACTAAATAGCTATGACATTCAAAAAGTGTATGCTGCAGATTTTTGAATTCGCAGATACCTATGTCCGATTAGATTATTCAAATAACGTGCTTTTGCACCAGTAAATCCACTTATCAATTTTCACCTTGAATTTTAATGCCATTTAGACTGAATAATGCAATCTACTATCACGCAATAAACGAATGCCTTTGCAAGCTTAGCAACGTGCTTATCTGTATCAATGGGCACGCTGACCTAGAAGCTGGTCACAATGAGGTAGTTTGAACCCAGTTTAACTACAGAAACAGTTTCAGTGAAAAACAATAAAAACAGTTTTTTGAAGCAGGTTTAGAGCTGCTACTTTTGTCAAGTGCATGATAACCTAACTCAGGTAAAAATAAAATTAATGATACCTATTGATTTTCTTGAAAGTGCATTTAAGATTTATGAGTTTGATTATGTAGGACCCCTCACCGTTGCTAAATAATTAAGGTACGCAAAATCAGCCTATTGCTAACTTAGGTTTCTTAACAAACTAAGTTTTTCTTCTTCCAAATCAAAAGAAATCTGGCTCACAAAAGGGCTTATGAATTAAACTGATCCTGATACTTATTTTGACATTTAACGTTTGATAGGTACTTTCTTATCTGCGTCGGAACAAACATAGAGTCAAACCGACTCGGACACTCACTTCTTAGCTTCGTATAGCTCCATCGCTAAAAGCATTAAAGTATCCCTAAATTTTTATACTTGCTAGGAATTTTAAAGTGAATTTAAAAACTCATTTGGATCTAGTAATGTTTTTTAGAGGGACGATGTTCTTAAAATATATACATCTAATTTCCTTTTGTAATACTTTCCTAATTAGAAAAATTATAATGTTTTTGAAACTGAGAGACATATTATAAAAAAAAACAAATTGTATTTTATTAAAAAATGATTTACTTTAATAATATTCTTGAGTGTTTAACTTTGATTAACTATTATTTTACAATTGCCAACCTTTTAAAATCACAAACATTAGCAATATACACCGCACTTAGTTAGACCTCTACATTTATTTATTTTTCACTACAAACCAAAAGATTTGTTCTCCATTTTCTCCTTACCCAACAAGAAATATACACAAGCAAAACACATTTTAGTTTCACAAAGATTACCTATGTTTTTGTTTTGAAGCACCTATTTTCATTAAGGGAAATATAGCATACCCTCATACAGCATATCATAACAGTATATATATTAACTCTTAACATTTTGCATTTCATTGTGAATGAACAATGATTCCAACAACATACTCACATGCTCACCAACCAGCACAATATAGTAAAGGATAGTATAGTACAGATATTACGATACTGCCTAATGTGGGAATCTAAATATAGCACCTCTTTAAAACTAAATAGGTAAATGTAGAAAAAAGGTTTCGAAGCGCAAAAACGTTTTAACAACAAAGAGCTCATTACAGGGTAAAAGTTTAATCAACATTTATATTAGTAGGCTTCTAATTTTCAAAAATATTATATCATGAAAATTTCAAAATATTTCAAAATAATCCTGAAGTTTGCACTCAAGAATATATGCACTAATAGGTAATTAACAAAAAAGATACATAACGTGCATAAAATGCATATAAACTAATCCTTTGCGTTGAGCATTCCAAATTTATAAGCATTTGTTGTAGCATCCTACTATTTATCTTAAAACTTTAGACTCATTTCTATAGTACTCCAGTATTATCAAACTACACAACTTATAATCCACGTTTCAGCAAACATAATTATTTAAAACAAAATATAGTAAATAGTAAAAACCTATTATATTCTTGTGTATATACGTATTTCAAACTTCAACTCAAGCATCTACACACGTGTAAAATGTGTGCCATGTGTTACACTCGAATGTGTTTGTTCAAATGTTCTAAGAAAGTGTCAACATTATTATGCATGTATAGAAATGTAAGAATTCTTTCAATTATTCAATTTTTCTGAAGAATTTAAAGTTCCTTATCCGTTATACGAGTAAATAAATATATTGCTATGCATTCCCAGCACTCTTCGCACTCTGTTTTGTTTTTTCATTTCATTTACATCAACTCTTTTTGGACACATTTCTTACACCAAAACTCCAACAATTCTATATTTATTTCTCATTGCCAATGGATTGTCTTATCTAAACAATTAAAAAACAAAAACAAATATAATACAAATTCATTATTCTTTTTAAAGACTGAGAAACATTTAAAACAAAAACAAAAATTATTTAATTTAATATCTATTTTTATATTTCATCCATGAGTGTTTTAGGTCAAGTGTATTATTTTTTATGATTGTCAAAATATGTCTAGGCCACACAAATCTTAGTCATAGTTACATACCCCTCCACAACAGTGTTCTCCATATTATGTTCTTTCGTCCACTACAAAAGAAAAATAAATTCCCTTTGCTCCCTTCCCCAAATTAAAACACGAACAATAACATATTAGCCACACAAATAAGTTATTTTATGTTCAATTATTGTAAACAATATTTTATTAATTTATTTTGAAATTAATTGTTTATTTTTATGAATATTTAATTCAAACTTGGGGTCGAGTTTAGAGAGGGGAGCCCGTATGTGTTATGTACCCAGTTTAGGGAACCTATTTTATTAAATATATTGTAAAAGTTCAAGGAGGAGATACTCCTTCTCCGAATTGGGCGACCCTACTCTTCTATAAATAAATCGGAGCGTGCGACGGAAAAATCTCAATAAAAAGAGATTTTTTCAGCTACACAACCTAGTGTGTAATTAAACCCTAAAAGAGTAGACAGCGGAAGTTTGAAGAGCTCAAACTCCAGGAAAATTGTAATAAGTTCAATAATTTGGTAGGTATCATAATTCAAAATTTTCAAAAACAAAAATTAGATGTAAATCAAAATTTTGAGTAGATTACGGTGTAGACACTTATGGTTTAAAGCTACAAAATTAAAAGATATAAAAAAATCTTGTTTGTTTCTTCATTATAAAGAACATTGATTTCATTAGGGACGTAATAAATATAGCATATGGTATACAGCATGTTACTACATAGGCATTACAAAATATGACACTACTATATATATGAGCATACACAATAAGCATACAATCATAGCCATAGCATCAAGGAATATAGCCAATAGCTGCAATCCTAGCAGTTACATATTTACTAGTACAGAAGCCAGATAGTATACATTAGTCAGTAGGTAGCAAAACCATGTATTTTAACACACTGTCACATTAGCTTCGTCAAATTTTTAAATTATGGGATAATTTAATTTAAGTCGAGTCAAGTCCAACTCTAACACTGGAAAAAGCGGCAAAAACGTTTTGTAATATTTTAAAATATAAAACTTTTAATTTGACGTTGCCGACCTGTACGTACTTATCGTTAATCGTTAGTTAGTAGGTAGGAAAACGCATAAATTTTATCATTCGAGAAGTGGTATGAGAACAATCGAAACAAATATGTTCTTGTTCATGGTCATTTAGGCATTTTTTTTCATACAAAATGTAGATTCATACTATATCATCCAGCATACAAGTGGACATCCCATATAGCATATATAAGAACTAAGGTGACAGCATAACACACACATAAATGCATTCTTACAAGGGAATGACGCAACATGACCGACTCAGAATTTCAAAAGACTTTTAGAAATTCAAAAATTTTAATTTTTTTGAAAACAAATTAAGAAACTCATATTTTTGAGACGGGTTTTTTAGACCAATTTTTTCAAAAAAATTAAAATTTTTGAATTTTCAAAATTCCTGAAATTACTTTCAGGATAAAGGCCTCAGAATCAGAAAACACCAAATTTCAATAAAATCAGTTAAGAACTGTAGAAGCTACAGGGTGGGAAAGCATTAAAATTTGAATTTTTTTAAACTTCACCGCTCCATTCTGGGCAAACGGCACCAAATGCACTCGAGTTACTTTAGATCTGTACTATTTAAAAGTAGCCTAAGTTTTTAAAATAAGTGTTTCCGAATTTTGGGTTGGTCATTTCGCGTCATTCCCTTGTTAGCATAGATGCATAATTACTAGAAATACTGAAGCCAGATAGTTTAGTATACAGTAGTTGTTGTAGTTGGTAGGTAGGTGAACGGTTATTGTTTAACAGTATAAACGAACTCAAACAAAAACCTTATTTTTGTTGTTTAAATAATATTATATACCGCGTGAGTGAAGGGAATGTTTTCAAACTATATTTTAAAATTGTAGAAACATATTAGATCACAATAATTAATTATAATCGTACTTTTCCTATTAACGTCGACAACAGCTTTCAAATTCGTCTACTATCAAGCAAAAAAAATTAAATTCTCTTTCATCCCGTACATAAGACGGAATTACACAAACAAAAAAATAATAAGCATTTTCAAACTACTTATCTTTACTTTTTTTCTTTAGTTTTAGTATATACGGTTTAGTTCAGTGGTTTTAATAATTTTATTTTTTAAATGTTTAATTTAACCTCGGGTTTAAGTTTTGTAGGAGGCGCCACAATTGTGTTAGGTACCCATTATGGGTGCCTGTTTTATTAAAAGTATGCATACAATTTTTTGCGAGCTCCATCTTCAAGAAGGGTGAAGTTCTCTCTCAAAACTCTGACCAGAAGCGTGCCAGGGAAAACTCTCAAATAGAGATTTCATTTTATATTAAGGAACCATATATTTTCTAGCAGAGCATAGCTGACCAACTTTAAAATGCGTCTCTTTACGAAGGTTTCCCTTTAATGTGGATCTCTTACAAGCGGATTTGTCATCATTAGCATATTGTAGCGGAAATAAATTAATCAGTTGCGCTTTTAGGTGCTAGATAAAATACAGTTTCCTCTATTTGAATAGCATGGTCGTCCCGTATCAGACAACGTGTTTCAATAAAAATGTTGATTCTAGACTACAAATGGTATTTTTGGAATATTTTGGTAAATATAAAGTGGTACATTTAATTTAACATTTTGATGATGCAATGATGGATGTTTGTGCCGTGACCAATCATTAAGTTAATCATCCAATTCCATAACAAGTTCCATAGTAATGTTCCTATTTAGTACTTAGCTATGCGTAAAAACTTAAAAACGCTTATTTTTGCAATTCCTTTAACCGTTGGGATGTATAGAGTAATAATATAACTTTTCCAATAAAGTTAGAGGAGGTCAAACCTCACCCGGTTTATCTAGGCAAATCCCGGTTTGACACTTAAATATATTTTTAAAAATTATTTCTGAATTTAGAAATAATTATAACGGTGGCCGTTTGCTATAATTTAAATAGCTACGTTTGGTTTTTTGTACCTCAAAAAAAAGTTTAAAAATGGGTCACGTCCATTAGGAACTTTGAGAACCTTGGAGCGGGAGAGTGAAATATAAAGTTTGTAATTATTACAAGCTCAAAAAATTCAGGCCAGACGTAAACTTACCATTAGGTAAGGTGGACCTAATTAGTAAACACGTAAATTTTACTATCTTGACAGGCCCGGATTATCCTATTAGGGCGGGTGTGCTAGCACACCCGCGCCTTTTGCCTTGAATTAAGACTAGTAAGAATGAGTTAAATTAAAGGAATTAAAGCACACCCGCGCTTTTTTGAGGTAATCCGGGCCTGTATCTTGACCTGCAAACTAAAACGTAAATTAGCCGCTCTACGGGTGAACCACCCTCTGAATGTCTTTAATATTACAATTTCTTCAACAATTTCGATTTTTAAAATAGTTTAAATTTCAATGGTGCCAGATATACGTACAGTGTCGTTAATCCAGTGTACGTGGATTTGAATATAATTTCTGATCGCAAGTTTTAAAACATGTGAGGTGTGGCACTTTTCATCCTATTTTTAAACTGCATACACCTAATTTTAATACATGGGGTTTTACTACCTACAGAATAGTAACAACGTAAAATGAAGTTTACACTGACTGAAGCCACTGGTGCTGGGATCGGGGTCAGAAGAAGAAAGCTTGACTTGATTTGCATAATAAGTTGCTTGACTGGGATTCCGTCGGAACATTCCGTTCTTTCTTAATTTCTGAAATGTACTGAATACGTTTCCATTCTTTGCAGAAGCAGGACGGTGTTGCATGGAACTTTATAAAACCATTTAAAATAATTCTAATATTATTACTGTTGGAATTTTAACAATATACTTTTTTTTTGTAAAGTCCCAATTAGCAACCTACAACACAGTAAGTACATACTATCAGTAAATATGCTTTTAAAAGTATATGTACTTACTACAGGTTGCCCCAGCGTCCCTTTAGCCGAATAGCATGCTTTTAAAATACATCAAATAAGAGCATGCCTGCTAGCCAATTTTCCAAGCTGCAAATTTCATAAATACCAGTAAAATTATTTAAAAGTTAATAATTTTCAAATATTTAATTTAAGTCCAATTGAGTCATAGTCCATCGTCAAATGATTTTCGTAATACATATTTGAAAAATACAAACATTTTAATTTTACGTTTTTAGTCGTCCCGGACGTTCTTATGCCCAATGAGACACAGTCGGTAGAAGCAACGGAAGTTTGGGTAATGCCAGCCTCAGAGCCAATCACTGAGTCCACTTAAACACATTAATAAATTGACACATTTTATAATAAACACAAATTAAATCATCAATTTCATCTTAAGACATCGATTTCACTAGAAAATTTAACCATTGTTAGCCTTAAGAAACTCGCTTTCAGATTTAACAATGGTTAACTCTGAAAGCAAGTTTCTTAAGGCTAACAATTGTTAACTTTTCTAGTGAAATCAAGGTCTAATAGAAAGTGTATATTAGTAATATAATTTACAGCTCGGTACATAGTTAACAAAAAGTATAAAAAGTTTCGAAAAAAATAATTGAAAAAATGTTTAGTACCGTAACGCTCAAAATAAATGACAGGTCTTATTTCACCTGACTCCATAGGGCTCTTCAGCGTATTGGCTCAACTAGAAAAGGTTTTGATTTTTAATTTCCCGGTTTCTAATAACTCTCGGACCCAAACCAAACATTTGCGTAACTCCCCTAAGGAGGTAGTTGGAGCTTTGGGGTACTTATAATCTTGTATATAATTTAACATTCAAAAAGAAATAATTATGCCATATTATGTATATAGACCAGACTGCCCTATATTACGGCTTTGAACTATATTATTATTTAAATTAAATTAGTTGCAAGAAGAAAATATTTTCGAAGCAGATAGACTTTAATTTTAAATATGTACCTACCTAGGTACCTGTGTTAGTTACTGCAAAACTGTCTGTGCTATCTTCCCGCCCGCCTCGGTCTTTTTCTCTAAAATACAACTGACTCAAAAATCTAAAGAACTCGAAAATGACGATAGTAATTTTGAAAAGAAATTAAATCAGTACAACACTTTTGAGCACATTACCACAACGCCAATCTCAACCTCAGCATCAATGTCAGGGAGTCTCCAGGATCGGGATCAAGAAATGGAAAATAACTGCCTTCTGAATCAGCCTTTGGAAACGCGGGTAGGCCCAAGTCCTCAGTACCAAATTTTATAATGCAACAGTTAGATTTTTTGGTTTGTATCTGTCCCTGCCTTATAACGCATAGTAGCTGCTCCTCAAGACTGGGCGACGAATAATTTTTTTTCGGTATTATATAACTACTCTTTCTACCTCCCTGGTTTATTCGGTTTCAAACTATTACACCCCATCCGTCATCCTACATGATACATATCGGTTCAGAGTAAAATAATTCAAGTTCAATTCTTGCTCCCTGGGCTAGGGATCGCACACAAACGGCGTCATTCGTGGAGCTTATGGGTCTATTAGGGTACTGATGACATTGCATGTTAAAAATGGCCATTTGCTCCATGGTAAAGCTATTGCTAGGGTGGTATTAGGGTCCTAAAAATAGAGATATTTCCATGACGTCATTTTTGTACGATCCCCTACTGCTTTTCCCAGCTGTTGCGTACAGCTTGCTTTCATTCATGGAGACGGCCCCGTAGTTCATTAAAGTTTATGACAAGTCTCAACCCAGAAAACTTTGTTTTTGAAATTTAAACCTTTTTCGACAGTCACTATAAGCTCAAATATGTCGAAAAGCCTCACGTAATTTTATAAATGAATGTAGCCGTTACAATTGCTACATACTGTAGGAAATGACAGGGTTCACATACATAAAGTCACAAAATTAATATGTAATACATAGTTATTTCCCAATGCATTGCATTGATGCTTAGACTTACAAACACGGCAAGTGGATCGGAGCTAGTAAAGCAAGTAACATTTCCAGTTTGTATTAAATGCGAATTCGAATATGATCAAGTGACGATGCAAGTATCAAAGAATTAGAACACACAACATTATTATGCCCTGTGGCCCTAAATGACAGCCGAAACAATAATATTTTAAAGTGGCTGAAAATGATGGTGTGAATTTATACAGTTAATGAGATGATTTATTTTTGATTTGCGATATCAAACTGATATCAAGTTTGTTGGCAACATTCGCATAAGATATACCAATTAATTTTTTCATGACAGGCTTGACCTCTTGTATCCAATTCAAGTCTGCAGTTGTTAAACTAATTTTAAAATGTAACTAAATACATTTATAAAAAAGTTAAAATACTGTGCGCACGGTATAACCAACAAGAAAGCTTCTAATTTTGAAGCTAACAAAATAAAAAATATGTTGAATCAATCTAATCTTTAATTTTAGTTGTACATACCTATACATATACATATCGTATGTGAAGAATCAAAATTTTTTCATTTATATTTTAAGCTAATAAAAAGGAGCACCATTTATAAAAAAATTAAAATATCATGACCGCGTGATAGGATTTACGATTGGATTTTTTCGCCCTTTTCAAAATTCTGCAAATTCAAAGAAAATATTCAAATTTTCAAAAATTATGCACATACTTTGTACACCTTTCACGCACATACATATAAATACAACATTTTACAAATATCAAAAACATGTTACAAGGCAAGGGTATATTGCCTATTTCAAAAACATGTAACTACAACATTTAGAACGATGCAACAGCATGTAAATAACTTTCTTTTAAATTTGTAGGTAGCAGTTTAGGACATGGCTCATTTTAATTCGAGCTAAAAATGAAATATTTGTCAATTTGATCTTTCACCATACATTTACAATTCAAAGCACAGAAACTAAAATAATTGCCTAAGTACGAAAAGATATTACTATAATACTCGAAAAGAGTTGCTAGTCGGTGCCTGTGGCTTACCATTACCACCCGTATTTGATAACTTCTTATAAAGGCTCTTTTTTGCTCCAAGTCCCAGACTTAAAGTCATAACAAAAAACGTCAACAAAATATAAGTCACTGCAGTACGAAAATCAGTTCAAATTAAAGGGACTACGAACAAATGACGTCGTCCTCCAGAAATTAAAGATCTCATTCTACTCAAGTAAAACAACCCCTACATATATCAAATTAGAGCCTATATGATTATGACACTTACAAGAATTTTTGATCCACAGTTCCACACTCCACCCACTGCACTGTAGCTTGGGACCTACACCTTGTGTATGAATCTTTCTGTAGTGCATAGTTTTATATAACATTAGTGCATTTCTAAAACAATAACAATTTAAGTACTTACAGTTGCATGTAAATACATGTGCTACACTCGATCAGTGGGGCTGCTGCTGCATTTTTGTTACTGTACTGTACTGCTCATGCCTGTCGCAAGTGTTAGGCGAAATCACCAAGTGAAAAACATAATGCAGTTTTTTCACAATGTCATTCAGGGGTCGTCCATACCATAAATGATCTCATCAGTAGAGTCAGTGGTTTTCGGGTATTAGTAAAATTTCATGGTAAAGATAGCCGTTTATGCAATGGTTAAGCTGATGACAGGGTTCTAGTTGGATGCACCAGCGGCCCAGTGGTTTAATAATTCAATGGACTTGCGACAGAATGACTATTTAAGAATTGTATATGGATTTACAACAGTATGATTTTAGCTTTAGCAATGGACTGGACTTACGCCAAAATGAAACTTCACTGACGAAATGCTAAAATTAGATAAGTAGATCATAATACATGTTACATTTAAAGCCAAGTCAACTGCTTACAGCGTGAAGCATTTCAACAAGACAATACCAATTACAGATAACATTACAAAAATCAAGTACTTTCCCTCATCATGTTAATTTGCAGCACAAATGCCCAAGCAATAGGTTTCTCATAGGCCGTTAAAAGATGGGACATGCTGAACTTTCTTAACAATTTCTGGATTCGCCGCTGAATGCATTAAAATACTAAAAAGTCGTTAAATTTAAATGTCATCTTGTTAGCGTTATAAATAAGTTATTTAAAAAAATGCATTCTAGGAAAAAATACTACACTGCTGCCCATCCATGGAAGCATTCGCCCCTGTGAAGTCCAAAATCATTTTTTGAATTTTCTTAGAATGCCAATATAGTAATACTTGCATAACCATGTAGTTCAAAGAAATAAAACACCACTTAAAAAAATTATAAAAATTATTAAATACATTAATAATAATAATAATAATAATAATTTATTCATTGGGTCGATTTAACCGAAGTTCATACAACCAGACTCAACCAGTCACTGTGGGTGAGGAAATAGGAGGCTACCGCGTTAGATCGTCTCGGTCTTTGTACCCTTTCACCTATCCCCGTCCCCTCCTCCACAGTAAAGGAGTCTCATTCCCTAGGCCCCTACAGTAAGTAGTGGTCACTAAGGAGCACCGAAGGAGATTGGGTTTCAATCAACCATCCAGTGACGTTTACCGTACAACACCGAGCCGTAAACGATTAGCAGTGGCCGAGGATTGAAGCCGGGTCTGAGGCTGTAAATTTCGTTACAGTCTGCAGTCCTAACCACTTACCCAAGCACGCCTGCTTCTTACCCAAGCACGCCTGCTTCTTACCCAAGCACGCCTGCTTTATTAAATACATTAAAAAACATTTATATTGATTCATTTTGATTTTGGTTTTGTTTTTACTTGAGTTTAATAGTCCAATAATAATTCATAACAAATGTATTCTAATTTTTGTACTTATTCGCTTTATTATAGATACAGTACTAACTACAAGGATTATTAAATTTTTGCTACCAGTTTACATTTTAATTATATTATTATTTATACCTGTCAGCTTATACTATCACTATGAACTTTGATTTAGTGATTTACAATATTATCTTCACATTTTTGTTTTGCTATTTTTAGATTATGAAATATTATATGTTACATTTTAATTTTGACCAACAACACGATATCCCATTTACTAAACGACATTAGATCATATTCGTTTATGATACATTTTATTTAATTTTCTTTTTGTTCGTATTTTAACTATCCTATAGTTATCTATAATTATAAAGAATAAAACTAAATCAAAAAAATATATGACGTTCATACGTAGGTACATGGAAAAAAGTCAGTAATACAAAAATTGTAATAATTCCTTCCAAGAGTTTCCTCTTGGTACCTACTTGATTACAGCAGTTCACCATAACTTTTAAAAAATTCCTTGTTTTATACAAGTTAATAATAAGGTTTATGAGAATTTCCAAGTTATTCCAGAAAAAGTGAAAAATGTGGTTAAATCTGAGGTCATAAATGTACGATTTACGATACAATGTTTCATTATGAAACTATCATGTTCATAGCAGAAAATACGAATAATATTTACTAAAAAGATCTTTCGTGATTAAAATTTATTGAAAAAAATGCAACAATTGGATTTGCAATGCGTTTTTAAAAGAAAACACATTGGTTTAGTTAACAAAAAAATTATTGTTACCGCAGGAGCAATATTTGGATTCTTCATTATTGTATTAATTGGATTTATGATTTATCAAGTTAAAGAAAATCGGAAAATCCAAATAAAAAAATAGGATTCCTAGATCGCTAGATCTGCCTGTGAAATCAAGTGCAATTTGCTGGGAGTGATACTCAAAACATTGGACGTGTAGATGATACACTTTGCAGCATAAAATAAATTAATTTTGTCAACTTACTGCGCGCCATTAAAGATCATAATAAAATTATAACATTTTTAATCGCAACAAAATACTTAATAATATTTTGTTATATTATTTTTTTTTAAACATGGTAAACGTGAAATTCTATTTTTATCGTAGCATCTCAATTTCAATATACGATATACGAACAGGAAACATAAAACTTTAATTATGTTAAAACATATCTCATTAAAGTATAACAACGTAAACCCTACCTTCAGATTTTTGGTTTGATACTCTGCTAAGTACAAGCAGTTCGAAGAACAAACAACTTTTATTTTAATTTACCTGCGAGTGTATACAGGGTATTTTACGTACAATAACGTAGAATAGCTCAAAGCGTTGCATTACACACAGTGTCGCAATGCTTAAATCCTACAATTTCAATACCCACTTTTAGGTTTTTGTACCTCAAAATACAAATTTTAAAAAATAGTCTCGGTCTCGTCCATTAAGGACTTTTTGAAGCTTGTCGCAGGAGAGTGAAATATAACTTGCTGCAAATAACTCCATGCATGGCCTTCTTTTAACTCCTGAGGTCTTCGTCTTCAGCGAACTGAATCAACTGAAAAGGATTTTGGTTTTTAATTTCCTGGTTTCTAATATCTCCCGGAACCAAAAAAAAGTTTTGCGTAACTCCCCCCATGATTTATTATAGGAGCTTCCTGTACGTATGTACATATATTCTTGTCTCTGCTAATTTTACATTCAAACATATATAAACTATATCAGATTATGTTGTATATAGACTAGACTAGCCTAATATTTAACACCTTTTACTAGGTTTTGAACTGTAATACTTTTCAAATTACATTTTATGTAATATAAAATTATTTCAAAGCAGACGGACTTTAATATGTACCTACCGGTGTTAGTTATCCCAGTTCTGCTGTTACTATCTTCCCGTCCACCTCGGTCTTTTTCTCTTAAATATGACTGACTCCAAAACAAAAAGATTCTTTGGTTCGTGTCTCTGTCCCTGCCAAATAACGCGCAGTAGACTAGTAGCTTGCCCTCAAGAATTTATTTTCGCTAAAAATAGCATTCAAATTCCAACCTTCCTGGTTTGGTCGGTTGCAAACTAATACACCCCCATAGCCGTCTTCCAGAGCTACAGATGGGTTCAGCGTAAAAATAAGTCAAGCTCTATTATTGTCCCCTGCGTTAGGGATTATCCACAAATGACGTCATTCGTAGAGTTACTGGACCTATTCGTGTACTGATGACATTATATGTTAAAGATGACCATATCCGCAAGGCTAGCGCTAGTGGCAGAGGGGTATTAGGGTCTTAAAAATAGCGATGCTGCCGTGACGTAAATGTAGTACGATCCCTTACTGCTTTCCCCATCTATAATTAGTGTTTAACTTTTTTGCATAGACGGCCCTATAGTTCATTCAGGTTTATGACAAGTCTCAAGCAAGACATTTGTGTTTGTAATTTAAAATTTTTCGACAGCCACTGAGCTCAAAAATGGAAAAGTCTCACGTAACGTATTATATACATAGGACCGCTACAACTACTACATACTACAGGACGGAGTACCAAAAATAATCACCTAATAAACAACGCACATAGCTATTTTTATTTTTCAATGCGATGCATTGAAGCTGACTTACAAATTCGGCGACTGGATCGGAGCCCTGAGCTAATGATACAAGTAACATTTCGACTTTGAATTAAAGAAGGATTTATATATGTACTTGTGACGATGCAACTACCGTATATAATTATTGTAATTCAAAGATGGTCTTTAATACAACGCAGGTCTCTATTATAATGCAAGGGGTAATCCTCCTATTTCTAATACAAGGCAGGTTTGTTTACCTATACACATATCGTCAGCGAAGAATCAAAATCATTCATTTACATTTCAAGCTAATAAATATAGACTATCTATCTATTAAAAATTAAAATACCATGACCATGATAGCATGTGCCAATAGAATGTCTATTTGCCCTTTTAAAAGCATGCATATACAAAGATCATTGTAAATTAAGAAAAAAATATGCATTTAAGTTTCAAACCTTTTTAATACATTAATGCAACATTTTTGCACGTGTCAAAAACATGTAGCAACAGTAACTGGATTATTTCAAAAACATGTAGCTATATGGAGCTTTTAGTTTTTATTTCAAAAGCATATTATTAGAATATTTTAAACATTTCAACAGCATTTTTAGCATTTCTTATTCGATTTAATTCTAGCTAGAATAACAGTTTAAATTGTTTTTATAATATTATTCCTACCTCACAGCTTACACTATACACTATAATTTAATGATTTACAAATTGAAAATTTATATTCAAATTATTTTTTAACTTACAATTAGTAATGATTTAAAATATTAGGTTCACAAAAATATATTTATGCTAATTCTATCTTATGAAATATTTATATTTTACAATTTAATTTTTTGCAAACTACACTACTCTATCCTATTTAATAGGTGACAAAGAATAATGCTCGTTCATAACATCTAATTCTATTAGTATTGCATATTGTAATAGTTTTAGTTATTCAATCATAAAAAAAGTAACTGAATCAAATAAAGCTGTGAAATTTCAGTATGCGTATAATTACATAGGAAAAAATTCAGTCATAAAAATATTGTAACAGCGCTCACCAGAAAGATAGGGCCTACGTTATTACAGAACCATGTTCCATAACCATCAAAAAAAAATCTTGTTTTGTACAAGTTAATGAGGTTTCTACGGATTCCATAGTTGCCCAAAAAAACTAAAAAAAAGGTACTTTACAGAGTAAATGTTAATTAGTGCTTTAAATTTTGAGCGGAAAAACTTTAAATGCCTTTGCCATTTATAGGCATAATAATTATTTATCATATTTTTGTAATATTTAATTAAAGTAGTATTTTTTAAAGTGACGTCATTAAGTTTAGTATGTAATAACACTAATGATTTTATTGTTTAAAAATGTAAGTGTCTCTCCCATACGCTGTTTCATTATAAAACTACTGTATTAAGCTGAGAATAAGATTTTACTTATTATAAGCAAATTTTTCCATGGTTTGTGGGTTAAAAATTCAAAATCAATTGACCGAAATGATAAAGGCACTCCCAGGAACCCTACGCGGGCATGAGATTAGAAACTACTTACGTCTTGGTCCGGAGACGGATGAGTTACCGCGACAGGGGATGTCTTTCATTCGATTACGCCTACGCAAGAGCTAATCGACAGTAATTATACGTTCTGGCGGGGATCCTCTAGGCCTAGCCTATGTCACGTACTATCCGTGGATGATAAATGTGAGAAATTTTAATGCTTTGAGCTTTGTAAATATTGCCGATGATTACAAAAGAGGCAAGTTTGATAGACGTAAAAGTCCCGTGGATTTATATGAAGATTTACCCGACGTTCAAGGTCGGCCAATGTGGGTGCAGATGTATCCAAATTGGGGTGCCTTCATGTTCAATTTTTACCAGATTGAGATGTCTAAGGAATGCATATGCACTATGGACGACACAGACTATGTGTCTATAAGTAGACGGCCCCTTTTTTAAAACCTTTCAAGAATCTAGAAGGACCCAAAGTGAATTAATTAATCATATAAATTACCAAACAAGTTTTAGTAAGTTGCAGATGCCACATATTATCTTATATTTCTTAGCATAAAAATGCATTTGCCTTCCGTGTTTCTTACAAACAATATCCAAAATAAATCATTTATAATGCTTTACGTTTACGTAATATTTTGTCACTGCATGTCTAAATAAAACCTAGTATGTACTTTAAGTTTGTAAGCAAAATGATACAAACAAATGATGAAAAAAAAATGTATTACTTATTAGTATGATTTTTTTTATATAAAAGACAGCTGCTGCTTTAAAAGAAAATATTGTTTGACTGCAATAACAACTTATTATATTGAGACCAAGAGCAAGAGTATAATATACAAAATTCATTTTTTTTCAAATAAACAATAGTGATGCTATAATGCTGTTACAATACAATATTATTCGAAACAAACATATAACATCTATTATAATAAACTAGCTGTTAATTAACATGTAGTCCATGTGAATAATAAAATTTTAAAAATGTATTTTTACCATGTTTCTTTTAATGCATCTAGGGTCACTCATAGGTCATTGGTCTCATATTATTATAACTTCAGTGTATGTAATTCAGTTTGGCATATCTCCCAGAAGAATTGTTAGAAGAAATATTGTATCAATACAATTGCCAGTGTAGGTGCTTAAGATGTTGCAAATTGATCTATCTGCATAATAAAACAAATAAAATCAGGTGAGAAAACATTTCCGACAAGGTACACAATACATTCTCAAACCAAAATTCCACACAGTTGCACAATTAAAATTAATACCTTATAACTCATTTAGTGGGTGGGCAGTCAAGTTCAAGTCTAACCCTAGAGCAAATGTATGGTAACTGCTTCTTTTAGTAATTTGAAAATACGTAGGTAAGTACACATTTTTTAACTATTTCACGTTGCCGTACATATCAAATATGATGCTATGGCCGAGTCGAGTCTATTTGTAAAAATAAATCACACATTTTAAAATACGTATAAATACTAATTTATCCAAAGAGTACAATACAATTCAGTAATTTACCACACGGCGTATGCTTGACAACAGTTACGAAAATATTTGTAAAATTAGTAAATAAAATATATCGTGCTAAAATAATCGAAATAACTACCTTACTTAAATTAATTTATAAAATAAGTGTAAATCCAAAACAGAAAAACTTTATTATGTATGTATGTATGTACCTTCCTGAGCAGATCATTGACTATCATTGTAGTTCTATTAATGCTATCCACCCGCCCGGCCCGCATCGGCCATTTTCTCCGAAGCCGACGACTGACTCAAAACTGGGGATTGTATTGTAAGTCTGAAGAATCTAAAAGGAGGCAAAACTTTTGAGTTTTGAAAACTCCAACCCCTAACGCCACCCCAGCATCCAGTCCAGGGCTTCAACAAAATTGAGATTTCAACAACAGGAAACAGGGCCGGACGAAGGAATTAGTTTTAGGCAGCAATTTGTTTTCATACAAAAACCACCATTTTGATAATATTGATGATTTTCTTTAGTAAAGCAAAATTTTGTATTTAAGTGCTTTAGTAAAGTATGAAATCTTTTATTTACTTGATTCAGAAAAGTGTGAAATGCTCTATCTTTTGAGAAAGGTGGAAAATGTTTTATTTACATGTTTTCGAAATGTACAAAAAATTTATTTTCATGTTTTTGAAGTGTACAAAAGAATTTATTTTCATGTTTTTGAAATGCACAAAAAATTTATTTTCATGTTTTGAAATGTACAAAAAATTTTATTAGCCTTATTTTAAAAAATGTGAAATATTCTTTTTACATATTTTTTGAAAAATCAGGCAGCAGGGGCTGCCTGCGCTGGCCACATTATCCGGCCGTGACAGGAAACTGACTTCTGAGTCAGCATAACCAACGCGGGAGGGCCCTATATATAATGATATGAGGCCTATAGCCCAGTACAGAGTTTATTCATTCGACAGTAAAATGCTGTTTTATGTCTGCCCCTTCAACATGACTCTTATGGTTAGTAATTTTCTCTCAAGAAAGGGCTATGAATAAATTACGTACAGTTTAAAAACAAATGCATATTCAAATCTCACTAGCCCTGTCTAGTTCAAGCTATAGTAACCACACACATACCATCCTACATAATGATTTCAGTGTAAAGTTAAAAATAAAGTTGCGTTTCGTTCTTTCTTCCTCTTATACTAATTCCCTTAAATGTAGTTGGTAACATTGAATACAAACAGTCCCTTAGCTCATTAGTTTTTATGACAGGAGCACTTTGTCTGAACCTTTTTGAAAGCAATTTCGCTAAAAAATGGAAAAGTCACACAGATGGTTTTGGTTTTTACATGAATGTGACTGCTATACAAGTAATTGAGACTACAGGGCACTGTGACTGATATTAATACATAATAGTTATTTTCCAATGCATAGTATGATAACTCACAAACTCGGCGACTCGGCGCTAAAGTAACAAGTAAAATTTCTTTTGTGTGCTAATGAGAAATCCAAACACACATGTGAAATATGAAGAACTAAAATTATCCATATCCATTTTTAGGTTCAAGCAAAATACACTATCTACAGAAAAGATTAAAATAACGTATTCATCAAAGCATGTAAGTACAACCTTGTGCATTCTTCAAAAAACAAGTAGGTAGGTACATAGAATATTTTGTCCTTTTCAAAAACATTTAAATAGAACATTTAGACCGTTTCAAAAATGTGTAATCATTTAGGACATTGTTAAATTTTTTTAAACATGCAAATAGAACAATTTGCTCATTTTAGAAACTCGTAGTTAGCATTGTGAGCATGTTTATTCACTTTATTTTTTTGTCATAGCTCATTTTAAATCTAGAATAAATTGCAAATGGGTCATTTTCATTTTTAATTCTTCATGGACGAATATTGTCGATGTAGAATGAAGTTTGATCATCTCCTTTTGGGGCTAAAATGAATTATGATCATCTCCATTCTGCTTTAAAATGAATTTTGATCATCTCCATTTTTCATAAGACACGGCTTATGAGATATGCTAACGATTAGTTAATGGTTTTGTAATTTAAAACTAAGTAAATTAAGGGTCACCCATAAATGATGTCATCAAAAAATCCCTATTTTAAGTCCCTATGACCCTCCTGTCATCAGAGAACCCGTTGGGCAAATGGCTATCTTTAACATGCGATACCATGAAAATCCAAATAGGCTGCTTGGCCATACCCATGACGTCATTTATGGGCGACCCCTTAATTTTTTAAACTTTCAATAACGATTTATTGATGAAATAATCTCTGGTCTCATGAAAGATGTACTAATTTATTAATTTGATTAAATTATTTCATCAATAAATGAATAAATCGTTATTGAAAGTTTAAAAAATTAAGGGGTCGCCCATAAATGACGTCATGGGTATGGCCAAGCAGCCTATTTGGATATTCATGGTATCGCATATTAAAGATAGCCATTTGCCCAAACGGGTACTCTGATGACAGGAGGGTCATAGGGACTTAAAATGAGGATATTTTGATGACGTCATTTATGGATGGCCCTTAATATACTTAGTTTTAAAAAACTAAACCATTACTAATCATTAACATATCTCATTTGGCGTATTTCATGAAAAATGGAGATGATCAAAACCAATTTGTAATCAGAATGGAGATGATCATAATTCATTTTAGCTCCAAAGGGAGATGATCAAACTTCATTCTTTATCGACGATATACATGTAATTACATATCGTATCAGCAAAGACTTACGTATTTCTGCAGCCTTTATTTGTCACAAGTACCAGTAACCGAATGACTCCCCGTCGCAGGCAGTGGCGGATCTAGAGGAGGGGCTAAGGGGCCTTAATTTTTTCTTTAAATTCGTAGTAACCAGTTCAGGCCTGTATGATACAGGCGGTATTTTATTTTCTTATTCAGACAAGGCTTATTTGAATTTAAGCGTGAGAAATATAAAAAAATAAAGTAAAAAGAGATATTTCCATGACGTCATTTTCGAACGATCCTTTACTGCTTTTCCCAACTGTTCATAGTATATAATATTTTCATATAGACTGTCCCGTAGTTCATTAAGGTTTATGACAAGTCTCAAACAAAAACACTTTGTATTTGGAAGAACCTTTTTTGACTGCAGTTTTCTGAACCACTGAGTTCAAAAATGGAAAAGTCTCACGCAACTCTTTACATGAATGTGGCTGTTACAACTGCTACATACTGCAGGACAGGACAGGGTACTCATAAAGAAAGTCACAGAATAAATATGTAATAGTTTTTCGCCAATGCATTGCATTGATGCTGACAAGTGACGATGCAAGTATCAAAGTATTAGAACGCACAACAATATTATATCCTGTGGCTCTAAACGACAGGCGAAGCAATAATATTTTATAGTGAATTAAAATAATGGTGTGAATTTATACAGATAATGAGGTGATTCATTCTTGATTTGCGACCCATCAAACTGATAGCATATACTATTTTATTTTTTTATGACATGCTTGACCTCTTGTACCAAATTTATGCCTGCGGTTGGCTAAATAATTTAAAAACAGAACTACGCACATTTATAAAACTTTGAAATACTGTGGATACGGTATAACAAACAAGAAAGCTTCTCATTTTGGAGCCTACAAAATAATAAATATTTTAAATCAATCTAATCTTAAATTTTAGTTGTGTTAACATTTACAAACACATCTCGTATATGAAGAATCAAAATCATCCATTCACATTAAGCTAATAAAAAGGGGCACCATTTATATAAAAATTTAAAATATCATGACCGTGATAGCATTTACGATTGGATTTTTTTTGCCCTTTTCAAAATCCTGCAAATATAAAGAAAACATTCAAATTTTCAAAACATATGCACATACAAATCTGTACACCTTTTAAACACATATAAATACCACATTTTACAAATTTGAAAAACATGTTACAAGGCGAGGGTATTTTGACTATTTCAAAAACATGTTACAAGGGCATTTTGCATATTTCAAAAACATGTTACAAGGGCATTTTGCATATTTCAAAAACATGTTACAAGGGCATTTTGCCTAATTCAAAAACATATAACTGGAACATTTAGCACTATGCAACAGCATGCAAATCATTTTTTTTAAAATTCGTAGTTAGAAGTTTAGGACATGGCTCATTTTAATTCGAGCTAAAATGAAATATTTGCCAATTCGATCTTTCACGATACATTTACACTTCAAAGCACATAAACTAAAAGAATTGCCTTAGTACGAAAAGGGATGACTGTGATACTCGAAAAGGGTTGCTAGTCGGTGCCTGTGGCTTACCATTACCACCCACATTTAATAACTTCTTGTAAAGGCTCTTCTTTGCTTCAAGTCCCAGCCCAAAGTCCAACAAAAAACAAATAAGAAAATAAAAGTCACTGCAGTAGGAAAATCAGTTTAAATTAAAGGGACTACAAACAAATGACGTCCTCCAAAAAATAAAGATCTCATTCAACTTAAGGAAAACAACCACTGCACATATCACATTAGCCTATATGATTATGACACTTACCATAGTTTTTGATCTCCATTTCTACACTCCACCCGCTGTAGCTTGGGACCTTCACCTTGTGTATGGATTTATGTACTTTCTGTAGTGTATAGTTTTATTTAACATTATTAAATGTATAAAACAATAACAACTTAAATATTTACAGTGGCATGTAAATCCATGTGCTTCATCCAATCAGTGGTGTTGCTGCTGCATTTTGGTTACTGTAGTTTATTGCCCTTTTATGTCGCCTGTGTTGGACAAAATCACCAAGTAAAATACATGATGAATTTTTTATACAAAAGCATTCAGGGGTCGTCCATAAATGATCTCATCGGTAGAGTCAATGGTTGTCGGGTATTAGTAAAATTCCATGTTAAAGATAGCCGTTTATGCAATGATTAAGCTGATGTCAGTGTTCTAGTTGGCTGCACCAGCGGCTCATTGGTTATTAATTCAATGGACTTGCGACAAAATTACTATTTAGGAATTGTATGTATATGGATTTACAACAGTATGAATTTAGCAATGGACTGGACTTACGCCAAAATGAATCTTCACAGACGAAATGCTAAAAGTAGCTCATGTTAAATATCACATTTAAAGCCTAGTCAACTGCCTACATCGGAAAGTATTTAAACAAGACCAATTACATATAACATTGCAAAAATAAAGTATTCTTCCCCATCATGTTAATTTGCAGCACAAATGCCCAAGAAATAGCGGTTTCTCATAGGCCGTTAAAAGATGGGACATGATGAACTTTCTTGATAATTTCTGGATTCGCCGCTGAATGGATGAAAATAATGAAAAGTCGTTTGATTTAAACTTCACCTTGTTAGCGTTATAGGTTATTTAAAAAATGCATTTTAGGAAAAATTACTACTCTGCTGCCCAACCATTGATTCCCCCCTGTAAAGTCCAAACTCAGTTTTTGCATTTTCTTGTAAAGCCAATATAGCAATAATTGCATAACCATGTAGTTCAAAGAAATAAAACACTACTTAAAAAAATTATAAAAATTATTTAATACATTAAAAAACATTGATATTTATTCATTTTGATTTTTTGTTTGCTTTTAATTGAGTTTAATAGTCTAATAATAATTCATAGAAAATGTATTTTAATTTTTGTACTTATTCGCTTTAACATAGATACAGTACTAACTACAAGTATTAAATAATTCTTGCCACCAGGTTTACTTTTTTTAACTACTACTATCTCTCGGCTTATACTATGCACTTTGATTTAATCATTTACAAATTGATAAACTATGTACGATTTTTTACCTTAGTAATGATTCACAAAATTTTGTTCACCAATATTTTTTTCTATTTATATTTCATAAAATATTTATTACATTTTAATTTAAACTCCACTGCATGTACACATCCTATTCAGTAAGTGACACTGGATCAAGTTCGTTTATGAGTTATTTAATTTAATTTTCTTTGTGTTTGTATTTTAATTTCTCTAGTTTTCTATGATCATAATGAGTAAAACTGATTAAAAAAAATATATGACGTTTATGTGTACGTAGAAAAAAGTCAGTTATAAACAAATTGTAATAATTGTCCCCCCAAAGTGTTAGTACCCACCTAATTACAGTAGTTCACCATAACTATCAAAAAATTCCATCCATTCCATCAAAAATTGGTTTATACAAGTTAATGAGGTTTATAGGGATTCCCAATAATCCCAGAAAAACTAAAAAATGCAGTTAAATCGGAGGTCATAAATTTTGAAAATTGTGTACAAACAAAACAATGTTTTTGTCACCCTACATATTAATTATCATACTTTTGTAATGGTCAAATAAAATAGCACAAGAATTATTAAAAAGTGCGCAGTTAGGTTTCTGAAATAAATCTAATGCTTTCATTAATCAAAACTAGTAGTAGCTATATGTAGCATATAGCTACTATAGCTACAGCTACTATAGCTGTAATATGCTCATGTAGGTATGGTAGAATGTAACCAATTATATACCATATATTATTAGGAGTGAAGAAATAAGACTAGCTATAACCGAATCATATAATAATTGAAAGTCACCTAGTTTTCATCACTATAAGTACGTTAAGTGTAAACCTCTGTAGTGTATATTTTACCTATGGTTTTTACCTCTGGAATCTGAGTACGAAAAAAGGACCATAGTAAATTGAAGTATGATATAATTAATAAACCAGAGTGCGCAGTTGAAGTAGATTGTCAGTCTTGGGGAAGCGTAAATGCGTGTAATAATTAACTAATAAGAGAATGTCCGTAGAATCAATATAAGTCAATGATGACTCAGCTGATTGCAAGTAAACCGAGACCAGAAGCTGGATAATTAGTTAGTTATGATTAAATATAAGAAAAATTTACTTTAATATATTTACCTAAAATGATACTTTCAAGACGGGGTAATTTAATATAATAATTATAACAAGAGAATTGTAATTTCTATGCTTGACTTATAATTTCAACAAATAATAATAATAATAAAAGAACGGTGAGCAATAACAAAATATAAAGAATCAGAGAGTCTAAGCGACTCTCCTTCAGCTTGTCCAAGTAATTCCAAAGTAATGCTCTCGATTTTACTCCTTCGTGCGGTTTTTATCATTTCTTGTTGGTACGCACTTTTATGTAATCCCGTTGGACTCCTCCTCTTTTCCTCTGTAGCTCATTCTCGTTTTGGATCCACGCTGTCCTTGCGTGTCTGTTGTTCTCTTTCTCTACATAAATTTGGACTCCTGTTGATGACTTTTTGTTAACTTTATATTATATGTTTTCTACGTTTATCCTGAGGGTGTCAAAGCTTCAGGATTTACACTGTAACATATTATGTTAGCCAAACAGGGTCTGTGACATCGCAGACGGACAGTGGTGTACAGGTTAAGTCAGTTTGACTAAAATTTTTAATCAATATACAATTTACCAGAAAATTTACAGTTATTTCTTCTTGTGTATGTGTTTTAACTTACTAGAGTGTCATAGGACATATTGTATCAAGAGCTACCTAAGAAACACTTGGTAGAACCGAGCAACTTACTCATAATCAAAAAGAAATCGAAAATACAAAGAAATTATTCAATTTTCATTGCAATCGTCATGACTGATCGCCTTATCATTGCATAATATCTCCGGTGCACCTGTACATCAAAAATTTGAAAAAACCAAAACAGAACATATGGAAAAAAAACATTCATTGTATATGAAAGATCTTTTAGAGTTACCAGGATTGAAATAATAAAAATAACTTATAAATAATCAATATACTAATATGTTTACTAGTGTTCATATACTGTAGCGTATTGCAGTTTAAATATCAATATAATTACACAATAAAATTAAAAGTCTGTGAATCCGGTTATCTCACAATAGATCCGGTTAAAAGGATCAAAATGTAGGGCAAGGAACGTACATTCAAAATTGACAGTAATTCTAACTATGAATAAAAAACGTTACTAGAGCACATACTATTGTTTTAACTCAAATCATACAGTACTAGAAATGGTGACCATTTTGTATTATAATAATGACAATCGTTGATTTCACGTATTTATCATTTACCAGTATTATAACTTTAGGATTCATCATTATTCAATTTTGGAGGTATTTACATTATCTAGATTATCATAACCTCAAACCTATTTAAATGATCTATAAATCTATGTATATCAATGACATATATATCACAATGAAAATCCTGCCTTAACTGAAGGCGAGGTTTTATATTGTCAACTTTAATAACATGATCCACCTACATGCATAGTTCATCTATTGTCACATTCTATATACCCATTTTTATTACCTAATTCTGTATCTGATTTTAAATAATTATCACCATGTAATGTAGACTACCGTATACTCGTAAAATATATTGTTACGTATATGCTTTCTTCAATCCCCATGACAAAGAGATTTGATAATAAAAAAATTTGTTCTTTTAAAAGGTGGAATTTGTTATTGTCCCATTTAAGTGATTCATACGTATTCAATATTTTCCAAACTTACTGCTATCAGGTAGATGTTAACAAACAATGTTATTATGTAACAATATAATTAACTATAGAGAAACTCGAACTCAGGCATCTAAAAGTCGTCCAGTTCGAGGGACCAATATAACGCTGTTACTATACAGAATAATAAGATACATATTATATTTAAATTCATCAAAGGAGTACAAGGAAATAATATTTTAATTTATAACATATAACAAAAATAATATGTCGGCAATGCAAATCAGAAGCATGATTATTTGCGCACAATAAAAAATGGCTATAATCTGTGTTACCTACTCATACAACTCCTGCATAATAAAGATTTACTTTAAAACTTTATATAAGAAAGTACATTTAATGTTTGTTTAATCTTAACTATAGTTCATACATCTTATATATAGATATGCAATAACATGTATAATATCGCATAATTTTAGCTTTAATCACTACCTACGTATATTCTATAATATTTATCATATAAATACGCTATGCCATTACTAGTGTTACGCATCTGTCGAATTAAATGAAAAACACGACTGTATACATGTCAAATTAAATGTCTCTTAGTACTGAATTTATAGTTATATACATATGTTTATTTATATAACTACTCATATATCATTAACCTAGGAACCATAAAATAAGGATGCTAGCCTTTCCAAAAAAGTTGGATTTATTATCGACTCGTCCTGCCTTATTTCATACAAATCCAATATCTCTGAAGAGAAACAAATAAGAACATGATTAAACATTATGTTTCAAATAGTGTATGTTTTCTGGGAAAATAAGTATTATTTATTTATTTATATACATTAAAAGTGCTTTGCGCTCGTAATATTTCGTAATGTTTCGAACGTTATGTTTCTAAAAGAACTATATATTATAACTACTGAAGAAAAATATAGAAATCGAGATTGAAAAACACGAAATAGAGGTTTTTTGGTTATAGTCGCTTATTTTAGCGGCTGCTAAACTCGCTCCGAAGCGGTACTGTGCAAAGATGGAAACAAAATATAGTGTAAATTGTCTTAAACAGGACTGGGTTTTTGAAGATGTGGTAGAGTTTAAGTCTGTGCTCTTTATCGGAAAAGATTAACATGCTTATTATCGAATTATGGCTTTTGTTAGGATTGTGTAAGTACATATACGTCATGGATATTTTTAAAAACTGAGATTACATTATGGTATTCCTAAAAACGTTTTGATTTATTAATTTGATACATTTTGTAGGGTAGGTGATACGCTCCTATCTTTTTGTTTTTGTTTAAACTATTTATTGTTTCAGGTCTAAAGAGTTGCCATTTTTCGATTTTTTCACGGAAATTTAAACCCAAATAATAACGATAATAACGGACCCTGCGGGAACAATAGAACCGTATGTGGTTACTAATTATGCCTGAGTAGATTCTGAATCTGCGGGGTTACCCACCAGAGACGTATTTAACTCGATTACTCCTACTCAGAAGTCAATTGACAGCATTTTGTCAGGCGAAAAACCCGTAGGCAAGGCTTTTGTCACGTATTACTCGTGGATGATTAATCTGAAGAATTTTTATGCGTCAAGTTTCATCAATCTTGTAGAGATTTTCAAGAAGGATACTTACGATGGGCGCAAAAGTCCCATTGATCTGTGTGAGTATTTGCCAAAGAACCTAGGACGACCTATGTGGGTCCCAATCTTTCCGTCCTTTAGTGCTTGGATGGCAAACTTTAATACTATAGAGATGTCAGAGGAAAGTGTCTGCCTTACAGACAACACGGCGTGTAAGGTGAACGGTCCGTTCACTACCACGTGGCAAGAAGGTCACAAGACGCTTATTAAAACTGAGCGTAGTCCAAAGCACATATGCATGTACTTAAATTTTGAGCAGGTTCATTCTTTGTAAATATTTAATATGTGTATGTCATCGAGTTTACTTAAGGGTGAGGTATCTTTATAAAATTTATTGTAAATAAGTTAATAAAAGAAATGAGATACACAATGACATACTGGTTTTATAGCGATAATTCCCCTAATCGGTCAATTATCCACGCGCCGTATCAGTAAAATTTAGAGGAGGATTCTTTAGTCTGAGACTTAGGAAGGGATATTGATCTTAGCAAGAAAGAACGAAATCATAAGACTTTCCGAGATCCCAACATTAAGCATAAGGTACGGTTTCATTTTGTCAAGGAAATAATTAAATTAAGGTGTGGGATTGCATTTTCAGTCAAATTGGAGCCGATTTCTACTGCAGAAGGTGTAAAGAGTACACCGAAGCTGAAGGCTGATGAAAATAGTACAAGAGGAAAGGTGATGTACAGTTAATGTATTAACTTTTTCAAATTATATCTGTAATATTTCGGTTTTTTTATTCGTATAGTAAAATTCAAATTTTGTCAAAAACAGATGAAAACTGTATACGTTATTCGGGAGCAAGGTTTTTATATTTGAATCTTTTGAAACTTGGGTTACTGTGATAAAACAACAGAAATTGCACTTGTATTACCTAGAATCTGTGCAATTAGGAAGTATTCTAATTTTTTGAAACTTGTTTCTCTGAAATCTAAGTTTATCATGTTGCGCTGTTCCCTTGTTGGTAATGATTTACAATATTATGCTCACAAATAATTTGTTTTGCTATATCTATATTATCCTATTAAATATTTATATTTTACAATTTAATTTATTGCATACTACACTGTATCCTATTCTATAGGTGACACTGGGCCATGTGTTCTTTTATAAGATATTTTATTTAAGTTTTCTTTTTTAGTATTTTTATTTTTCTAGTTATGTGTAGTCATAAAGAATAGAACTGAATCAAAAGAAAATATAACGTTTATACGCAGGTCGAAAATAGTTAGATATACAATAATTGTAATCCTCTCCAACATGAAAGTACGTACTAAATTACAACAGCGCACCATAACCCTTAAAATAATTTCTTGTATTATACAAGCTAATGAGGTTAAGAGGGATTTCTAAGTTATTCTAAAAAACTAAAGAAGCTCATTTAATCTCATTCAATTTTTATGTAGGTGTTTTAAATTGTGTGCAAAAAACAAAATGCTTACATCTACTTGCATACTATTTTGGGCCAATTAATATAATTAATTATCATGCTTTTGTTAATTGTCAACTAAAACAGCGTAAGAGTTATTAAAAAGTGCGTAATAACGTTTGCTGTTAAATAATAATGAAACTTTTATTATTTACAAATATTGGTAGCTTTCAAACAATAAGATGTTTCATTATGAAACTAGTGGGTTTATTATATTTTTGCGTTGTCACTTAGACCTTTTGAAACGAAAAAAGTTATGAAAAGTTTAATGTACACAAACAGCAAAGTTATCTCCGCGGTACTCTACGCTCATAATTGCACTTTGCCTGACGTGCACGGGCGTCCGACATGAGTGCAGATGTACCTGAGCTATTCAAGTTGGATTGCTAATTTTTACTAACTGAAAATGTCTGCAAAATGTATTTAAGAAGTAGTGGACACCAACTATGGACTTATAGGGGAATTCTACAACGCGTTTTTTAAGGCTCATACAACTGTAGGCGTTTTAGAAAAAAATCTATCTACCTCATGCATGTATTTCAATTTTATTTCGTAAGACCTTACTTTTTTAATCATTGGGTTCTTTAATTCAGCTAATTATTTTAATGTGTAATATAATAGTATACGTATAAATGCAAGTATTGATAAATCTTGTATCATAACCATAACAATTCAGCATCATCTGAGTTTCGAGACCAAATTTAAAGGAAAGATGTGTGTACTAACTTATCAGGAACGTCTGGACGTTACAGCGTATGGGTAATGGAAAAATTTCAGGATGAAATGAACAATTCAATGTGTTCCAATGTAGCTACTGTCATCCTAACAGGTGTTCTGGCAGCAGCGTGGTTACGTAGTCACCAGGATACGAAGTTTGATTAGGTAGGTAAGTTTTTAATTCTTTTACTTCCTCATTTTTGTCAAAAATGTAACGTAAAATAGGTGATCAAAAAGTGATGTACGTTGGACATTTTTGGTCTATTTGAGGGTAACTATTGCATATCTTGGTTTATTAGGCTTGTCCGGTATGAACTGGGTTCTTGCTAAAGTCAAACAAGTCTGAAGAACATATGCATTATTCAAAGGCAAAGAAAGAGGGTCACCGAGGGCAATGTGGAGGCTGCAATTTTTTATCTGATATTCAACTGTTTACTCAGTTTATAGACTTTCAAAACGAGAGGCATAAGAAAAAATTATTTTAGTGTAAAAACTGTAAGTAGTGGTATCAAAGTGCGGATTTGAAAAAGAAACATAGGTGTAAAAATCCAAGCAAAATTTTATGGCCCCCGCGTTTGGTATCACCGGCAGTGTTTGAGTAATATGTAATATATATTTATTTTTGCAACGAACCCTTAACGTCTTTTATGGATGACCCCTTTAATGTTTGCAACAATCCTTGACGTCATTTATGGAGGACCCCATCAATTTTTGCAACGAACCTTGACGTAATTTATGGACGGCCCTTTTAACCATTGAAACGACGCTTGACGTCATTTGTGGAGGATCTGTTTAATGTAATTTAATGTTTTTTTTTTAATGTAGAAACAAAGCGAAAAGCCGACGGTGGAAAACCGACGGTTTTTCAATCGGCTACCGACCGAAACGGCTCTTGCGATATGTTCTGCTGTTCCGGTCGGTAGCCGTAAACAGGCATGATAACAACAGCCACTGTAATTTATTGTAACATTTTACTAAACGTAAAAAGCGCATAGAGGAGCATTCACAAATGACGTCATCGAAAAGTCCCACTTTTAGGAATTAACACTTCAAAGCACATAAACTAAAAGAATTGCCTTAGTACGAAAAGGGATGACTGTGATACTCGAAAAGGGTTGCTATGTCATTTCCATAAACAATGCTACAAATGCTTGCACTAAAGTAACTGGAGCAAAATACAGGAACCCTCAAAAACTGATAAAACTCAAAAATATTTTAAGTGTGTGGGCTTCTGTAAGTCAGAAGTTACAATTCCTTTTGTGTGGAATTTAAATAGTAAAAATTTAAATTGCCTGCAATTTGACATCCCACTCAAGGTGTTATAGTGTAATTTATATTTTAGTACTGTTAAAAGTACTGCTGGCATACAGCTAATTTTGGTTCAATATTTTAAGTTTAAATGAAGAACTTGCAATTTAAATTATAACCCTCTTAAATATGCAAGCTGCGTATTATTTATCAATAATATAATCCAAATTAATGTCTGATTGTGGCAATTTTCTAATAACAAAATACAAATATTCCGAGTCTTAGCATTTCTTAATAATGCAATTCAAATTCAAATATTAATATTTCCTACTCATAACATCAAAATTTCAATCATAATCTAATTATTGCCTAATAATAAAATCTAAGTCTAACAGTGATGGTTTCCTAATAACAAAATCCAAATTTTATTTCAATTGTAAATATTATCTAATAATGCAATCTAAATTTGAACAAGTTATGTTAGGTTTAGGGTGCAGGATTGATAAAGAGCGAGGGATAGTTGGGTGAGGAGAGGGTGGGAAAAACTCACTGGAAAGGTTTGTTATATTTGCAAAAAGCTTTAAGAAGCTGGCAAGAAACAAGAATCGTAATGGTCATTTTAAACAATAATTATAATAAAGACATCAAATTGAACCCCCTATGAGAGTAAACCAGTTTTGCAGTGGCGTTTAGACAAATGAGTAGTAAATTTTCATTGATAATTCGCAATTTAAGTATGTACAAATATTACAAATAAATTCTAAAAATGCACAAAAATCTGTGTATCCTGCAAAGATAAATAACCTTCGTATTGTTTGCGTAAACATAATAAAATTTTATAAATACTGTTACGTTCCGTCCGCAGGACGGGCCGCATTGATAATCAACCAGATACAATCAGCTCACAGTACAGTAGACTACAAACAATCACCCACTAGCTTAACTAGCTTAGCTGGGACCCCATAGCTTAACTATTGCGTAAATGGCAATTTTTACATGGGATATGTCACCAGTGCCCAAGTAGACTCATCGACCCAACTGATGACGTCATGTATGCACGATCCCTATCTGCTTTAAATGTGCGCTAGAGTAGTATTTTGGGGGTAAAATTAAATGTAAAACGACATCTGTTGACTTTTAATGATACACTGAAAATCTGGTAAAATTAAAAAATTTGACAGGGTGCCTTGATTTTCCCATATGAATTTGCATGTTAAAATTTGAGTTTTGAATTTTCGAGAAAATTTTCAAAATGTCCCGGGCTTTAGTTGCCTAGCAACCAAAAATGCACTCAAGTCTCTAAGCTAGCTGAAGTGTCTAGGGTTGGTAGAAGACACTTTGGTAACATTCGGCCAAATCCCAGGGTTACACCTGAAAACGTTCCCAAGTGAGTTCAAAAATGGAAAAGTCTCACGCAACTCTTTACATGGATGTGGCTGTTACAACCGCTACATACTGCACGACAGGACAGGGTACTCATAAAGAAAGTCACATAATAAATATGTAATAGTTTTTCTCCAATGCATTGCATTGATGCTGACAAGTGACGATGCAAGTATCAAAGTATTGGAACACACAACAATATTATATCCTGTGGCTCTAAACGAAAGGCGAAGCAATAATATTTTATAGTGGATTAAAATAATGGTGTAAATTTATACAGATAAAACAAGGGCTAAAGCCCTTGTTTAAGGGCAGCCTTAACAGCGAAATTAGGAATTTTGAATTTGCCGCCTTTTAGTTGTCAATTGAAAGGGTGTAAATTAAGGGGAGGAAGCCATAAAATGGTCTACTGTGTCGATTTATGCATATAGGTATTTTTATATTTATAAAACCAAAAATACAATATTGCAAATTTTGAATTTCCCGCTAAAACTTTAATTATTGTGTTAACTCAAGATTTCGACCGGTTACTCAATGAACTAACACTAAAATGATATATCTTTGTAACGGCAACAATTAGGCAAAGGTAATGAACATGGTGTAGAAGCACAATCGTTATTAGTTTTTAAATAATTTTTAAATAACATAATTGCAAATTTAAAAAAATTAACGGATTGTGTCGAGTGATATATCATTTGAAAGCTCTTAAAAAATAAGCAGACACCATTTTTTTTGTTTTTTGATTATGACCCATACAACACATTTTTGGCGGCATTTAAAAATTAAATGACCGTTATTTTGAAAACGTTTTGTTATAATAGAGGCTCGTTCCGTTATTTGAATTCTACGGGTGAATAGCTTTCTAATGATATATGGCTCGATGGAATTGGTGCAGTATTGAAAGATTTTCAAAATTCCTGTAAATTATATAGATTGTAGGTAATGAGGTGATTCATTCTTGATTTGCGACATCAAACTGATAATATATACTATTTTTTTTTCATGACAGGCTTGACCTCTTGCACCAAATTTATGCCTGCGGTTGGCTAAATAATTTAAAAACATAACTACGCACATTTATAAAACGTTGAAATACTTTGGATACGGTATAACAAACAAGAAAGCTTCTTATTTTAGAGCCTACAAAATAATAAATATTTTAAATTAATCTAATCTTAAATTTTAGTTGTGTTTACCTTTACAAACACATCTCGTATATGAAGAATCAAAATCATCCATTTACATTTAAGGTTAACAAAAAGGGGCACCATTTATATATAAATTTAAAATATCATGACCGTGATAGAATTTACGATTGGATTTTTTTTGCCCTTTTCAAAATCCTGCAAATATAAAGAAAACATTCAAATTTTCAAAACATATGCACATAAAAATTTGTACACCTTTTAAACACATAATTATAAATACCACAATTTACAAATTTCAAAAACATGTTACAAGGCAAGGGTATTTTGACTATTTCAAAAACATGTTACAAGGGCATTTTGCATAATTCAAAAACATATAACTAGAACATTTAGCACCATGCAACAGCATGTAAATCATTTTTTTTAAATTCATAGTTAGAAGTTTAGGACATAGCTCATTTTAATTCGAGCAAAAATGAAATATTTGTCAATTCAATCTTTCACGATACATTTACACTTCAAAGCACATAAACTAAAAGAATTGCCTTAGTACGAAAAGGGATGACTGTGATACTCGAAAAGGGTTGCTAGTCGGTGCCTGTGGCTTACCATTACCACCCACATTTAATAACTTCTTGTAAAGGCTCTTCTTTGCTCCAAGTCCCAGCCCAAAGTCCAACAAAAAACAAATAAGAAAATAAAAGTCACTGCAGTAGGAAAATCAGCTTAAATTAAAGGGACTACAAACAAATGACGTCCTCCAAAAAATAAAGATCTCATTCAACTTAAGGAAAACAACCACTGCACATATCACATTAGCCTATATGATTATGACACCATAATTTTTGATCTCCATTTCTACACTCCACCCGCTGTAGCTTGGGACTATCACCTTGTGTATGGATTTCTGTACTTTCTGTATTGTATAGTTTTGTTCAGCGGCGGATTCAGGATTTTTTTCTGGGGGGGGGGGCTAATGACCGCCTGGGGAGGCCAATGTTAAGCCGCCATATTGGAAATGGCCGCTCCGTATCCCTGCAATGTTAAAAAGTCTGGAGGGGGCTAAAGCCCCCTAGCCCCCCCCCCCCTCTGGATCCGCGGTTGGTTTTATTTAACATTAGTAAATGTATAAAACAATAACAACTTAAATATTTACAGTGGCATGTAAATCCATGCGCTACATCCGATCAGTGGGGTTGCTGCTGCATATTGGTTACTGTAGTTTATTGCCCTTTTCTGTCGCCTGTGTTGGACGAAATCACCAAGTAAAATGCATGAGGAATTTTTAATACAAAAGCATTCAGGGGTCGTCCATAAATGATCTCATCGGTAGAGTCAATGGTTGTCGGGTATTAGTAAAATTCCATGTTAAAGATAGCCGTTTTTGCAATGATTAAGCTGATGTCAGGGTTCTAGTTGGCTGCACCAGCGGCCCATCGGTTATTATTTCAATGGACTTGCGACAAAATTACTATTTGGGAATTGTATGTATATGGATTTACAACAGTATTATTTTAGCAATGGACTGGACTTACGCCAAAAATGAATCTTCACAGACGAAATGCTAAAAGTAGATCATGTTAAATATCACATTTAAAGCCTAGTCAACTGCCTACATCGAAAAGTATTTAAACAAGACCAATTACAGATAACATTGCAAAAATAAAGTATTCTTCCCCATCATGTTAATTTGCAGCACAAATGCCCAAGCAATAGCGGTTTCTCATAGGCCGTTAAAAGATGGGACATGATGAACTTTCTTGATAATTTCTGGATTCGCCGCTGAATGGATGAAAATAATGAAAAGTCGTTTGATTTAAACTTCACCTTGTTAGCGTTATTGTTTTATTTTAAAAATGCATTTTAGGAAAAATTACTACTCTGCTGCCCAACCATTGATTCCCCCCTATAAAGTCCAAACTCATTTTTTGCATTTTCTTGTAAAGCCAATATAGCAATAATTGCATAACCATGTAGTTCAAAGAAATAAAACACTACTTAAAAAAATTATAAAAATTAATTAATACATTAAAAAACATTGATATTTATTCATTTTGATTTTGGATATGTATTTAATTGAGTTTAATAGTCCAATAATAATTCATGAAAAATGTATTCTCATTTTTGTACTCTGGTGCACAGTATAGTACTAACTACAAGTATTATTTATTTCTTGCTACTAAGGTTTAAATTTTTTTCACAAAGTCAGTTATAAACAAATTGTAATAGCTTTTCCCAAGAGGGAAGTGGTACTTACTTAATTACAGTAGCTCCTCATTTTGGTTTTGCTTTTAATTGAGTTTAATAGTCTAATAATAATTCATAGAAAATGTATTCTAATTTTTACTAATACGCATAAAACAGAAAGTGAACTGAACCAAACCAAAGATTTTTAGATATGTTGAGTCCGAATGAATTCACATCACGATTTGTTTTTTCTTTAATAATTAGGTCCTAGGAATTCAAACGGCGTCAACTTTTAATAATATACTATTTTAATTCCCACACAATATTAAGTTTTTTAAGCTATATACTTATTAAAAATATCCTCGCAACAAAAATGAAAAGATTGACGATATACGGGTTCCAATTAATTAATTAACTCAATCCATATCACACGTTTCTCAGTGGCACTGTGATACTAAAGGCACCCAACTTTAAATTGTAGAGTGTGTGCGTACGGGATGGAGAGAGAGACATGCTAAATCGAAAAGCACAAACTAACTAGTAAGTCCAACGGAAAGTTCAGGAAACATAGTGTCTCGCACCAATCACTTACAATAGTCAAGTCTAGTCAAGAACTTATAGGGTTCTATAAAAGTTTATAATTTAGAGGTTATTAATATAATTTCTAGTCAAATGTAGTCACGTGTTATGGGAATCAATGCTAGTCATTTTAGGGTAGGCAAGAATTTTAAAATTTTGCGTAATTTTAGTTATAGTTGTAGGAGCGGGCTAGTCAAGTCGGGCATAGGCGGTTAGGTATAAGGGTGGTACATTTTCATCCTCACACTCACATCTGTATTGAGAGAGGGAAACAAAAAAAATTTTGACTCGAGTTTTTAATTATACTTTCTGTGCCTAATAATATATTTGTCATTGCAGGTATAGTGGTAGTAGTAAGTAGTTACTGCACATTTATGTACAGTATAATGAAACTGTACAAACAATCTCATATATATATATATAATCCAAATCGTAAGCTCTAATTTAAATGCCGTAGCATAATATTATTATTATTGCCAGTATTATATACGGGATAATGATTATTATTATCTACTTTTATATTATAATATATGCAATAGATAATGCAAATTTGTAAAATCTGACCAGATATAGCAACAAGCTCTAGCTTTAAAAAAATTATAACTTACAATTTTAAATAGAAATATATTAATTGATTTCATTGGATTATGGACCGCCCTATCATAATACATTCTAATGTATTTTCTTTTTACAAATACAAGATTGATAATTATTTAAAAAATTTAATGTTGTTAGCTCTGAACTATCTCGATGCTACACTATAAAAGGCAAATTACTACGGCATAGACAAGCAGGCAATTGCCGCTTTAAATCGAATATGGGTAAATATTAAAGTCTATAGTAGTTGTACGAATATGGATCATGTATGTACATATATTAATATACTCCAGCTTCAAAATTGAAAATACAAGCAGTATCTATGTCGCTATAAACTATGCCGTCTATAGAACCTTAAACGTCAATTCCTACAGAGTAATACTATAGCTTAAAAAATGCTTACTGAAATTTTGATATTTGTCGCTGTATTGTGGTTATATGTAGATAATTAAACCTACATCAAAGAATAGATGTCGTGCCTAGTATTATTTATACTTTATAGCTCTGTATAGCCTACCCCTACTGTTATCGAATTTTCGCATGATTAAAAGCAACTAGATAATCATTTAAACATATCGGAGTAAATTTTCAAAAATTAAAACAATAATAATAGCACGTTCACAAAAAGCTCTTGTGTGTACTAGGGAGTTATCATCAAGCCGATTTTAATTTAGGCACCACAATTTCTTATAAGGCTTTAAATGTAATATCGTAATGTAATAATAATCCTACTATGCACAATTCTCTCATTAGGTATTTTTATATATTTTTTTATAGCAAAAAGTAATTGCACTTATACACCTATGATACTTTTAGTATTTAGTACTGCTATGAATTATAAATTCAAAAGGCTACTAGACACTACTAGTAATAAAGAAAGCGGCAGCATTACTTATGCATATACCTAGGTATAGTATATAGAGTAGTTTGTATTTAGTGTGTACAAATAATTTAGGCTAATTTTTATTTGATTTTGAAAGAATCGTGTCGAATGCAGTACCGACTACGTTTTATCTAACTATATAATTATCTATCCATTATAATTTGTTTTTTAAAAGTACGTAATATCTGTACGTTTTTATAAATCACCATGTCCTTAGGCAGCCGATATTATTTTAAGAAATTATTTAAATGTACTGGAACCTCTTACTTGTAATTATTATACTGCGTACACACTTGTAATTTGATGAGTATCAATTTCTAATACGATGAGTCCTAATTTAATTTAAGAATCACCTTCTAAGGGCTAGACGGCTATATTTATAATGTATATATATCTATATTCCTTTATAGTCATTAGAGAGCAAAACTATTACCGTAGGTCATAGTACGCTCCTACTCTCAACTATCTTTAGTATATAGATGTAATTATAAATAAGTAGGTAATAGCATAGTTATTATTTAATTAAATTTTATATATTTGTCGTTGAAGGTGCAACCCATGCTATGTGCATGTTTCACCAAAATCAAAATATGCCGTGACACATTTTATGTTAACTGTCAACGGCACATTTTACATGCAACCAATAATGCAATTAACAAGGCTATGTAACTTCACCTGACTATATATAATATGTAGTTTTGAACGTGCGAGTTAGTAGGAGTTCCCATTAACCGACGACTTCATGACAGCATCATTTCAATCTTTATTACACAAATAGCTGTAGTATACCAAATATACTTTGCCCCGATCTAATTTTATAATAATTAGTTTAGTTATATATCATAACCTTTTGGTATTTTTCACTATGTCATTATGTATATTTACACGATGTAGTCTAAATGTATTTTATATTAGAATTAATGCGAGTATAAACATTCTTACGGGAATTAATTTCTCGCACAAATAGGAAATGTGGAGGGAAACAATTATGGAAGTAGAATATTTACATTTCAAAACAAACAAGGAAATAGATCATTTTACTTATTGAAACATGTGGAAATGGAACATTTTACTTTGTGAAAAAACATAAAAAATGGAGCTTTTTACTTTTTTGTAAACATGGAAATAGATCATTTTACTCTTTTTTAAAAAAACTGCAAAAGGAACATCTGAATTTTTGAAATATTTGAAATGAAGCATTCGAAACGTTTTGAAAAATATGTAAATTGAACTTTGTGAATTTTTGAAAAATATACAACTGGGACGGCAGACAGGTACTATAGCAGAATTACTGTCGCTCTGCAACACAGAGAGACAGTAGCACAAGACGTAGTAGATAAATAAAGGGAATTAGGAAAAATTGGAAATAGTTTTGAAGGAAGGAAAGGGTAGTCCATAATTGATGTCAGTAGGAGGATAGGCGGCCTATATGGTAGCTATGTACGCTATGTGCAAGGAGTGAAATTATCTTACGTGGTGAGGGGGGGGGGGGAGAGGGGGTGAAAGTAACTTTGTCAAGAGTGGCAATTTGGATAAAATCATTTATGGATGGTTCGGTACATAGAAGTGGGGATGAACTGAGAATGAACTCACAGAGATAGTGAGCAGATAATCTGCCCAGGATGAGGACTGAGAGTAGGGTGCTATATTTTTGCAAAATGCGCTTGCTTTAGAAAGGAAAAGGTAAAAGGATCGCTGAAATAGCGGTGTGGCGCCTGTGCTATTTCGCGCCGACGATTAAAAGATCTTCTAAAACTTTTGTATGTGGCTTTGGTTTCGGTTTTGAGTGTTACGTGGGGTAGAAAGTAAAGGCTTATGTATTAAACTAAGGAAAGAGGTTGGAACTGACAACGTAATGTACTGTAACGCATATATCTACAGAGGGAGAATCAAATTATTTGATACTTCGTAAATGTTGGGACAATGTATATTATAGAAACATGCTGGCTCTTTTGCACGGGTTATGGTCTACTTGGGCTCAAAGTAGATACTGAGCTTAAACATAAATATAAATACTGCAGACATTCTATAATATTATTGTAACATATAAGAGTCGGTTTCACCGGAATTGCTGCGTATTATTATTAAAGATGATATGAAAAAAAGTTGATTTACAACAAATTTATGTATTTTCCTTAAAGCATGTAGAATTTGAAGACCTGAAGGCTACACAGGCGGCAAGGGCTAAAGCGGACGCCAAAAGAATCGGGGTAAGTTATAAATTGTATGTAAATATCGTTGAGACGTCGGCAATCACGCTGAAATGGAGTGAAACGTTAATGTTTTATAATGTATAGGACACTGCTCGTAGACAGCGGTGCGCTGACCGGGAAGTGCTTATGAAAGCAAATAAAAAAAGAAAGAGCTGGCTGCAGCAGAATTGTTGTTACAGGAACAGACAGCAAAGCGAGCGCGACTGCATTATTTTAATAAACGCTCACCTGTAAGTTAATGTGTATTTAGAAATCATTAGCGGGTCTCCTAATAGTAGTTAAATATGAATTATTATAGATTTATGTCTGTCATGTAGTTAACCCTGGAAAACTATCAAACTGCTCCGCGTATGTATAAGGCCATTATGGAGATAAAAGTGGATGGAGGGGATTGTGAGGCTCGCTACTGGACTTATAAGGATGTAGTGGATTTTAAGTCGTTTCTGTTTATTGGCAAGGACTTTCAGGCGTATGTGCGCCATGTGGCCTTCGTGCGTTTTCCGTAAGTTAACAGGTGCTTCGAGATCCTGTAAGTATTTTTTGTAGTCTAAAATATGTATGCAAGTTAAGATGGATATGTTTTTTAGTTCTGAGGATCTTACATTTGAGAGTTTACCGGTTTCTATTCAGGCTCAAATAGTCGACATGATCATTAATAAAAATGAGAATTTACGGGCTGAGGAAATTACTAATTATACCGGGCTTGTGCCTGAAGACAGTAACATCGTTACTGGAGATGTCTTACATACTATTACTCCTTCGCAGGAGTTAATAGATAATGTCCAGAAAGGGATACATGTCAAACAGGTGTTCGTGAGTTACTATAGTTGGCCGATAAATATTTTTTACTTTAATGCGGCCTCTTTTCTAGGTATTGTACAGGAATACCTTAGTAACAAATTTAAAGATGACCGTACTATCTTGGATTGCTCGCTGCTGGATATGCACGGGCGGCCTACATGGGTTCAATTGTATCTAAGTTATTCTAGTTGGCTGGCCAATTTCTATCAGCTAGAAATGTCGACTAGATGCATACGTGAAAAAGAAGAATCCAACCATAGTCTTGGAGGAGAATTCTACAAGAAGTATCTTTAGCCCCAGACAACTGTCTGTATTCTAAAAGATAATCCGTCTACAAGATTCTTATACTTCAACTTTGGGCTAGTAGAACGGTATTAATTTAATCATTGTTGATATTAGTTGATCTGAGTATTGTAATGTGTCCTATTATCTTATAGGTTTAAAGGAGAGTGTCGGTCAATCGTACATAAAAATTAAAATACTTCAGCCTTATCAGAGCTTAGGGGCCGTAATTTAGGGACAGATGTGTACTTAACATATCAGGAACGGTTGGCCGAGACAGCGTTAACGCCAGAGAATGAGCATGGAATACTGAGAAAATTTCAAGATGAGATGAACAAGTCTCGGTGTTTGAATATAGACACTATTATTCCGACGCGTGTGTACACCTCTGAGGAGTTAGTTAGTCAACTGGATTCGAAAGTGAATCGTGTCGGTAAGTGTCTATTAAGGGGTATAAAAAAAGTGACATATAAGTAACATCATGTGGGAACTATCAGAGTGTAACAATGATGCATATTGTATACATATATTATAAGGTTGCCCGTTATGAAGCGGATCCTAGGCAAAGTCAAATTCATGTGGAGAGCATCAGCATGAAACAAAATCAAAGAAACCGGGCCATAAAATGCAATGTGACGTTTGCAATTTTACATCTTCAATCCTACAGTTTCCCAAGGCTATAGATTACCATCTCACAAGGCATAAGGAAGAAGGCTTCGGCTTCCAGTGTACCAGGTGTGAGTGGTGGTACGCTACTGCGTATATTGAAAGAAATCATAAATGTGAAAATCCCAGAGGCGAGTTATGGACCCCTCGCCCAATACCCTCGAAAGATTTTGGTAAAAACTAATATAATGTGTAGTATTAAAATCGCAATAGTTGAGGGTAGTAAAGTGTAACACTGGAATAAAAAGTAATAACTAATTTAAGCTTATTTATGCAAATTATGTTGATATTTGGAATAGAAATTCCAGTAGTGGTTGCGCAGGACGATGGTGCTGAGTGTGTCCCATCGAAGGGAATACTTAGGCAAGTTAGGAAGGCTTGTCTGGAAGGTAAGCGTACTGCTGCTGCTGAGGCAGCGCTAGTCCAAGAGTCACGGATTGCTGCTAGCGGTTCCAGGGAAGAAGGGTCGGATGTTGATCCTGAGGAAGAAAGTCCTACTGATCTAGAAATAGACGAGGAGGAAGACCTTGATGAGGCGGGTGCTCTAGAGCCCCGACAATTCAAGCTTGAAGACATGCCATTCGGAAGTTGTAGCCTAAGTATTGGTGAGGAGGAAATAGTTATGGCCTCTGAAAAGAGAAATGAAAGAGTGCCTGTAGTATGTGAGGTACTTATTGAGGAGGAAAAACTCACTAAGTGGCGGCGTGGTGCGGAGGAAGAATTCGATGTAGACGCCGTGTCTTCAGGAGATGGGGAATATTATTATGTAGGAAGTGAAGAGCTTGCTGTTGCAATGGAAGTTGTGGAAGGGATGATTCTCGAGCTTACTCGGGAAGGTTAAATAATGTAAAATTTTTTACAGCCTGTCTCTTAGGACTAAGCAGGTTTTCAGAGTAGTACTCAAGCGCGTGTGTTTGTAGAAGTAAACTTTAATTAACATATATATATTGTCATACTAATTAGTAGGCTAATTAAATAAATAATAATTACTACTGTCTGTAATATTTGTTTGCGTATAAACTAAGATTAGGACTAATAAATAGCTTTGACAACACGCCTCGGTACTTAATGTGTCAGGCGAGTAGATCGCACTTAAAAAAACATGCGTAAAAAAGGAATATAGCCACCAGTCGTGGCTTACGCCCTTGGAATAAGTGTTTTTTATGTAAGATGTTTCAAAGATATTTCACTTCAATTCCCAGAAAAGGCAAGAACAACTAAATAACTTATATATAATTTTTCTTATAAAACCAGAACAGAGTCATTAGAAGCTAGTTCTGATAAAATAGAGTATAGTTCCCTGCATATTATTTGTATCCTAAAATTTTAGATGAGGTCATGAAAATGGTGACCTAAAATATCTATTTAATTAAATTAATAAGTATGTATGTATCTTGTTTAAGAACTGAGTGAAGAAAATGCTATGATCCATTATTGTGCGGCTTTATATAACTTGATAATTTAGATATACTATGATTATTTTGTAATCATGAAATCAGAATGTCAGTGTTAAAAAAAATGAATTCATTTATAAAATTCACTATATAATATTAACCTAATTGGGGGTAAGGATTGGCTTGCATCTAATAGGGGCAATATATGACATATTTGTTATATTGAATGTATATATGTCATCGCGGTGTGGTGTGTTTCTATGTTTTTAATTTAATATTATTCTTAATAAGCTTCTATAAGCAACCATCCGAAACATAGAAAAAAGTGTGTCATGTCAAACTTTGTTATCGATAGTAATAATATGTATGTGTTTGTGTTGCTTTTAGTTGAAGCCGCGTCTCAACTTATTCATTCATTCGGCATTTTTAAAAAACAAAATTAGGGAAATAAAATTTATTTACTATAACAATCACTTCATATCTCTTGATTGACAGTCCGGAAATAAAAAAAGGGAGGAAAGTATCAGCATATTGAACCTATTTGTTGATAACGATTATTTTCTATATATTAGGCAATGTAGTCTGCAATCCTAATGTGTTTGTTTCCTGTGTGTGCTGCTTGTTCTCGCGTTTACTGAGGTTAATAATAATGCCATGTTGTATGTATTTTCATTCATTTTTATCAATTTTTTGCCAACTCTCACGCAATCTCATTGCTTACTTTCAGGATGTGCTGATACATTTAGGAAAAAACCCCATAAAAACTAATAGCTAAGTATTACCTAAAACTAATCTATTGATAACCTCCCCTAGATAGTTAATGTTTATTCTTTACGTGTTTTAATAATATTAAAAACAATTTGTTGCTTCTAGTCTGACGCGACCTAATTTGAGTCATTTTCTTCATCTTATTTCAATTTTGTTTCATGTAGTTGAGCGAAAAACATACTTAATACGAATTTACTCCAGATTTTAATTAACGGTAATATTTTAAATTGCTATGTTAGAGATTTTTTGTACCATTACCTATTAAAGATTAAATTTGCATAAGCTATACTGTACTTACACTATACTTACTTATTAATTCGTGCTCCGTAGAGTTACCTATTAAATTCGATTTATTATAAATAAATAATCATAACAAACAGTCAGTATACGACATGAGTGACATTATGTCAAGGTGTCGTTTAAATAAATATTACTGTATAAAATAATATTATGTGTTATTATCTAGAACGCGTCTTAATCATATGCTTAAAAGCGCGTGTAGTTTTCTCATTATTTTCTACCCATAACTGTAGTAACTTAGCTGTACGATCTACTTTATATATATGTATAAATATATATATATATCTAACAAAAGTCAGCGGGTGAATAACATGTGACCCTTACAATTAAATCGAGTTTTTTGGCCATGCCGTTTTTGCATCCTTCTACTAGAATTGATCTACTTTTTTATTTTATATCTCCTAGATCCATCTCGCTTTAATACATTACTTATAATTTATAATGGTGTATCTATTTAACTCAAATATAGTTACCTTAAGATAGAATCAACCAAAATTCTATTTAACCAGAATTTAGGATTGTCATGTTACGTAACTTTAAAATTACTCTTGATTTTATTTTCATCAACGAAGTAATATTTTATCCTTTCTGTGTGACGTATATTGTCGCACATAATAAAAATTTGACAATTTATTTTTTCATGTTTAAGATGTGCCTATAAAAATTGAAGATTCGATCATATGCCTTACAATTGATATTTGCCAAAATTTGACTTTATCGTAAAAGGCAATTCATAAAATTCCAATCGTTAGTGTCCATTCTATATGCATATCCCTATTTAAAGCCACCGAGGCACAAATTCTATTTCGTATATCTCTGAAATACTCTGCTGATATATATAAAGATGGAAACAAGTGTGGTGTAGACTGAATCATTTTTATTTTAATATGAGCAACAAAAATAAAATTAATATTCAAGCGAAATAACTTTATAAACCTGAATATATTTCCTACAAATGATAATCGTCATTGCTGACTTAATCGTAATAAATAAGTTGTAACAAACGAGGCAACTATGATATTGCTTAAGAGAGAACCTTTGATATGCTTACGTTTTTAAACAGTAAATAATTTCAGAAAAGTAATTTCCTAAAATTTTAAAAATTTTAAAACCTTTAGTTCACTTATTAAACCGTTTTGCTAATTTTATCTGAATATTTATCTATTAATGGCTTATTTGATAAAAAGCTCATGTTTTAAAAAAAATCACCATATTTTATCGCTAATTACTCCAACTCTCAAAATAAAATACTATTAAACATCAAATATAATATTCCAAGGGTTAAGGTAAAACCAAATTTGTAACTATATGCTGATGCGCGAGTGGAAATATAAAAAGACATTCTCTGGGATGCTTTGTGCGACAAAAACAAGATAAAATGTAGAATCATTTGTATTGCCCGAATTAGTCATTATAATCGACTCTATGCTTTATCATATTTCTGATTGGTAGTTGTAATATAATTATAACTATAAACCTATAGATTAATAGTACTTATCTTTGTTAACCGATAATTTGCGTCTAGCAGCATCTGGAAGAGGCAACTTCCTCATGATTACATTGTCTTTTTGCAAGTTCTTCAGGAACAGAGTCCATAAGCTTATAATTGATATACAATTGCCGTTTAATACCTTTTCTTTCCGATTTTGATGGTGGAGAGTTAGGATTGAAAGGAGAGATATGAACAAATCCAAGTGGGAAGCTGTGTGCTTTAGCTTAGGTCGAAATATTCAATTTTTTTCTTTTTCTATTGAGTGTATTAGTCAGCATCGTAGGTTGATCGTGTGGTGGGTGATTCTGTAGTTGTACGTGGGCCTGGTGAAATCCGCGAAAATTAAGTGATGGAGTCGGATGTTGAGCTGAAGTCCGGGGTAGGTGTCGTCTGGGCTGAAGGGTTCTTCTGTAGTAGCGGTCATTGTAAGTTTCATTAGTTTCAATGAGGGGCTGTACTTTTTTACTGAATCTTACTTTTTTTCAATATCACGTTCGTTTTTTGTTAGTTGTAGAGGTTCTGGTATTGTCCCTGTTTGTGACATTGGTACTCTTGGGGCAAATAATGGAACTGGTTTAGGAATTAGGGTGTTGGATTGAAAGAGTTCAACAAATAAAGGTGTTGGTAATTCAGGGGATTTGAGAGTATTCTCAGACCCTACATGGATTATAGAAACAGTTTTTTCGTTATAAGTGTGGCCATAAAAGTAGTATGTAACATCTTGATGGCAGTTTTAATCTTTGCATTTCGGATGTCTTCTATTATCTGTCAGTCTCGCATAGTTTCTCTTATTGTAGATATTTCTATTTGATTACTACAGTTGAGTGTTTGAATGTCTTTCATGTGTCTTTCACATGCTTATACCGCTAGTCTGAACTGTAACACTACTTTAAAAATTCAGCACAGTGTCTATTCATATGAGCACTCAGCCTTTGGATTTTATCGTGAATATCTTTTTTCTGAGGATGTTTCTTCCAATCTTTTGGTATATCAGACAAGATATTCTTGATCGTGTCAATGAAACTTCGTTGAACCCTTACATTCGTAAAAATGTGATCATATAGTTACGTCAAAAGATTATGAATAAGTCCAACTTGGTCGATATGTAACTGAACTTGGTCGAAACTATCAGTTATATTGTCGCGGATTCAATCGGCAATTGGTATTCTATAATTTGATAGCAAATTGAGGTTAGATTCTGAATAGCTCTTCTGCATGGTAATAGTTAATCTTATACACTTTTCACAAAATAAAAGAAAACACCAAGTTATACAGTCTTAGAACTGGGACAATGCTTTAATTTAGGTCCTATAGAATTGTACGTTTACTCTGCTACGTTTTACTAATGGCTTTTGCCTCTGGGATCTAAGATCAAAAGGGAACCATAGTAATTTGGAGTATGATATAATTAGAGTGCGCAGTTGATTATTGTTACTGTTTATGTGGAAGCGTGAATGTTTTTAAGACATAAATAATGAAGGAATGACTGTGGTTCAATATAAAATAATTGAGATTTAGTTGAGTTCAAATAAAGAAGGCAGTTAGTTGAATAGTTATTGATTTATAATTAAATATGGCGTAGATCAGATTTAATAAAGTTCCTTTTAAATGTTACTTTCAAGAAGGGGCAATTCAATATAAAAATTATAACGAGAGAATAGTAATTTCTATACTTGACTTTTAATTCCAACAAATAATAATTATTATTATAAAACGGTGAGCAATTACAAAATATAAAGAATCAGAGAGTCAAAGTGACTCTTCTTCAGCTGGTCTATGTAAACCCAAAGTTATGCTGTTGATCGCTACGGCGTAGCGTCATTTTATACTCTAATGTCGCTACTTTGTTGTGCGTATTCCATTTGGTAATCGTCTTCTCTTTCTCTGTAGCTCATTTTGGTCTTGGTTCCACGCTCTTCTTGCATCTCTCATGTTCTACTGTTCTACATAGATTTTGTAGCCTTTCATTGATTACTTTATGTTAGCTTTATATTATATGTTTTCTACGTTTATCCTGAGGGTGTCAAGGCCTCAGGATTTACACTGGGTAAATGTATATATAATAATAATAATTTATTCATTGAGTCGATTTGGCCGCAGCCCATACAACATTGGTAATTTACATTTAGTTATGCAGGATATTTATCCTTGGTTAAGATATATTAGATATAAAGTATGTCAGTATAAGTGTGTGTAAGTTTTTTCTTGGGTTTTGGACCTGTAAGGAAGCATAGAATTACAATTTCATGGTACAACTTAACCTTGAATGAGATATGGTTCACTAATTACAGTATGTTACTCAGTATTAGTCACAATATTAATCACAAGAATCACAAAATACAATAAAAGTAAATGTCAAAGATAGAAATCATTTGTCTATAAGATGGGTGGCAGAGGGGAGGGGGGGGGGGAGGAGGTTATTCTTCTTCAATACATTTATAGAAAAAATTCCTTGTCCTTAGGGCTTCATCCCAGAAATTGAAGAGTTGTTCAAATTCTTTTGCATCTGGGTAGCAGCCAAAGATTTCCAGTATGAGGTTTTCCCTGGTCGGTTTTACTTCACTTAGCGATCTTAGAAATTTTCTTCTAGGTGGTCTGTAGTGAGGACATTGAAGCATTATGTGGAAAATATCTTCTACTTCTCTACCGCACAGCTCACAGTCAGATGTTTTAGCTTGCTTCCATATCTTCTTCATTCCGTTGAGGTTGGTGGTTTTTCCTCTCAAAACGATTCTGGGTAAATGTATATACCTACGCTTATATTACATGTTTGTTGAACATATAGTTAAAACTAGATGTGTTCAGGATCTGGTATGGAAATGCAATATCTTTTGACGTACATATATTTACTTAAATGGATGAGAAAGCTCATGATGAGGGTGAGATGAGCTAAAAATGGGGAAGAACAGAGGAAAAAGTGCACAGGGCTCGGCAAGTAAAAGTGCGTAAATAGAACGTTGCACAGTTTTCAAAATAAGTAAACAGAATTATCAGAACTTTTCAAAAATATTTATATAGAACAGTTTGGATTTTTTAAATCTACAATGTTGCATTTTTTTTATTAACTTGTTAATAGAATATTTCAGGGCTTAAAAAAATATGCACCTGGCCTTTTCACACTTTTGGAAATCTTTGAAAAAATGGAATTAGAATATTTTGACTTTTGAAAAATATGTACATAAAACATTTTGACTTCTTAAAAAACGTGTAACTATACCCAATGACACATTAAAAAAACAGATGAATAGAGGAAAACCAACTATTACTGTCCAGCACAATGCCGCACTAAAATTGTGTCAAAGTAGATACAATTATAGCTTAAATAATAAAGTTTGAATAGAGCTTTCCATCTATCGTAATATTATGTAGTCTAGTCGCATTAGAAATGATAAAAAGTGCGTAAACTTTTTTTCACCAATGGGATTCGAACTCTAAGCACCGGGAAATCCGTCCGCATCTTTAACACTTAGCCCACTGTGGCAGTTGATTTCTATGGTTCTGCCATGGGTTGTTGCCGTTCCGTTGCTTGAGTTCAAACTTTAACATGCGGGAAGTTAAAACTAATGGGGAACGTGGCAACGGCGACAACTTTAATCCTAATAATTAATTAAAGTTTAATTGGTTGTAATTTTTGACGCCACCCCCGCTCTGCCGAAATTTTAAAACAGCAATATAGCTAATTTAAAAAAAAATAAATATAGTGGAGTTAGGGTAGCGTCTAGTTAAAAAAAATGAACAAGGTACAACCCAATAACATTGCCAAAACCCGGGTAATTAAAAAATAATACCATTCTTTTCGAGTTTAAATTTAAAAAAAAATCAGGTGTATGTGAAACAGCCCACAAAAAATCATGCGATAACAAAAATGTTCATATTTTAACCATAACATCGTTTTAAAAATTAAAAAAGGTTTCAGGTTCACCCAGGTATCACAGGATACCATATGCATGTATTCCACTAAAACCGAGGATACTTACTACTAGTAGTATGGGGCGTTAGAAAAAAATATTTCGTTGACATGTAGAATGAAAAAAAATTTCGACCGGGTCTCTTTGGACGGTAATAGTTAGTTCTCCTTAATAGCATATTTTACACTAAAAAAAATTAAGTTTAATATTTATAAATGTGTTGGAGGTTGAGTTGTGGAAAGATCTGACTTCTATTTTTACAGTCTGATTCGAAGAAGCTTATCTGCTCTCATGAAGATAAGGCAAGTAATAGTGCAGTAATGCGTAGTACAGAGGACGAAAGTAAACAGAATATTAGTTTTGTATAAAAGAGTCTAGGCTGGTGCATACATGATTTCATTGGTAGGGTAGGAGAGTCAATACTAGTGGCAAAGGCTCGGCTTATTAAAGATAGCCATTTTCGCAATGTTAAAATGATGACATATCATTATGTAGTTTGAGGAGGGAATTACAAATCTCGAGTTATAATTTGGGATACATTATTTATGGACGGCTCCATATATAGCAGGAAGGATATGGAAATGAGTGAAGAGTTAAAGAGAAGAGTTGGGGCTCGACCAGGACCATGACAGATGGTCTGTAGAGCTTCATTCGGCACGGAACAGAACGGAAAAATGATTTTCCATTCCTTTCCGAGGCGTTTGGAACGAAACGTTTCAAGTTCGGAACGAAACGTTTGAAGTTTGGAACGGAATAAATTTTTTTCCGCTCCGTTCTGTTCCGAATGTACTTTTTTCCGTTCCGTTCCGACGTTCCGACGGAAAACTGGTCATATTTTTAGGCTTTTAGTTTTAAGCGTTTAGTCAAAAAAAAGTATTACTATTGTTTTAATGTATAATTTTGTTATACCAATTGCTGTATGCCTTGGATATACCTAGAATAACAATACAAATGCAAAAACTCGAATTTTCAACTTAAACAAATGTCAATTTAATTCGTAAAACTGCATTAGCTTTATTAAATGCATTAGGCTAAAATTTATTTAAGATTCACTGCTGCAAAGGTCTTGCGGGATAATTTTCATAAAGAATTAATATATTGTATTTAAGTGAAACCATGTTATTGGCACTGACATTTTTCACAACATCAGCATCGCACAATATATAAACGCGTTTGTAGAATGGAGGTTTCCGTTCCGTGTTCTGTTCCAAACCATTCGGAACAGAAAATCCCTGTTCCGAACTGTTCCGTTCCAAATTCTGATCGAAACGGAACGGAATATTCCAATCTGTGTGATGCTCTAGTGACAGGTGATGTTCTACAAAGTCTTGTGCCATCCGAAGCATTCGGAGCGGTGAAACGGATGGTAATCTAGAAGCAGTTCATATGCTTTATCCAGTTAACGTCTACAATCTGTCAGCTTATGTACAAATTGATATAATGGAGCGATATTCGGCCGGAGAATTTGACAAAAACTTTCCCATAACTGCTATTCATAATTATCCCACCTCGGCATCATCAACTGCGCTGCGATGGGTACAGGCGTATTCCTTGTTGTCAGCCTGGTTTCTTCTGTTCTATCATACTGGGATGGCAGACAAGTGCAAATACAATGACGGTGATTTAGGACATGGTTGGGATCCTAAAATTTTGAAAGCAGCATGCTAAGCGTGGGAAAAAATTTTCATTCTTGATGTCTCACGATACCGTCGCAATCTTTATTTAAATTATACCGTAGGATGCACTTCCAGGCTTTTTGATAGTACCTTCGTAATTACGCGTTGTATAGTCTGTGCAATGTATAGAACTTACTTGTATGTTTAATGTCTTTCGTTAATATTTTAATAGGTCACCACGCTAAGCTGTCGTATATCTATACGCATTTTGACCAATTAGCATTAGCGCATCTCACCAGTTATGATGGTAGAAAAGATGTATATATCTCAACTTGGCAGTAATTGCGTATTGTTGCCGTTAATAGGAAAAAAGATGAGCCTATCTTTCCGAAGTTCCAAAAGAGGATAAAAAATCCGAATGGGGGCAAGTTAAGCCAAACGAACCCGAAAAAAATTCAAGCCTTGCTCAAGCCCTATTACAATCATCTGCTGACCAGGAAATTATTCGTAAGTGAACCACCTAAATGTAAAATGCTGTTCTACTAGAAGATACTAAGGTACTAAAATATTATGAAAACATTATTGAATTTTCCCCGTGCTCATGTTAAGCTCATATTTTATTTATAGATTGCTATTGTGGAAGCTTCTACAATTCCACTAAATCCTGGTACAGAACTCGCCATTTTAATATTTCGAAAGATCATTGTAAAATACAATGTCCTGACTGTAAAGTCAAGCGTGCATTTTATTCGTATTGGCCTCCACGACATCGCCTTGAAAATCACAATGCAGATCATAAACATGCGTGTGACAAGTGTTCCATGACGTTTGAACTGTAAAAAGTAATAGACAAGCATAAAAATTGCCACTAAAAGTCGCAACGCGCAGATTATAAACCACCACATGTTATAAAATTTGTGGCCGGTAAGTCTTGATAAATGATATTCTACCCCTAACAGTACTACCCTACTTTCTATTGACCACCTTGAATTAGTTTCTAGAATTTTAACCGGAAAACGTTTACGATATAAATACTCTATATTTAACCACTACAATGTCTTGCATAGGTTAACCGATTTTGTGAAGTGTATGATGTGCCATCATATAAAAAATACTTGACATATATCTTCAATACGGCTTAACATAAAAGCTATCATCATAAAAAAAATTTGAGCTTTTCTAGTCTTTAGTCAATTTTGTAAAATTCAATTTTAGAATTTTGTAAATTTGAAAACGTTTTATTTTTTTATTGAAAAAAGTTATTTTTAAAGCCTAAATTTAAGAAACACATATTTAAAAAAATGTATTTTTTGTAATTTTAAAATTGTTTCTTTGTTACAAAAATTGACTCACGTATAGTAAAATTCAAATTTTGTCAAAAAAGATAAAAACTGTATACGTTATTAGAAAGCAAAGTTTTAAAATTTGAATCTTTTGAAACTTAGGTCACTGTGACTCAACAACAAAAAGTGCACTCGTCTTATTTGGAATCTGTGCAATTAAAAAGTATCCCAATTTTTTTAAATTGGTTTTTTTAAAATCTGAGTTTATCATGTCGCGCCATATCCTTGTTGGTAATGATTTACAATATTATGCTCACAAATAATTTGTTTTGCTATATCTATATTATCTTATGAAATATTTATATTTTACAATTTAATTTATTGCATACTACAAAGTATCCTATTCAATAGGTGACACTGGGCCATGTGTCTTTTTATGAGATATTTCATTAAATTTTCCTTTTTAGTATTTTTATTTTTCTAGTTATGTGTGGTCATAAAAAATAGAACTGAATCAAAAGAAAATATAACGTTTATACGCAAGTGGAAATTAGTCAGATATAAAATAATTGTAATCCTCTCCAACATAAAAGTACCTACTAAATTACAGCAGGGCACCATAACCCTCAAATAAATTCCTTGTATTATACAACCTAATGGGGTTAATAGGGATTTTTAAGTTATTTTAAAAAACTAAAAAAGCAAATTCAAACTAAGTAAATTTTCATGTAGGTGTTAAAAATTGTGTGCAAAAAACGAAATGCTTACATTTACCTGCTGATTGCTTGATACATTTACCGGCCAATTGAAATAAATAATTAGCATGCTTTCGTAAATTGTTAACTTTAACAGTGTAAAAGTTATCAGAAAGTGCGTAATAACTTTTGCTGTTAAATAATAATTAAACTTTTAATATTTTCAAATATTAGTAGCTTTCAGAAACTAAAATGTTACATTATGAAACTAGCAGGTTTAGTATATTTTTGCTTTGTTACTAAGACCATATGAAACGAAAAAAGTGAATAATAGTTTAATGTACACAATTATGTTGTATAGCTAACATGTGTTACGGCAAAGTTATCTCCGCGTACTCTACGCTCATGATTGTACTTTGCCGGAGGTACACGGGCGTCCTACATAGGTGCAGATGTACCCGAGCTATTCAAGTTGGATTGCTAATTTTTACCAACTAGAAATGTCTGCAAAATGTATTTGTGAAGTAGTGGACACCAACTATGGACTTATTGGGGAATTCTACGACGCGTTGCACTGTTTACACCCTCCTGTTGGCTGCTGGGGAATTTTTGTCGGTAGTGACTAAAGAACTTGCTATTGCTATAGAAGTTGTAGAAGATATCAATTTAATGCTTACCTGTGTATTTTTATATTAAGAGCAATTTTATACAGCTTGTGTCTTTGAACTCAAAAATTATCCCGATTAGTTTTGTAGCTATCGTGTTTCTACTTATCAATAAGTAGGTGAAATTAATCAGGATTAACCACTTATGTCTTTAAACTTATGCTTGTTTTACATAATAAGGTTGGAAGTGTGTTGAAAATAACCTTGACGACACGCTTTGGCGCTTAATGTGTCGTGTGAGTGAGTCGCACATAACAATTATGCGTAAAAAAGAGTAAAGCCACCAGTTGTGTTTAGTTAAAGCGGTATCTCTACTTAATCATTCATTTGCTATTAATAAAAACATGTATTACTTCTTCAGTGAACTAGTGAAATAACCTTCACTGTGAATAATAACATTAATACTAAAAGGACTTTAAATTGACAATGTGAAAATCTTAAAATGAGAACGTATTGATGAAATGAACTAATTTTGATTACGATTATGTCATACATATTAGGCAACCTAGGCTTGCTATCTTAACTTTTTGTTTTATGTGTGAATAACTTTATATGCGATTTGTAATGAATATAAATACTATGTTTTAAGTATAGTAATTTAATTTGTTTCCATTTTGTGCCAAATTTACCGATTACCATTTCTTACTTTCAGAAAAGCTTCATACATTTGGTAAAAACACCAACTAAAAATAATGTCTGCGTATTGCTGATTTATATTAAAAATATATATAGCGTGCTCTAGATAGATAAATCAAATATTCTACGTATCTTTACAATAATATAAAATAACTTGACTGCAATCTTTACTCTAATTTATTTAATGCACTTTGTTCCTCCTATTTCAACCTCATTTCGTGCAAGTGGAGTAAAATAAATACTTATTCAGTTCTTTCATTTTACTATCTGATGTTAAAACCTCATATAATAATGAAGTAACTCGTGCTGTATACCATGAATATTTTGTTATCTGTTGAGGTTTTTTTATAGCAGACGTTAGTCCTTATTCGTAACCAATGAGTATGCAAAAAAACAAATTTTAATGAAATGTGACGTATGTAAGTTTCAGTATCTTTTTATCTATTACGAATTATCATATAAGTAGTTATTGAATAAATGCATTTAAAAGGTTGAGAGTCAACGCTATTTCATAATATCTGATTCTTTATTTCTAGAAATTGTTCAGACTACTTAAAAATATTGGTGACTATATCATTTCAAATTTTACTGTTATTCTTACCTATTAATATCATGCTCTGTATAGCTAGTTATATAAATCTACGTATTCAAATAATATGCCATTGCTGCTAATTAGAAGTTTCTACAAATCAACCTTATTTAAGATATTCGTAAAATAACTACCAATCAAAACTGTAATATCACCCATTATTATCTAAAACGCGGCTTGATTTCTTTGATATTGGCGCGTTATGTATAATGCAAATAATTATATACTTATAACTTTATTACGTTAACTAACTAGCAAGTAAAGTACTCTTTAATTTTCGCGATTTAATTAAGTTCTTTTGGCCATGTCGTGTTACAGGGTTTTGGTCGCTAGGACCTAGTTTTTTGATTTATATTTCCTAGATGCTGTTTGCTTTTATATTGTATGCACACACTCATAATATATACCTTATTTAAGAAAGAAGTTACTTTATGATGTAATTTACCAAAATTTATTTCCAGAATCTAGAATTTTTATAACTTTAAAATTACTTTTTGTCTCTTTGTCAATGCCACTGAGGCACAAATAATATTTGTGTTTTTGGTTTATGCCTTGCTTTGTCACACAATAATAATTGGACAATTAATTTTTTCATGTCTTAGCATATGCTTGTAAAGTATAAATGCATTTTAAATTGTAATATCTACATGTGGCAAATGATACCTGTTAAAGTGTCGGTCTTATCGTAATTAGCCAGTTGTAAGAAACCTTAATGTAAATCAAAAAATTTGAGTGTCCAATTTACATGCATTTTTTTAAACGCCACATACGCAAAATTTTGATTTACTATTTTTCTGAAATACGCTACGTAATCTGTAATCTTTAAAAAGCAGAACACCTATACTTTAGGCTGAATTAGTCTCATTTTTACGACGGGTTGCTTTTAAAAGCTTAATGTTGACGAAACTGCACCATCTGAGCATTGTTGTTTTACAGTTCCCACATTTTTAACGTTTGTAAGTAATATGGTAAAACTGGGGCGTTGTTTAAACTTCAGTCAGACATATATTTTTGTTGATCTGCGACGTGCAAGCCTATGGGTTTTACCTCTAGATAACTGAGTAGAAGATAGCCATAGTTACTTTAAAAAATATATAATTGGGTATTCAGAGTGGGCAGTGAATTCAAGTTTTAGTTTGTGGAAGCGTGAAAACGTGTAATGATTCAATATTGAAAGAATGAATTTAGAATAAATGTTAGTTAATTATGACTCTTATCAATTAAGAAACTTGTTTTTATGTAGTTCTAAAATGTAACTTCTAAAATAGGAGTAACGTTTTATTAAAATTATAGCTAAAGATTTCTAATTCTATCTGGTAGTTTATAATATCAACCTTGTTTTTAAAACGTCTAAACAAAGGTGAGCTTTTCAGAAAATTGGGAGTCAGAGAGTGGAAGTCGAACTATTTCTGCCGGTCCAAGTTATTGCCAAGTAATGCTGCTGATTTAACTGTGTAACGTTATTTTATACTTTCCTGTAGTCACTATTTTCTGCTGTAATATCCATTTGTACTTGTTAACTGTTTCTTTTTATTTTGTTGCGACTTTAAGTTTCACGCTATTTTTTGGTGTGTGACTGCTCTACATTCACAGCAGATTTTAAGCTTAACCTTTGTTTGGTATTAAAGTTAATTTATAATATATTTTTGACATGTTTTTTTGGGGGTATAACAACACTTTACATTTACTTTGTAACAGTAATATATAAACTAGGCGGCCTAGATGTTCCATCACTTAGAGATGTCTAATAAATGTGTCTGCAAATAAGACGATACCAAAAATTGTTTTTCTGCCTTAACAATTGTCAATGTAGACATTCTGCTTCAGACTGCAGGCTATATAAGCATGAGCCGAATAAATCCTCTTGCATAGCGAAACTAGCCTAACCACGTTGAACTTGTTCTAAGTTTTAGTGTAATTCTGGGTTGACAATCATTTACAGAAAATTGTGACATAGTATGTTATGGCCATAGCGTCTACGTTGTTGTTTCGGATGTTTATTTTCCCAATTTCAAATGCTCCCGTTTCAAATTTTCCATTCAGAGTATTCATTGCTGTCAGGTCTTAGATAAATATTAAAGGGTGAACTGCAACAAACATTAACACGATACATTCATTCAGTAAGTCAGTAACTGCGGTTTAGGGCATCAATAAAATTAATAATGGTTGGGTCATTTATTTCTGAAGATTCTAGTATGATATAAATTCTGAGCTTGTCATTCGATTTAATTAAACAATACGCCGCAATCAATACACTTTTTGGGAGATTTGTTTGACATCTAATTTATCAATATCGGTTACGGACAAGTTGCAAAATGGCCAAAATAATAAAAAATCACGTTTATTGAAATAACTTCTAAATTTAAAAAGTAGCAATATGCAATTGAGCAGACGGCAAAAAATAAAAGGACAAAACATAGGAATTTGCACATTGAAGCAAAGTTAGTTGCTTCCTTTATCTCTCTAGTACCTTGGTTTTTCCTTGCGACTTGCGACGTTTTGGGACTGTTTTTGTTGGCCGCTTTATCTTAAAAAATGACAAAGTAAACAAGCCACTAAAAAGTCTAGATTTGACAACGCCAGAGTTTTTCTGTAGAGATATTTAAATTCCAAAATTTATAAAGAAATGCTGTGTTTGAAATGCATGAAAAAACAATATTACTTTTGAACCTTTTAGTTAAGCTATTTTTTAACTTAATATTAACCAATGAAAGAAGTGTCAATCAAATCTACAAAAAAGTGTCTTCATTTTGTATATTGCTCGTTATACTCTAATAATAAACTTGCCTTTTATAGCCTGCTAGAATCGTTCAAAATAAATGGCCCACCCTGTATGAAGCAAACTTCAAATACAATCAAATGCTTGTACACTATTGATTATGGTTCTTTTCAATTATTGCAATTTTGAATATGCAAAAAATATTTGCAGTTGCCATAGTTTGTAAGTAGACAATGCATATTGTGATTTTCAATGCAATTAAATACATTTGGCTATAAGCTTTCAGATAAATTATTTTCCTTATGTAAATGACACAAAGTACTAACAAGTAACTATGTAAAATTCATGCAGTTTTTATATTGGATTTAAATATATTCTACGAGTACGATTATGTGTGCATCTCGTTCTCAAACCATATTAGACTCGCATATATAAATCAAAGCACATTACGTCATAAAACTAACAAATCGAAACTACCTGTCTGGTACTAACAAACATATCTAAACGCTACACAGTTTTTTTAACGTTGTAAACCAGGGGTCGGCACTAGGTCACACGCGTGCGACGAGTCGCACGCGGCGGGATTTTTAGTAGCACGCGATGAACTGCAATTTTTCATAAATTCATACTATATAAAATAGTAAAATTGCTGGAATGACAAAATTTTGCTAATTTAGAAATTAATAAGGCAGGATAATATGTGCAGCAGGCAACAATGATACCCTTGAGAACTTGGTAAATGGCGCCAGCACTTTAATTTGAAAAGTAGTGCGATCGTCATTGCAATCGCTTTTGCCGAAAGCAGACGTTGCCAAACATGAAATGTATTCATTAATAGCTAGAGCTGCCGTTTATTTGCAGCTTTTATGAGCATACCAACAGACATCATTTCATAAGACTAGGTTTGGTCTCAGTTGTAGTTCGTAAAATCTCATGGCAAAATAAATTTCTGACTTCTAAATTGATCGTGTTTAAGTGAATGTTTTAAATAATTGTCAAAGTTCCGAACTAGAACTCAAAAAACAGAAAACGTATAATTTTCATTCTAAGTGGCAAGAATGCAATTTTTGTACATTTAGTAATGACAAATGCTTGTGTGTCAAATTGTTGAATTCAAACGTCAGTCTGTTAAAGCAAAAAATTTCGACCGTAATGAGCTCTACGTTTCTCATCTTGAAGATATTGGGTAGGAATTTCAAACCCGCTGAAGATTTTTATAAGCTAGAACCTGTAGCGACATTTTTGGAAAACCCATTCAGGGAAATAATAATTTCTGATTTTGCGCCGACAGTGGCCAAATTGTTTCAGTTAACTAAAGCTGCGCTTTAAAACGAATTATTGTTGTTTTAAAACAATATTATTCTGAAATCAAAAAATTCTGATTAAAATTTTTGGTCAATTGTAAACGAACAGCAGTATACGTCTTTAGTATCTGTTGCGTCTCGTGTCACGTCGTTTATTGGATCAACTTTTTTGTGCAAATCGTCCTTCTCTGGTATAAAGTTCATAAAAAACAAACATCGAGCTAAGCTTTTGGATACGCACCTTGACAATTGCCTGAGATTAGCAGTTTATAATTATACTCCTGATTTTGAAAGAATTGCAGACGCAATGCAATGTCGAGCATCTAATAATTCTAATTGAACGTAATTCTTGTAATCGTTGTTTCATGGTAATTACCTACTAAATTAACTAAAATTAAAAAATTTGAAAGATAAATGTCAAGTATCTAACAATCTGATTTGCTAAACGTATATTTTTGCGATTATAGTTACGTGATATTCACCTAATTAACTGAAATTAAAAAGGTTTAAAAATTGTAAATTACAAGTCGCACGCGACTCGTCTTCAAAAATCCGAAAGTGCACGCGTTAAAAAATTAGTGCCGACCCCTGTTGTAAACCATACATAAAACTACTATCTGCTAGTCTTTTTAATTTAAAATTAATAGCTAAATTTGCAAGCTCTTCCCTAATGATAAAGAACTATAGTTCACCGTTTGATTTATTGCAATATTAAAAAAAACATGGGTACTACTAGAAATTATCTGGTAGCTAAATTTTAAAGTTGGCTTTTAAATTAGTTGCTGAGCTGATATGGTATGAAAACCGCCTTAAATCTGGCTACATTATAACTTCTTATTTCTTTTAAAGCTGGTATTTTAAATGACATTAACGGAATATCAAAATATAACGCGTTTTGAGGCCCTTGCTTGCAGTTAATATGCCAGAATACTAAGACTATATATAGAACCAAACAAATGTAAGCAGTATGTTTATCTAAAATCTGTTCGAAAGTCTTTTCTTACTTTCAGAATTGGGAAAATATAATAATGGATTGGACTTACCATTTTAAGGACTACTGGAGTTGAGATTGAGATCTATGGAAGAATGGCGAAATTGTTTTGAATGAATACAATAAGTGGCATTCTATTGTAATCTTCCACATAAACTAATTTCTGCGCCGCAGTAAGAAATTCAGAATTCCTGTTTCATCTGGGATGTAGCAAAAAATTACTGAAAACAATAAAATAGTTTGGTTTTTATAATTATTCAAATTAACTCTTTAAATCGGCTCCTGCTCCCATTATCAACCGTTTATTTCATTGTTTAGTACCATATGTTAGCTATATGTGTTTGCGATAAGTTATTTCTTAGAGACTTGTGATTAAACGTGTGAATGTCACACACGGTTTCGAAGGCCTATTATTATTAAATACTGTGTATGTACATACATTGACAATTAGGTAAACACTATAGCATAATAACTCAATTTTAAAATGCAAAAATTACTTCATTAATGTGTCTTGAATTCTATTAGATTCTTGTAAAGCGAAATTTTAGGCGGTTCCGCAACAGCCTGATTTGAATTTTTGCATATTTAAATATAAGGAATTTGTGATTTGTTAATGTTCGAACACTTTGACTTCCGTTTAATCAGTTGCCTGGTGATGAATTTATAATTTTTTTGGAAAATATAGTATAGTTTCAGTTTAAAGTTGCTAAATATAAATAATTTAATAAAATATAAATCCAGCACTTTGCAGATTCTTTAGCTAACTACCATGAGTAGATCGGAAAGGTCGTAGACCCATACCCTCTATTTCTGGGCATACATATACTCTGCCCCCCCCCCCCAAGTTTCCTATAGGGCTCATTCACAAATGATGCCATCGAATTAGGTAAGCACATAACATCAACATGTAGCATGTTCTTAAATGTCCCCACCTTACTGCTATGATTTTGTAAGAAAACTGACATGTTTACGTTTACTTATTAGATACATATACAATTCAAAGGCGTCTGTCTACACAATAATTTAAAACATTAAATCACTATTATCATTTGGCTGAAATAAATACGAATACCAAGGTCTGAATGCAATTCCAAATTTTTTTGCTAATAAAATCATAAATGAAAACTACTTGGCTGTTGCTATCAGTCAAATATGAATACCATTGGTACTAATCTGTCAGTGCTTCTAATGTGAACAGTGTGAAACAAATAATGAGCAGAGACAGACTTTAAAATTTGAAATACTTTTAAAATGTAGTAACTATATATTATTAGGTAATAATCTGCTTTATTAACGTGAGCGTGTTATTTCCCTCGACATAAAATAGCATGTACAGCAAATATTTGCTTCCCTATACTTGTTTTTTCTTTAATGTTATTTAATGTACAGAAAATACATTTGAAACCGGCACCAAAACCAAAATATCTTCTTTTTATGTACAGTTTATACATTCTGAATTAGAAATCATTCACTCGCTAGAATGTTAAAAGGATAGGTACTGTGGAAACATGAATGACGAATTTTACTAACAAATTGATAAATAAATTGAATAAAAGCCATAACTGATATTTTAATGATTTCATAGACCAAACAGACAGCACCGACTATAGATATAGAAGCCAATGAGTGTTTCGACCTGACGATCGTATATTGGAGAACCCTACGAAATTGTGAAATTTTGTGCACACTTTACAATGTGTGATTATGCTTGTTAATTTTACCTATTTATGAATAAGTCGCTTTCTCATTTAATTTTATTTATTTTAAAAATGAACAACAATCACCTTATTTCAATTACGGCGCGTGCCGTAACATAGGTACCTACTAAGATAGTTGGTGCATAAAAATATTGAATATATCTGTGTGTTCATTTTTTTATGCTCTTTTTTAACACTAAAGTACATTTTTACCCTCTGATGTACCCACTAATCAATGGTTAAGCAAGAATAACGATAATTTTTTAAAAATATTTTAAAACATTAATTTAGGAGTGAAACTGTAACTTTTTAAACTATTTTAAAACTTACATGGGAACCTACCTCGCTTGAACACATGGATTCAAATGAATTCTATCATAACGTCTTCTACTGTGACTAGTAACTACTGCTAGTATAGTCGTTCGGTTGCAAAATCGCTTATCTCCATTTTATTCGAATTTGAATTTTCTAAATTTTCTTGAAATAAAAAATCAAGAAAATTCAGTAGGAATAACAGTGGAAAATTTTAGTAAGGACAGGGTCCCTCCCCCCTTCACTACTTTCGTAAAAACGAAAAAATTATAACTTCCAGTAAATGTAGTGTTTAATTTATGTTTGCTAATAATTACTATCTTTTTGCAACGGAATATAACAGAAAAGCTTAAACTTCAATAGGGTCGTCCATAAATGACGTCATAGAAACTTTCCAATTTTGTGAAGGCATAACTAATTATATCGCTTGTGAAGGCTCAAATCCGCTTCCTTCCACTTTTCGCTGAAAGCGAATCCGCTTCCTTCCATTTTACCTTGAAAACAAATCCGCTTTCTTCCACTTTGGATTTGAATAAGCGTTTTAGCTAACCAAATCATACTTGCATGCTTATGAAAGTGCAAGTGGCTCTAATCGCATCATATTCTCAAACGCAAAACGTTTTAACTATATGGATTTTAAAACTGCAAACTGTTCTAACTACATGGCTTTAAGTTGCAAACTTATCTAACTACATGATTGATGACACATTAATTAAAAATGGTCTTACTACATGGTTCTAACTTGTACACTATTTTAAATACATAATGTTGAACAGTGCAAAATGTTCTTATTACGTGCTTTTGAATATCACATGTAGTTATAGCTTTCGCACTTCTCAAACGTTGTATTTATAGCACTTTGCATTTTCAATATTTTGTAATGAGACATGAGAACATTTAAAAATTTTTAAAACATGCAATTAAAACATTTTTCACTTTTAAAAATCATAGAACATTTTGCCACTCCAAACCATAAAGTAAGAACATTTCGAACTTTCTAAAACAATGTAGATAGAGCAAATTGCCTTTTTAATTCAAGTAGTTAGAATATTTTGCACTTTTAAAATCAAGTAGTTAGAATATTTTGCAATTTTTTAATCAAGTAGTTAGAACAAATTGCAGTTTCCATATATATATTATCCTATATATATTATCAATATATTATCCTGTATATGTATATAACTAGTAACCCGGCCCGTCCTGCGGACGGAACTTTTCCTTGCCTGACAAAGTAAGCGCAGGAGCATAAACTATTCTTTAGTTATTATCTGTTATCATCAAGCCAATAAAATAAAATAATGTGGTTACAATAAATTGCAACCTGAAGCCATGCAAATTTTAAGCATTATTATTTTTTGCTTAAGTAGCACAACTAATATGCACAGGCTATTTACTTTCATCTTATTCTACGTTCATATACACCTGCAAAGTTAAGGGTTAAAAATAGGTGAGGTAACCAAACACGATACCGGACCCCGGACCCCGGACCCCGGACACCGGAGTCCGGAGACCTTTGATTTGGATTTTATTATTATATATATTAATATATTATTCCATATATGCCGCCCTAAAATTGGAAAGTTTCTATGACGTCATTTATGGACGACCCTATTGAAGTTTAAGCTTTTCTGTTATATTCCGTTGCAAAAAGATAGTAATTATTAGCAAACATAAATTAAACACTACATTTACTGGAAGTTATAATTTTTTCGTTTTTACGAAAGTAGTGAAGGGGGGAGGGACCCTGTCCTTACTAAAATTTTCCACTGTTATTCCTACTGAATTTTCTTGATTTTTTATTTCAAGAAAATTTAGAAAATTCAAATTCGAATAAAATGGAGATAAGCGATTTTGCAACCGAACGACTATACTAGCAGTAGTTACTAGTCACAGTAGAAGACGTAATGATAGAATTCATTTGAATCCATGTGTTCAAGCAAGGTAGGTTCCCATGTTAGTAGTGTATGCGCGTGATTAAGGACTCAAACCCTCCGCTCCCCATCCCGTCCCCACGAAAAATGTAATCAAGCACTAAACCCGTCTCCCTTATATTTTGTGCACGAGATATATGGACGATGCCTAAGCATACAGTATGTACATAACACCCAACAAAAATATGCAATATTTACATCTAAAGTCGATGAAATGTTTTCTCACAAAATAAAAATAAAAATTAGTTTAGCACTTACTAGTACTGGAGGTGGAGGTCTGAAGAAAAATGACAAAATTACTGTCAACAAGGGCCATTTGTTTGAGTGCTTTCCGTCATATTTAATTTCTGCACTGCATTAAAAATTTATTACTCCGTCCGTGTTACGTCTGCTGTACTGTGGTGTTGCAAAACACACTGCAAACAACAAAATTAGTTTTACTACTGTTAGCCATGTCAAAGTGAATTAATTAATCCTATAAATTATCAACCAAGTTTTAATAGGTTGCAGATGCCACATATTACCCTATATTTTTAGCATAAAAATACATTTGCCTTACGTGTTTCTTACTAACAATATCTAACAAAAATCATTTATAAAGCTGTACTTTTACATAATATTGTGCCCCTGCGTGTATAAAACTTGGGTTTGCTAGGAAGATGACGTAAAACAAATTATGAAAAATATTTATCACTAATTACTATAATTATTTATAATAATTATAAAAGACGACTGCTGCTTTAAAAGAACAAATCATTTGACTGCAATATGAAAGACCAAGAGCAAGAGTATATAAAAAATTTATTTTTTCAAATAAACAATAGCGATGTTAATGCAGTTACAATATTAATCAGATCAAAGATATTACATCTATTTTAACAATGAAACTATTAATTAACGTGTTGTCTATGTATATAATACTTTAAAAAAATATTTTACCGTGTTACCTGTAATGCATCCAGGGTCACTCATAATGGGTCTCTTGTCACAAATAACTCTAGTGTATGTGATTAAGTTTGGCGTATCTCCCAGAAAAATTGTTAGAAGAAATACCGTATCAATACAATTGCAGGTTGAGGTGCTTAATATGTTGCAAATTGATTTAGCTGCATAATAAAAAAAATTAAATAAGGTGAGGAAACACTTTCGACACGGTACACAATACATTTTTAAACAAAAAATGTCACACAGTTTCACAATCAAAATAATTTAAATTTAAATACCTTATAGCTCATTTAGTGGGTGGGCAGTCAAGTTTAAGTCCAACCCTATAGCAAATGTATGGTAACTGCTTTTTTTAGTATTTTGAAAATACGTAAGTACACATTTTTTAACTCTTTTAAGTTGCCGTACATGTAACAAATGATGCTATAGCCGAGGCGAGTCTATTTGTAAAAACAAATCACACATTTTTAAATATGTAAACATACTAATTTTTCAAGTAGTACAATACAATTTCGTAATTTACCATACGGCATATGCTTGACAACAGTTAAGAAATATATTGGTAAAATTAGTAAATACAATATATTGTACTAGAATGCTCCAAATAACTACTATAATTAAATTAATTTATAAGAGAAGTGTAAATCCAAAGCAGAAGGAATTTATTATGTATGTACCTACCTGAGCGGAGCATTGCTATCATTGTAGTTCTACTAATGCTATCCACCCTCCCAGCCCGCATCGGCCATTTTCTCCAAAGCGTAAGACTGACTCAAAACTGGGGATTGTGTTGTACTAATAAGTCTAAAGAATCTAAAAGGAGACAGAAGTTTTGAGTTTTGAGAATTCCAACCCCAGACGCCACCCCAGCATCCAGTCCAGGACTTCAACAGAATGGAGATTTCAACAACAGGAAACTGGCTTCTGAATCAGCATTGCCAACGCGGGAGGGCCCTATATAGTGTTATGAGTCCTATAGCCCAGTACAGAGTTTATTCATTTGACAGTATTACTGTCAAATGAATGAACTCTCAGTAACATGCTTTGTTTTATGACTGCCCCTTCAAATCTCTTATATTAGAGTAGTTATGCCTCAAGAAAGGGCTACGAATATATTGCGTACAGTTTAAAAACAATAATGCATATTATTATTCCAGTCTCCCTAGCTCTGTCTAGTTCAAACTATAGTAACCACCCACATACCATTCTACATAATGATTTCAGTGTAGAGTTAAAAATAGGTTGCGTCTCATTATTTCTTCCTCTTTCTAAATCCCCCAAATGTAGTTGATAACATTGAATACAGACTGTCTCTTATCGTTAGTTCATTAGTTTTTATGACAGGATCACTTTGTTTGGACCTTTTTGACAGCACTTACGTTCCAAAATGGAAAGGTCTCACAGACTCACAGATGGTTTACTTACATAAATGTGGCCGCTATACAATTACTAAAGGCTACAGGGGGCTTAGGATAAATATAATAGTTATTTTCAAATGCATTAGGGTGCTTACTCACAAACTCGCAAAAGAAACAAGTAAAATATCGTCTTTGCGTCCATGAGAAATCCGAACACAAATGTGGAAGATGAAGAACCGAAATGGCCTATATCCATTTCTAGTTTCAAACTTAAATGAACTATCTACAGAAAAAAATTAAAATAACATGTTTATCAAAGCATTTAAATAGAACCTTGTGCATTTTTTCAAAAAAGACAGGAAAATAGAGTAATTTGCACTTTTCAAAAATATGTAAGTAGGACATTTTACACTTCTAAAAAACAAATAAATAGACCATTTGGACCGTTTTAAAAATAGGTAAATATTTATGACATTGTTACCTTTTTAATGCTATGTAAATATAACAATTTGCTCATTTTAGAAACTCGTGACTAACATTAAAAGCATGTTTCTTATTAACTGTAGTTTTTTGACATAGCTCATTTTAATTCTAGCATAAATTCGAAATAGATCATTTTGATTCTTCATAGACGAAAATACATGTACATAGTTTGGTACAAAAATATCGTATCAGTGAAGACTTATGTATTTCGGCAGCCTTTTTTTTGTCACCATAGTATCAGTAACCAACTTATACTTTCCGTCGCAGGGTATTTTCGTATAACGAAGGCAATACTAATACGATAAGAGTATGCAATAATACATATTGTAATAAGGCTAAGTTCACAGTCTAATGAGACGCGAGACTCAATCCAGTTTAAAATTACAAAAATAAAATCTTTCACCAACGCGCTTATTTTCCTTACAGCAAGCCAGTTCTCTAGCACTCTGTTCTTCACACACTGTTGCAACACGGGACAAATCATAAATGTATGTACCTACCTATATAGAAACAGCAACGAAGGCTTTGATCCTAGGCCGTAGGAAAATGAATAAAGGAATGCAAACTTAGCTTGTTTAGTGTTGCTGCTGTTACTAATATGATATAGCTTCTGTGTAAAAATGCTAAAAGTTTATTGTTCTTTTTAAAATTTTGCAGTCCTACTGGTACAAAATGTTTCAAATTATTTTTAGATGGTGAAATTTAAATGTATCTTTTGATGCACTGAAATGTAAAGCTGAGTGAATTTCAGTAAAGCCAGATGGACCACTGGGACAATGCAATTGGAGATTCATGAAAAAAATGACAGGTAAAACAATGAAACAATGCCAAGTCAAGAGTTGTCTAAAAAAGTTTAAAACGTAATTACCTACATTTAAAAAAAAGTTTAAATACCAAGTGCGCGGTATAGCTAACACTAATGCTTGCAGTTTGAGGGTCAATAAAATAAAAATTACTGTGAATCAAACCTATCTTTACTTATAGTGTTACATACCTATACACAAAATATTATTATCGTCATTGAGTATTGAACAACTAAAATGGCCCAGTCTCATTTCTAGCTAAAAATAAAAACAATACATTACAAAATATTACACACCCATAAAAAGTTAAAACATAAGGATCATGAAAACATGTAATTAGATTGTTTTTTTGCCTGTTTCACAAGCATGACAATAGAAAATCTTGCCCTTTTAAAAAAAATGTGGGCAGGTACATAAAATATTCACACCTTGTAAAAACATTTTGCGTGTTTTTTAAATTCGTAGTTAGTAGCTTAGGCATGCATCTCATTTAGGCATAGCTGAATTTAAATCGAGCTTAAATTAAAAATTTGGCACTTTGATCCTTCACTTACAAAAAATTAATGAATACATAATTATAACTAGCATTCATTAAGCGTAAAACTACACGCCGGTGGCTATAGTTCACCATTACTACTTACCACCAATATTCATTTCTAGTGAAAACCGACTCGAGCTCCTGTCCCAGGCATAATGTCTGAAAAAAAATAGCAAGACAAAGACTGTGGCTAGTGAGGGATTTATCCCAAATGAATAGGATTGAGAATAAAAAGCGTCCTACAAAAATGCAAGTCCTCATCCTACCTTAGTAAAACTAAACAAACCCGACACCTTTACCCTATACCTATACGATTTAAAAAATTACAAGCTTTAATGGTCTCCAGCTCCACACGCCAACCACTGAGTCAAAGGAATATGTATGTAAACGGGTCTCTGGTTTCTTATATGCAGTTTCATTTAGCACAAGCAATTTAAATACTCACAGTAGCATGTGGTATTGGTCCAACGGAATCCACTCTTATAAGACGCTCCCGTACTGAGTACAACGTACAGTCCTACCGTCCGTACGGTCATACCTACTGACTGCTGCATACGTTTGCACTCAAACAGTACCCACTATCTACTACATACCATATACATAATATGCTTCCAGTAGGCTCATTGCTCGCGTACGGTCTACGATACACCAAGGGATTGAACATAAATGGCGTCACCCACGTTAAGGGTGGGTCACTTGACACCCTATGTTAAATAATATAACCTTGCTTAAAGAGTGCTTAAGAAGGTAACAGGTAACAAGGTGAGTGGATGGTTCCCAAAATTTAGCAAGTTTGAGTGACGCCATTTATGTATGACCCGTAAACTTCTACACACTTCAGACCGTACATTTCAGGTTCGGCCTACGGGCGGGCGGCGGGTTTCACTCAGTCGTACATACTTTTGAAATATCCCACTCACAAAATCACATCCATAAAGTACGTAGAGAGAAAAGCCATTGCGATTTATCAACACAAAATGCTGTCGTTCGCAAAATACATAGTAGTAGTGTGCGTATGTGTGATCACCCCTTATGTGTGATCAGTGGCCGCCGTTCAAATATTACCGCCTTTGAAAATCTGTCCATCTAATATTCATACAACCTATAGTCTCAACTATCTTCACTAATGATTTCAGCTTCTTTCCTTAAAAACTCTGGCTATGTAAAATTATGAAATTTTTGAGTACTTTTTTGAATTGGTCACATTTAAGACCCTACTTTACCATTAACTTTAAATGTATTGATCACATTAAGGGCACTTGGGCCGTTGTAAGACTTTCCGCAGTTTTTTTGTACAATGACCTGTATCTCTTGCAACTTTTAATTTTCGACACTGATCATTTTTTGGTACATACAGTATTAATAGAGAAGTACAATGATAGCTTCTTCGTTATTGTACGTTGTCTGTGGAAAAAGATACAGATTTTCAAAGTTGATAAAAAATGAACCCGATCACACATACGCACTCCCCTACTACATACACCATGCAACAATTATTCAACACACATTGTTAAAAGCGCTGCCCAACGTATAATAAAAATTCGACTACTGGTTCTGTAAAATTGATTTTAAGCGGTGTAATTAAAAGCACAACCCCCTGTTAAAATTAAGGACTCTCACTCTCACCAGATGACTATACATTATTATTTAATACGTATCCAAGTATTAACCATCTGTCATTATTTAAATTGACCGTTCTTTTCGGGAATAAATCTTACTTTAAAGTTGATGAGGAGAATTTGGTTTAAAAATAAGTTGGGTATAGTATATTTTAATAACATTCTATAAAGCATCCTGTTATTACAAATTGCTGTTATCTAGGCCAATGCCGATTTTTCCTAATCTAATCATAATTATGCATACTAGGCATTACTTACTGGCCTAAACAACACCCAGCCAGTGCTTGGGTCAGCGCTTGGCACTGGCTTTATACTTCTAGTACATCCATATGTGCTTTATCCGCTCATCAGATCAGTGCGAATTCTCCTGCTCTATGTATGTTATTGTACTGCAGCCTCGCCTGTCATTCACGAAGTAAATAAGTAAAATAAAATATGCAATACATATTTCGTAAATCCACGCAAGAACGCCGGGACTAAAGTAATTACCGGGCTATAAGTAATCCTAATGCAAATTAGAAGTATCACAGAATATATTTATAGGTAAATGCAAATAGTGCCAGAATTTGGAAAGAAAAATATCTAATATATATTACTCTCCAATTTCATAAACATTTAAATAAAAAAACTAGCTGCGGCTTTGAGAATAATAGATCGTAAATTAGTTTCATGTTTTGACCGTAAACTTGAAAAAATTAAATTATCCCCGGGTCGCGAATAAACGCTAAGCTTCTGCTCCCACAAATTTAATAAGCGCCCGGTTGCTTATTTGAGGATTTGCAGTACTTTCGTTAATTAAAACTGCACTCAACAAATACATTCTGGGAATTAAACCCTTCAGCCCTGGTGGTCACCCCATGAATACGCCTCTGAGTAGTCGACTAGCTGCTTTTAACCTTTTCCTATAAAACTAATATAGCAACAGCAAAAACCATGAAGCACATACAAAGAGTATAATAATTTAATAAAGCAATCATTAATTTTCAAATCAGTGAAATCTTAGATTTATTATTTGTTTTTCATTTCTTATTAGTTCAATTACACTTGCCAAATTTAATTAATTACGTAAATACATATATGTGTACACCAAGTTGGTATTCTAAAGACTGTCCGAATTATTTTATGTCTCTGCTATTAAGTTATATGCAGTAAATTCAAAATTTCTAGTAAATTATTTACCTATTCATTCTAGTTTTCTGTTTCCTCATTCGCTGTAACAATTTAATATATATTAAACTATTTAAATTTACTTTGACTGCGAAGTTACATACATTTTATTCCTACTAATACTCTTATGTTAATTTTTCTTTTTCTTGTTTACATATTTCTTGTTATTAATCTCGTTTTAAAGAATATTATTAAATTAGGAGGAGTGAATAAGGAATGAAAAGTAAATTACACAACATAACAAAATTACACTTAAAAAATATAGTACTTAATCACAACTGCAAACAAGAACACCTCAAGACAGTTCATTGTTATATAAATTTTAAAAGTGTCTTCAAAATATAAACAAGTAATATACTTGAGTGGTAATATACCTGAGAATTATGGACTGCGGCCAAATCGACTTAATCAATAAATTGTTATTATATATGTCGTAGTCCAGAAGCCGATTAGTACATTGGCCCAATGGACTACGCCACAAGCTCAGATCTCCTGGCCTAGTCCACAAGGTCAGTCCACAAGCCGCTGTTTCTCTCTCTCCTTTTTTTCCTCTGGACTAGTCCAGGGGAAACAACTTAACGTTATATTAGTGCAATAATTCAAAGGGGGGCAAGGTAGTCTCATGTGCCGATGGACGGCAACGAGATAGGGGTTTTCAAGGATCGAGTCCACATGCTTGCATGTTGTACAGTGAGATATCCTAATACCTTGCTCTCACGGTGTGGCACCCTACTGTGTGGTCTCGTGCTGTGGATGGGGGTGGAGGGGGGGAGGCGATGAAGGGGCGTGTGGTCGATGGAGGGAAGTTGGGGAGTGGGGGCAGCTGTGGGTGAACGATCAGCGGACATAATCTGCTGATTCTCCCCACCGCTTTGTGCTCCTGGGGCTGTGCCCTCTGCTCTCACTCTCTTTCCTTCGTCCACTGATCACATGCGTTCACACTCGCCACCTAACCTGACGCTATCATCCACCATTGCACGACCAAGACCCTCGTCATAAGGATTGCCACATCATATAGGAATGGTTAACTGGTTCACAGCTCTAAAAACTCTGCCTATTGGTACTGACAGTGTTGATAGATGTCTGTTGTCTCAGAAGCCTTATAAATGGTAACATATATCTGGTTGGCGCCAGTATAATCCCGCACTATAAAGAGTTCGTAAGTAAGTATACAATATCTCAGGCATGTCAAGCATAAAGACAAATACGGTTGAAATTACTCAAGAACATTCTCTACTCATGAGATGTTCGCGGTAAAAAATAGAACAACCAATAGTAACTGTACTGTGTATGGGTAATACCCGAAACGCAATAGTACCACACTACTACTACTACTACTACTACTAGTGCAATAATTCGTGCACAGCTGATGCAGCTTAATATTGCAACGTCAAATTAACAAAACATTTTCAATCCAAATAGGTTTCTCTCTCATTTTATTCTAATGGAAACGTAGTATAATAATTCATGCATATTTATTCATGTCAAAATAAGATAATGCAAATATAGCTAATAGCGCACATAGATGAATGTAGATAGATAGAGCTTCTCGTAAAATAAAGTGCTAATCTTTCTGCAATTTCTTATATGTGAAGTCTCCTCCGCCATGCCCTTATAAAACATAAATAAATAATAATAAATAAATAATAATAAATAAATAATAATAAATAAATAATAATAAATAAATAATAATAAATAAAAATAAATATAATAATACTTCTTACACACACTATGTACTATGGCAAGTGTTCACACTTAACACACACCAGTAATTATTATTTATATCTTTTACACATCTCATACAAATAAATGAGGAGTACTTCGTGGTCTCGGGGTGAACGGCTCACATGAGATACGCAAGGCAATGAGTGAAAAATATATGTTTACATATATATATGAGCTTTTCTAATACGAGTACTCACGGTGGATCATCTAGCTATGTCTTCCCAAATGCTGGCATGGGAGTAGAGGGAATGGAATGTGAATCGCAAATCATGGGTTGACGCTGCTCCATATAACTATCTCTCCTCCGCTGCTGGCTCCCGGCCTTGTTTCCCTTTCACTCCCTATCCTCTTCCTACTCCCATTGCCTCAGCACGGATCCGAAGCGTGTCTCATTTGGAATGGTATGCCATAATTAAAATGGTGAGGATAGGCAGAGCGCTCTTTGGCTGAGAATATTGATAACTTCTCAGAGACTGAGTAATGCTCTGAACTATGTAGGCGTTTAAACAGAATTCACGTCTCCATAGCTGGAGCTTAATATAGTATCTTAAAGAGGGCGATAGTAATACATCCCAATCAATAGCTAAGACTTTGCAAATAAGTTAATATTAACTTACTTGCAGCTATCTCGACGAGCACATCTGGTTAAGCATACCACCAAGCTTGACTAAATATAGTGTGTCTCAAGAGTAGCAAGCCGAAAAGTAATACAGTGTACATGGGCGTCTGCCTGCGAGTACAATACTGTTACATACATACTTCTAATACAAATAACAATAATATACTGATAATAGGTTAAAATGTTACCTTTGTGGTCGTGGTAATTTCGGAACACAGATTCACAATTTTCATAATATATAATTTCTTTTGCTTTGGTTATGACACAGGTCAAATTCGCCACTTTTTTGAACTCCACACAAGTTATACCTAACCGCTTTCTTGTAATACCACAATCCTTACTTCCAGTAAACAACGACAAAAATGAGTCGTATTTCGCCTTAGTTTGAAAAATTAGCTTGCTACGAAACTTTGGTATATTTTCTATTTTTTTCAGCTCTCGCATAAACTCAGATTCCATCTTGAATACTATGGTGGGACTAAAGCGATTGCCTGACATGATTCAGTGTGACAGATATAATACTTGAAGTTGTGAATTTTAACGACGTTATAGCTATATTTGATTTATCTTGTTTTGACATGAATAAATATGCATGAATTATTATACTACGTTTCCATTAGAAGAAAATAGGAGAGAAACCTATTTGGATTGAAAATGTTTTGTTAATTTGACGTTGCATTATTAAGCTGCATCAGCTGTGCACGAATTATTGCACTAATATAACGTTAAGTTTCTTTCCCTGGACTAGTCCAGACGAAAAAAGGAGAGAGAGAAACAGCGGCTTGTGGACTGACTTTGTGGACTAGGCCAGGAGATCTGAGCTTGTGGCCTAGTCCATTGGGCCAATGTACTAATCGGATTCTGGACTACGACATATACATGTCTTAGTTATATTTACTATTTTTTTAAAATCATGTGCAAACAACTTATATAGACTTATTACATTAAATTATTCAAAGTAATTTATTTAAGTTATATGTAATTAGTTAAATCATTAAAAATTTATTAAAATTACTTAATAAAAATGTTACTATAATATCACTTATGTAATTATAAAAAATGTTATCTATACTATATTACGTTCCGTTATAGAATCATAATACTTTCTACCACAAACTATAACCAGCTGTCATAAATCATATTAGCAGAAAACCATGTAATGCGCATAAAAAAATTGGTTGAAAATTTACTCGGCAAAACTTTCCGCAGAGTCCGCAGAAATTTGTATTCCCTGCGACAGTTCAAAACTCCGTAACCATATTAATAGGTGCCTATTTTGGGCGCCTATTGTATTAACATTATGAATCAAAACAGGGACAGGGCACAACCTGCCTAAAAATACTCTGAACTCTGACTGAAAGCGTGCGAGGAAAAATTCTGAATAAAAACAGATTTTTCCAGGTTCACACACCGGTTAGTGTTTAATTAAATTTGATATAGGAGAGACGTAATAGAATGAAGCTCAGCTAAAACAGTTTTGTTGTAAAATTTGTCAAAATAGGTAGGTTACAAAATGTATCTGTAATATAAAATTTTGAAAAACATGAACTATAACTACAGTGTATAATTTCAATAATTGGAGAATGTACCCACATACTTATGGGTAGTAAACAAAAATTCTTAAAATTGCATAAAAACAGAACAACTTATAGACTACATAATTTCATGCTTTAAGAGTTGTCCTTTCATGCGCATTTAATTGTACCATTTATAACTACGTAATAATACAAAAAATTAATTGCATAAGCATAGTATACATGTTATTATCTCAAAATGTCAATAAATCTGACCAAAAGTGAGAGGACATATTCTATTAGTGAAAACGAGCACTTAAGTCTAACCTTTAGCTTGCATAAATTTTGAAAGAACGTACACATAAAGCCGTTTATAGTATAGTGTATACAGATCATCTGTCTTTGACGCAGTTGACATTTTTTTAGGTACCTGTTTTTGGGTACCTTTTATAGTAAAAGATTGTAAACGTTCATGAAGAAGATACTTCCTCTCCGAACCGGGCGACCCTCCTCCAAAAATACAATCGGAGCGTGCCACTGAAAAAATCCGTATAAAAATGGATTTTTCCAGCTTCACACTCCAGTGTGTATTTTAATAATGAAGAGTAGACAGTAGCACTTTGGAGACCTTGAGATTTCAGAAAAAGTTTCGTAAAAATTTAAAACTTAGTAGGTTACAAATTCAAAAAAAATAATTAGAAAGTAAGACTTAAAATTTCAAAATTAAAATATTTAGATATTGTACACACTCATCGATAGGTATTTTAAAGACACAATCCAAAAATGCATAAAAACCAAAAATGAATTCATGCTTTGAGCATTGATGCATGGGCATTTATTTTTAGCATCTCAATCTGCTCTCATACATCATAAGCATTATATCATGAGCATGGGCATAATGGAGCATGCATCTTATAGCGAGTAAGCATTCCATATATGAGGCTATATAGTTCACGGCAGATGTACATAGGTACCGTTACAGAAGCCAGATAGCATATATTAGTTTGAAGATAGGAAAACGCATATGTCGTAACACATGTTGGATAGGCGCACATGGTAGTGTCCTATAGGTATTGGCATACGACTAGATACTATACAATCTAGCCTAGGACCTACTTGATCTCCTGATCGAAGCATAACGAGTTACAGCTCAGAGTTTACACTCTGGCTGGCTTCAAGTAGGTGCTTAGTATCTATAATATTAGTAACATTAGAAAGTTTTATTGGAACTTACAACTATGGACAGGAAAAATGGCTAGGACGTGGTTCACTACTCTTTGCATCATCCTAGGCGCATTAATAGCAGCATCCGACTTTATTTGTTTTCAGAATTTAATAGATTTCGACAGTATTATAATAATCTTTTTCCATTAAGTAATAGATTTCTTTAAGTAAGTTTCTGCTTATCCTAAAGATGTTTAAATATTAGGTTAATTAATTAATATAATATCAATATTAAATTATATTGAATTTAATTATTACTAGATATAATTTTAAACCTCTGCTTCGAGGTAATAGGGAGCTGTGTGCCGAGACAACTCCGTTAGGAAAGTTTACTCACATAGTCTGACCCATATCTTGACTTTTCGCCAACAATTATCTTATTAATAACTTAATATTAACTTAGTGTATAATTTAATATTCCTGCGTGATAACATAGGAAACTCTGTGCCAAGGCAACTCCGTTAAGAGAGCCAAAATGACGCACATCTATTTTTAATTTTAATAAACTATCTACAAAAATATTGAAATATTTTATGATCTTGAAATCGTTTTGATTGAACATTTTGTACTTCTTCAAAATATGCAAATAGAACATTTGTCTTTATAATTTTTATAGCTGTCTTTTATCTTTCTCTTTACTGTGCAGCTACAACTTATAGTATATGCCATGGGAGCTTCATCTACCACCCTGCCTACAGCAATGCATTGATTTTAACTTTAAGTAAATACTGAAATCGCAACGTTTGGACTACTATCTTTATGAACTTAGAAGTCATAATAGTTACTACTTCATATGCCTTCCTTCTAACATTATATGTTTGTTATGCTTGAGCCAGCCTCAGTGCTAAAAACCAAAAAATACAAGGCAATGTCCATACGAAACAGAATTTAAATTAAGTGAGTCATAAGTTTTGTAGGCACGACATTCTTTTCCAGCAGTATTCATTGTATTAGCACAGGCTTTTATTTTATATAATTCTGTGTTTTATTATATATATAGTAAACACTATGACTAGGTTCTCCCTGTCTTTCTTTCTTTTATTTACCAGGGACTTAGTCAAAGTCCATTTTCCCTATTTATTAATGCCTTCCATGAAGAGGTGAACTGTGTGCCCTTTTGTAATGCTAAGAAACTTCATATACAGATATTAGGTAGCAGACAACAACTGTAATAATGAACTAGCTGCACACGTACAGAGGTACATTCTCAGGCCATATAAAAACAATTAATGATTTCTGCCATTTCTGTCATCACACTTACTATGCATGAACAGAAACAACAGGGATAAAATATATGTATGACAACCAAATAGTTATAAAACATTTGCTATATACACGTGCTTTGGTTACTCTCTCTCTTCCCACAGTATAAAGTACACTGTTACACACTTAAACCTCTAAGCGCATAGCTCCACATCTGCACTCAGTAGTTCTCGCTACAAAATTTAAAAATGGAATAAATAAATGCCATGTGGTAGCAATTAGCTCAAACTGGGCCACTACATGTTGCTCTAGTGTTAACCTTTCTATTGAAGGTTCACTCACTCTTCTCACAGTACAACTACGTGGGAACGCAAGTGCAATAGTATATTAAAGCATAATCTTAAGTAGTCTGTATGAGTAAAAGGTAAAATAAGACATCGATTAGGGGTACATATAGAATAGGTAAGGTACAAGTCCCGGTCCCCTTAAAGACTAAAGAGAAGCAAAATGGAAGAAATTTGGAGGCACAAGTGTCTATACACATGCAAGCGATAAAACTTCTTGCCTTCTCTGCCTCATCACTCCACAAACTATGTTGTTCCATCGAAGTACACAGACTCCTTGAGAAAAGCAGGACGAAAACGGAAGCACAATATGATCCGTGCATTTGGCTCACAGTTTTTCGTCCTCAGTTTAAAAATATTCTCCTGCAGTAATCATTTCTCTCTTCTCTCTATTCTTTTGTTCTAAAAACTATAGACTCAATTCTATAGTACTCTTATATTATCTTACTACAGGACTGATAAAACACGTTTTATTAAACACAATCATTTGATACAAATATACAAACAAGTGAATTCTGATTTTTACATTCTAGTATAAATAGGAAATATAAAGTTCAAGTGAAGTGTTAGGTATATGTAAAAATGTGTGCAATGTGTCACACTTGACTTAGAATGACATAACAAAGTGTCAACATTATTCGGATCCACACACAAAGTAATAATTCTTTGAATTATTCAATTTTTTTAAGAATATTTTAAGTCCCTCATCACGATAAATATATTTCGACAAAATCCTAACACTCTTTGTACTTTGTTTTCTTCTTTCGTTCTATTTACACCAACTCTTCTCTACTTTATTTTTTCACACGACAAAGCTCAACAATTCTATTTCTTCTGTCATTTATTTCAAGTGAAGTTTATTAACTTTTACGAAACTCTTTTCGTTTTGTTTTCATCCAAAATGGCTCCTTTCACGTTTAAGCAGTTTACACCGACTGAACGGGCTGCACTCCAACGCTTTAATAACACACAAAAAACCGTCTTGCAAATAATAAAAAGAAATAATTTTAAAGTCCCGCGGAGACAGAGACCACCCTGTCTAAATATTCAACAAAAGTATAACCCATTCAACTTTGCTCATGCTCCACGACCCTAGTTTTTGTCGCAACATTTAGCCACGCCAGTGTACACTTCAAACTGTGAATATTATGCAAAAACACTCAGAGCTACAAGTCTCACAAAACCAGCACACCTATAGAAATTCAAACACCTCAGTTTTAAGCTTTAATTGCTACAGTTACAAAACCTCCTAACAGCTTGGAGGCTAATACATAAACAACTTCTACCATTTCAAACACTTCTGTCGCTCCTACTTCTTATAAAAGTTTGTACAAGCGTACGTACGATTTATCGGACTCCGAGTCTGACAAGGAGACAGACACATTATCCGACAGTGACGATGAAAGTTCTATTAAAAGTGAACTCTAAGCTTTAATTACTTGCTCATTAGACTCTGATTTTTAACCCGAACCTTCGTTAGGCAGCGATAGTGTCTTTGAACAAGATGACGCCCTAGAGATAATAGCGCCGGACTCTTATTTGTGAGAAATTATCTTTTGTGCTTGTCTATATTCTATTCTCTCCTCCTCCTCACTATTTAAACTTGTATTTCCTTACCAAAAATATACAAATAAAACAGAGTGCCACATTTTGTTATTTAAAAAAAACAAAGCTTTTAAAAAGGAACAAAAGCAACATAAACAAAAAAATTATATTTTTCATTATTTTAGACTGAGACAAAAATTTAAATAAAACAAAAATTATTATTCATTTTTTTTTATATTTATTTTATGTTACATTTTACCCATAGATGTATTTTACTTTTATGTATATATAATATTTAGAATTGTAAGACATTTTTTGTTCACAAACATTACTACTAATCGCGCTTTCTCCACAACAATTACCCACTAAATTCATAGTATTCCACTGCAAAAGAAAACAAACTCCTTTTTCTCTTATCTCAAATTAAAACAAATTTTAAACAAACTACGACATTTTTAGCTACAGAAACAAATTATTTTATATTTTCTTATTATTTTAATACTTTATTAAATAATTTGATAATTAGTATTTTATATTTGTGAGTATTTTATTTTTAATGACTTTATTAAAAATAACCATTTTATTTTAAAACTCGAGGGCAAGTTTAGAGAAGGGGCCACAATTGTGTTAGGTACCTGTTTTTGGGTACCATTTATAGTAAAAGATTGTAAAAGTTCAGAGAGAAGATGCTCTCTTTTCAAACCGGGCGACCCTCCTTCAAAAATAAAATCGGAGCGTGCCACTGGAAAAATCTGTATAAAAAGGGGTTTTGCTAGCTGCACACTCCAGTGTGTATTTTAATAGTAAAAAGTAGACAGCGGAAATTTAGAGAGCTTGAGATTTTAGAAAAAACTTAGTAAAAATTCAAAACTTAGTAGGTTACAAATTCAAAAAAAAATAATTATAAAGTAAGACTCAAAATTTCAGAATAATAATATTAAGATAGTGTAAACACTCATAGATAGGTATTTTTAAGACAAAATTACAAAATGCATAAAAACCAAAAATGAATTAATGTTTTGAGCATTAATGCATGGGCATTTATTTTTATCATTTTAATCTGCTCTCATACATTGTGAGCATTACATCATGAGCATGGGCATAATGGAGCATGCATCTTATAGCGAGTAAGCATTCACCATATAAGGCTATATAGTTCACGGCAGATAGACATACATACCGTAACAGACGCAAGATAGCATATATTAGTTAGTAGATAGGAAAACGCATATGTCGTAACAATTTGCAAAAGACTTGAGCAGCGGCAGGCTTTCTTGTTTGCCTATTCAACTGTAGGAATATCTTGAAGTGAAGATAGTATATAAGTCTAAATAAAACAATAGAGATGCAGACACGTTGTCACGATTTAAGGTGGGTCAAGCCTAACAAAAGTATTATAATATACTTGAATTTGGTGTTATAGAATTAATAGTTAGCAAACAAAGGACAATGCTCAAAATATGCATGTAAGATCATGTCCTTTCTTGACCAATAGAGCCAACTCCTAGTTTAGAGCCACAATTACTAGAACCAGAAGTAGATTTGCTTCTAAGTACTTCATCAGTCGACGACTAAAAAAACTTTGTCCATCTCAGACCTTAACTTCCGCATCCCGCAAGTCGTCCTATAAACGGGCTCATGAGTCAGATTTTGACTCCTCTAAGTTGGATTCAGAGAACGAAACCGATACATTGTCTGACAATGACAATGATAGTTCCATGAAAAGCCATTTCAGGAGTTAATTACTTCCTCTTCGGACTCTGGTGCCGAATCCAAACCCTCGTCAGGTAGTGACAATGTCTTTTACAAAGATGACGTCTTGAAAATCATAGCGCTAAATTTCCTACTTCAGAATATTTCTTTTTACTTTAGTGATTACTCTCTTTTCTGAACCATTATATTATTGTTAAAAACAAAAAAAACAGAGAGCCACTATGTGTTCTACCAAGCAAAAGCAATATAAAATATAATGCATTTGCATTATTTTTTTGTGACTGACAACAAGTATAAAATCCAAACAAAAATTATTTAACTCAATATTTACTTACTTTTATAATTTTTAATGCCCACAAGTGTTTTACTTTGAGTTTTTTTAATTTTTAATTTGTAAAAACAAAATGTTTGGATCACAAACAATAGTGTTAAATACATACCCCTCCACAACTGTGCCCTCCAGAATATTCTTCTTTGCTTCAGAATAAAAATTGTTATATTTTTTCCGTCTCAAAAATGAGCAATTACACAAACAAAACATTTAGATTCACAAAGTGTATTGTTTTTAGTTTAATTATTTATTTTATCTTAAAGGGATAAATTTTTGATTTAATTCAAAGATAGTTTTATAGTTTTAAGCGTGTGGTCGAGTTTTACAAAGAGGCCCTAATTTTGTGAGCTACTCAATTTTTGGGGTACCTATTGTATTAAATGCACAAAATTTTGGGGAGAAGAATTTTCCTTCTCCTAAGCGAGTGAAGCGCACTTCTTTAGTTTTTAGAAGTTTGCTACTAGAAAAATCACTATAAAAAGATATTTTTCCAGCTGCAAACGCCAGTAAGCATTTTAAATTCAAAGAGTAAGAAGCATCTGAAAAAGGAGCTCACTCTTTTTGAAAATCTTTTAAAATTTTAGAAATTGGTAGGTGCTTTAAATCATAGGAAAATTTTAAAATAAAATCTTTTGTTAGGTTAGTGTAAAATTTCAGAAGGAAGCTATTTATGTGTACACACTCATAAATAGGTATTTAAAAAAATCATAAATTACATAAAAACTTGAATCCTAACTACAAGCGTCACGCATTATTACTGCATGGGCATTTATTTTAGCTTTTTTCAAACTGCTGCATATCATAGCATATATAGTAGTTATTAGTAAGTGATATATATTATATATATTATATATTATAAGTTCCATAGGATGTTCTTATTTGTACATATACATGTTTAAAAACGCTTATTTCGGCAATTTCGTTAACTGGTATTATGTAAACAGGAAAAATATTACTTTTCTTGTAAAGTTAGAGGAGGTAAAACGTAAAACCTTGCCCGGTTTATCCAGGGATATCTCAGTTTTACAATTTAATATATTTAAAAAAAATATTTCTGAATTTAGAATTATATAGGCAACCCTTTGCTATAATTAAAAAACTACGTTTGGTTTTTTGAACTCAAAAAAAGTTTAAAAAATGGATCTTATCTATTATGGATCCTTAAAAGCTTGTAGCAGGAGAATGACATATAATGTTGGTAGTAATTATTACAAGCTCAGCAAATTTAGGTCAGACGTATAATTACCATTAAAAAAGATGGATGGTTAAGACTTGAAGGTCACACTATCTCGACCTGCTAAATGAAACGTAAATTAGAGGTTATATAGGTAAACCACATTTCGTACTTCTTTCATTTTACAATTTCTTCCCAAACTTGGAATTTCATATAACCTATATTTTAATCGTGCCAGATATACTTACGCTGTCGTTAACATAGTGTTGTTTGGAATATAATTTCTGATCCCTAATTTTTTAAAATGTGGATTGGCACTTTTAATCCTATTTTTAACTGCAAGTACTTTATTTTAAAATCTAATTTTTTACTACACGCAAAATTAGAAAAAAAGTAAAATGGAGTTCACATTTCACATTGTAGCGACTAGTGCTGGGATTGAAAGTGCTGAAAACGAAATATTGACGTGATTTGTATAATACATTGCACAAGTAAAATTCTGTCGGAACCTTCCGTTCTTACGTAATTTCTGCAATGTACTGAATACGTTTTCATTTTTTCCATGAGTAGTGGCGGTGTAGCAGGGAACTCACTAAAAATATTCAAAATAATTGTAATAATATTGCTGTTGTTTTTTAAAAAATATACCTTTTTTAATTATCTCCCCCAATTATAGCAACCTACAGCACAGTACGTGCAAATACCATCGGTAAATATGCCTTCAAAATTTGTATGTACTTACTACAGATGTCCGTAGGGTCCAACAAGCTGTGAAGCTCGGTTTTGAAATCCACCCAATAAGAAAATGCCAGCCTGCCAACTTTCCAAGCTAAAAATATCAGCAATACCTGTACCATTATTTACAATTTAATTATTATGAAATATTTAATTTAAGTCCAATCAAATCTTATCGTAAGTCCAGCATTAGAAAATGCGGCAAATACTTTTTGTTACATTTTAAAAATGTACGCATTTTAGTTTTAAGTTGCCTTCTCGTAAGTACTTATGCACAGGTAGACACAATGAAAGCGACGTAAGTTTAGGTAATTTCAGCCTCAGAGCCAATAACCGATTCCACTTCAAACATTTAAAAAATTGAAACAATTTGAAATAAACACAAATTAAAGCTCATCAACCTATCTCAATCCAAAGTGTGCATCAGTACGTTAATATAATGGACAACTCGGTACGCAGTTAACAAAAGGCATGAAAAGTAAAGGAAAAACTGAGGGAAAAATGTTTAGTACCGTAACACTCCAAATAGCTCCCAGGCCTACTTTCACTCCTAAAGTCTTTAGCGTATTGAATATATTAGAGAAGATTTTGGTATTTAATTTCCTGCGGTGTCTAATAACTCTTGGACCCGAAACAAACATTTGCTTAACTCCCACCAGGAGATAGTTGGAGCTTTGCGGTATTTATAATCATGTCTGTAATTCAACATTTAAACAGAAATAATTATGTCAGATTATGTACTCAGAATCTACACTAAGCTGGCTAATATTACGGCTTTGAACTGTATTATTATTTAAATTAAATTCATTGTAAGATGAAAAAAGTTTCAAATCTGACACACTTACTTAAATTTTGAATGTGTACCCACCTGTTTTAATTACTGCAAAAGTGCCTGTGCTACCTTCCCTTCCGCCTTAGCCTTTCTCTCTAAAATAAAACTTACTCGAAAGTCAAAAGTACTCGAAAATGACGATATAAATTTGGAATAAACTAAATAAAGACAACACTTTTGAGCACATTACTGCAACGCCAACCTCAACCTCAGCATCAATGTCAGGGAGTCCTCAGGATTGGGATCAACAAAAGAAAAAAAACAGCCTTTGGAAACGCAGGAAGGCCTGAGTCCTCAGTACAGAGTTTAATCATGCAACAGTAAGATTCTTTGGCTTGTATCAGTCCCCGCTAAGTATCTCCTATTAGCTGCCCCTCAAGAATATGCGTCAAATAATTTTTTGCGGTCCAAGAACTACTCTTTCGACCTCCCTGGTTTTGTCGGTTTCAAACTATCACACCCGCATCCGTCATCAAAACCTACATTGTGCATCTGGGTTCAGCGTAAAATAATTCAAGTTTAATTCTTTCTTCCTGGGCTAGGGATCGTCCACAAATGGCGTCATTTGTGGAGCTAATGAGTCTACTAGGGTACTAATGACATCACATGTTAAAGATGGCCATTTGCGCAATGGTTAACGTTGTGAGAGGGGGAGGGAGGGGGTATTAGGGTCCTAGAAATAGAGATATTTCCATGACGTCATATTTGTACGATCCCTTACTATTTTCTTCAACTGTAGTGCATAGCTTTTTCATATAGACGGCCCCGTAGTTCATTAAAATATATGACAAGTCTCCAACGAGAAAACTTTGTTTTTGAAATTTGAACCTTTTTCGACAGCCACTTAGCTCAAAAATGGAAAAGCCTCACTGTAATTTTATACGTCATTGTGGCCGTTACAACTGCTACATACTGCACGACAGGACAGACTACTCATGAATAAAGTCACAGAATGAATATGTAATAGTTATTTCCCATTGCATTGCATTGATGCAGACTTACATCTTCAGCAACTGGATTGGAGCTGATGAATCAAGTAACATCTCAACTTTGTATTGAAGAGGAATTCAAATATGCACATGTGACAATAACGTAAGTGCCTTACAATTACGAAACAAAAATATTATTTTATATTGGCTACAAAATGCTGCTATGAATTTAAGAAAGATAGTGGATTTATTTTCGATTGACGATATAAAATTGATATCAAGTATGTAAGTAGTCAACATTCTTATATGATATACCTTTTAATTTGATAATGACAGGTTTGAACTCTTGTATCAATTTTAAGTCTGTGGTTCTTTAAATAGTTTTAAAAAGTAACTATGTACATTTAAAAAAAAATTAAATACCGCGCGCAACGTATAGCAAGAAAGCTTCCAATGTTGTAGTAAAAAATTTAAAAAAAGAATTATTTTAATATTTAATTTCTGTTGTACACCTATACCTATACCTATACACATATCCTGTGTGGTATATCCTCAACTAAAATGTATCTATGTAATATTTTTCAAAGTTTGTTAATTGTAGTATAATTATACACATTTATTGTTAGTACTATTTTTACATACTTTTTCTGGATCAGCTTTGCTGTGTCTGTCTACAAGAACAATAAATTTAAAAAAAAAAAAAACTTATGCGTAGAATCAAAATCATCCATTTCCATTTCAAGATAATAACAAGGGGTACCATTTACTAAAAATTAAAATATCATGACCATGGTATTATATGCGATTGATCTCCTTTTTCCCGATTGATATCCTTTTTAAAATCCTAAAAATACAAAGAACATTTAGAAAAATTCAAAGAATATGCAAATTAAACTTTGTACACCTTTCAAAAATATAAATATAACGCTTTAAATATTAAAAAACATGTAATCGGAACATTTGGCATGATTTAACAGTAGTGATCGAAATGGTCTGGTCTGGTCCTGGTTTTATGGTCTGGTCTGGTCCGACATCACCGGACCAGACCATGTGGTCTGGTCCGACGGCCGGACCAGACCAGACCAGACCAGACCACTTCGGACCAGTAAATCCCAAAATAAAAATTTTCTGAAAAATTTCGTCTAAAGTTTTGCTACGGATTTTTCAAAAATTAATATCACTCATTTAAAAGAATGGATTTTAAATTTAATCTATAAATATACATATACATAGTTAATTCAACAAAAAAGATCAGAAAACAAAATTATCCTGCCGAATTTCCTTAAAAATTTTGCATATGGTCGGACCAGTAAAATCTGGTCTGGTCTGGTCTGGTCCCAAAAATTCCGGTCTGGTCCGAAATCCTCGGACCAGACCGGACCAGACCAGACCAGATTTTACTGGTCCGGACCAGACCATTTCGATCACTATTTAACAGCATGTAAATTAATTTTTTTTTAAATTCGTAGTTAGCAGGTTAGGAATGTATCTTATTTAGACACGGCAAATTTTAATTCGAGCTTAAATTAAATAATGGCCATTTTATTACTTCACGATACAGAAACTATACAGAGCACAGAAATTCAAAGTAGTGCCTTTGTATGAAATTTGGTGACATTTGTATTCAAAAAGGGTTGCTAGTCTGTGCCTTCGCCTTGTTGTTTACCATTACCACCAAGCAATATTCGTTTTTTGTAAAGGCTCTCTCATGCTCCAAGTCTCAGACCCAAAGTCTAACAAAAAATGTCAATATGTGAAGGTAATAAAAGTCGCTACCGTAAGAAACTCAGTTCAAATTCAGGCGACAACGAACAAATGACGTCCTTTAGAAATTGAAGACTTTATTCTACCCAAGCAAAACAACCCCTATACACATATTATTACATTGACCTAATGGTTTAAGACAATTTTAAGAATTTTTGATCTCCAGTTTCACACTCCACTAACTGTAGCGTGCGTGGAACCTTTACCTTGTATATGAGTTGCTCTGTACTCTGTAGTTTATAGTTGTATTAAACATTATTAAATACCTAAAACAATAACAATTTAAATATTTACAAAGAAATGTAAATCCATGTGCCACATCAGATCAGTGTGGCTGTTGCTGCATTTATGTTACTGTACTGCCCTTGCCTGTCGCCTGTGTTGGACGAAATAACCAAATAAAATACATGATGCATTTTTTCTACAAAAGCATTCAGGTGTTGTCCATTAATAATTTCATCTGTAGAGTCAGTGGGTGTCACGTAATAGTGAAATGCCATGTTGAAGATAGCTATTTATGCAATGAATAGGCTGATAGGCTCATTAGCAATAGGGTCATTGCGCTATAAAAATTAAGGGTTTTTCTTGAACATGATTTATGAACTCTATATATAAATGTTATTTATTCACCAAGTTGTGTGTTGGCCATGGCACATACAATCACAAGTTAATACAATTGTGCTTCACAAATAATGCGAATTAGTATGCAAATTGGTGGGATTTACCAATATATACAGTAATATAGTATTAAGATCATGAGATGAGTCGCCGGTTCTTCGTTCATATCTACATTGGCAAATTATTAGTTACAGGTTACAGATGTCTCACAGCTCACATTTATGGACTACCACTTACTTTGAAACTCGGCAAATATTTAACATTATTTTCCAGGGAAATCGTCGGCTTTTGCTCACATGTTTGAACCATTGGCATTGGCAGATAGAATCTTGCGACTGTCAACTACTTTATTTACTATTGTAGTAATCAATGTTAGAGCAGCTGTGGTTTTGCTTTGTTCTGCTTTGTAACTTTATTTCTGTCTTCAACATTTTAAAGCTGAACTCATTGAAATTGATTTACATTATCTGCCAGTTATTATGACTATGCTCCAAAAATCAGAAATTGAACAATGTACGACAAACGGAATGCAGGGCGGTGGGCGGCGGGAGGGGAAGGCGGATAGCTGACAGAATTATATGAATTTTATTACTATATTAAATATATTTGTATACATGTCAATGTAAAAAAGTTAAATGCTTAGATTTAAATGTCACCGTGTTAGCATGAGCAATTTCAAAAATGCATTCTAGGAAATTTTACAACTCTGCTGCTTATCCCATGTGGATTGACCCCTGTGTGTCGACACTCATTTTTTGCATTTTTTGCAGTACCAATACAACAAAAAAAAGCACAACCATGTAGTTCAAAGAAAGAGCACGGTCCTTACAAAACTTGGCATTAATTATTTAACACAATAAAAACATTTATACTTAATAATTTTGATTTTAGTTTTGTTATTAATTGTATTTATTTGTCTTTTAATAATTTGTGACTTTCAATTTCTCCACTCATTCATTTTAACATAGGCACAGCACTAATCACAAGTATTATTTAATTCTCGCTACTAATTTACATTTTATTTCTAATAACATTAATACCTCACAGCTTATACTATGCACATTAATTAAATGGTTTACAAACTAATAAACATTGTTATTTGTTTTAATCTTGTAAGAATTTACAATATGTTGTACACATAATTTTTTGTACTATTATTTATATTTAGATTTTAATTTATTTCAAAAACCACTGTAACCCATTTAATAAGTGGCATTTGATCATGTAAGTTTGTGATACATTTCATTTAATTTTCTTTTTTTTAGTATAGGAATAAAGTTGAATTAAAATGAAGAAATGACGTTTCTACGTACATACATGGAAAAATGCCAAATATAAACAAAATTGAAAACTTCCTCTCTAAAATTGAAGTACCTACCTACCCAATCACAGCAGTTCATCATAACTCTCAAATAACTTGTTTTACAAGGTTATGAGGTTTATAGGAATTTCCAAGTTATCCTAAAAAAAGGTTAAACAGCTAGCTAAACCAGAGTAGATTTCCTTACGTGTTTTAAATTGTGTGCAAATAAAACAATGCTTGAATCATTTGTGGCCATAACCATTAATTACAGTACTTTTGTAATAGTCAAGTAGAACAGCGTAAGAATTATTAAAACTAAAGTTTAAAACGAAGTGTGTTGTTAAGTAATGCTAATGTTTTTAGCATTCACAAATATTAGTAGCTCTCATAAAATACGATGTTTCATTATGAAACTATTATATTTAGTAGGAAATAAGAACCTTTCTAAAAGATTTTGGCAATTTTGTTTCCAGCTCTGTCAGCATGCCTTCAGTGTGGACAAAAAGAATGTTTTTACACTGGCATTAATTGTTAATTAAAACAGCGTAGGAATTATTAAAGAATGCGTACTAACGTTTTGAAAATAAATCTACTGCTTTTATTCTTTAAAAACATTAGTAGCTCTCCTATACTATACAAAGTTTCATTATGAAACCTATCCTTTTTTAACAATTGTGTGTTTTTCAAAGACAAAACAACAGAAACAGAGTGCCAATTTTCCAAAAGCAATGTAAAATTAAATTATTGATTCTGAGACTAAAAAGCAAATTGTTGCTACAAAATAAAACACGAAGAAGAAACATAATCTCCCTTTTTTCCGGTCCCAAAATAAGAAAATTCACAAACAAAAACATTTAGATTCACAAACAATATATATTTATTAGTTTAATAAATACGTTTTATTAGGGATAAATATATAGCAATCTATTTCCAACTCTCATCGCACTCTGTATTGTTTTTATCATTAATTTACACTAACTCTCCTCTTTTACATCATCATCACACAAAAATCCCGATAACTTAACTCAAAGTCATCACATTATTTTCTACTCATTTCTTTAATTTTCTTTCAAAATATTTCACCTAAACATTATCACGATAGCTCCGCCTGCCAGACACGCCACATTATCCCCTGTCTAAAAGGCCCTCATTCACGATCTACAGAAAACCTATGGAAAATTGGCAGCTCAGATTAAGCGAAGTCAGCAAGTTCGCAAACTCCGCCTCGACTCACTGCAACCAAACCAAATCACATTTAGGGGTCTTGCAAGTAATACGTAACGCAGTCGGGGTTAGTTGGTAGTTATGACCAGCGTTACTAAATCGTTACGATGGGTGGTTGGTACCTGCCTATTTGCTACGTAACGCTTTACACTAGATAAAATGGAATAATTTTAAAACAGCAAAATCCATTTAGTATGTTTCGATTTAATATATTTTAAGCAGAGTACATCTACCGGATTTAAAATAAATGTTTCTGCACAAATACCGCCTAAATTTGAAATTGACAACAAATTGAAACTTTTTCTACTCTATACAAATAAACTTGCACTTTAAGGTCGGCGCGTATCCTATAATATAGTCAAAAATATAGGCGGTAGGCAGGCATGCAAACAACTTAGAAACAAATTATACAGGCAATTGGCAGGCAAATTAAAAAGATAAAAAGTAGGATAGGCTAGGAAAGCAATAAAGAATTTCATGCCTGTTAGGCAAAATAGTTATGATGTGCATTTTTTGCCTTTTTTGTATCGCAAAATTTCTAACAATTCGGGGATTTGGAAAAAAATAATTATTTTTATCGCATCTGGATAGTAATTAAAGAAGGCTTATTCAAAAAAAGGCTATAAGGCCGATTTTTAAAAAATAGTCTAGTATAGGCTGATTTATAAAATATAGGCTGATTCAAATAATTGGCAGCAGGCAGTAGGCTGGCAAGTCGGTAAAAATAGGCAATAGGTAGGCTTCAAAAAATCGTGGAAAAAGAATAGGCAATAGGTAGGCCAATTCAAACGCCGACCCTTGCGTACTTGTAAAATCATCGTCAGTAATTTTATTAATAGTAAACGTTAAGATTTGGCATACTAATCCGTTAATCCGTTTGTATAATTAAATGAACCCTGATTCTACGATTCTTAAAAATCAAGTTGTAGAAGTGAATGAATGATAAGTTTAAATTGCAAATTGTAGTAATATGCAAATATTTTTGTACATTTTGACTAGCTGCAAACTTCACGGGGCCCGTTGTTTCTTCTTGCCGCTAGAATATATACGTTCATTTAATTGTTGATACATAAAAAACATAATTCTATTGATTGCAGCTGTTTTGACTGAGTTTAAAAGGGTTTTAATATAAGCGTTACGAGGGGTGGCTAGCTGGTGGTTTCCGCGTTACGTTCGCGTTACGTGGGGTGGTTGATGGGTCAAAATTGGGCATTTTTGCGTTACGTATTACTTGCAAGACCCCTTATCATACCCAGACCTTCCTTTTTTCCAAGAAGCTTTGCAACTCCTATTTGCGCCAAAATCATACAGAATCTAATTCCAGCTCAAACGTTTTCTGAATCACAAACCCCAATCAAAGTGCTGCAGGATTGTCTATATCCTGTGAATCTCCAACTGCACAACCACGGCAGAGATTTAGCCACCCTACGTTCTACAACACAGGCTGGTCACACATGCGGAGACATTGCTCTCCCTGACTTTAAAATACGTAAGAATTCCACAGATATTTCACATATTCCATCCCGAAATTTGCTCTCTCTTAAAAATACAACCATATATTTTCAAACTTCTTTGCAACAATGCAAACCATGTGAGCGTCAGGCTATCACCCACTCCTGCAAATTGTTTTAAATAAAGAAAGTGCCCAAGATATTTCTTTTTGAGGATGTGTCTCCAAAATTGGACACTCTATCAACCTCAAACATAATTGATAATGCAGAGGTTCAACCTGTTGAGGCTCAAAAACATGATCGTATTAGTAAAAATCATTGATGAAACATCGTCATTGGTGAAACACAGCAGACTTTTCAGTAAGTGCTGTGTTACCACTGCCTTTTTATTATTGGATGTAAGCGTTTTTAAAAACGATTGTTTGATTTTGGTCGTAATGTATTTAAATTTTTTTTTGTAAATTTTGACTACTTTCTTGGCAAGTGATGAAGTATTCCGGGGCAATGATGATATCTTAAAAATTATAGCCCCTGACTACCCTATATAAATACTATCCTTTTTTTCTCACCAGTAAAATTCTATCCTCTTCCTTTTTCAATAGGTATGTGTTTTTTTCAAACAAAAAACTACCAAAACAGAGTGCCAAGTTTTCAAAAGCAATATAAAATTAAATTATTGATTCTGAGACTGAAAGCATATTGTAGCCACAAAATCAAAACAAAAATTATTTAACTCATTATTTCTTTTTATATTATCCATGAGTGTTTTAGTTTAAGTGTATATACTATAATTTTATAATTGTAAAAATATTTTTAGGCCACAAACATTAGTAATAATTACATATCTCTCTACAATTGTGTCCTCCCTAATATTTCTCCTTCACTACAATAAAAACATAATCCCCCTTTTTTCCCGTCCCAAAATAGGACAATACACAAACAAAAACATTTAGATTCACAAACAATATATATTTATTAGTTTAATAAATACGTTTTATTTATTTTATTATGAATATATATTTGTATTTAAAAATATTTTTTTTTACTTTTAAACTTGTGATTGAGTTTGGAGAAGGGACCCCAATTGTGTTAGGTACCCAGCTATGGGGTACCTAATATACTGAGCATTTATATTTCACAATTTTGGGGGAGAAGATGCTCCTCCTTTGAAGCAGGCGACCCATCTATTCTAAAAATATATCAGAGCGTGCGACAAAAAAATCTCCATAAAAAGAATATATTCACTTCTGTGTGTATTTGAGATTAAAATGAGTAGTTAATATCTGGAGAAATAGCTTAGCACTTTTTGAAAACATTTGAAATATATTAAAATTGGTAGGTACTTGAAATTCAAAAAGAAATTCAAAAAAATATAATTAAGACCCATAATTCTATAATTAAGACACCAGTGCTTAACCATACTGAAACCAGATGCACATTTTAACTGGTAGGTAGGAAAACTATATATTTGAACATTAAATAGCATTTTTATGGGACACCTAGTCATATTCTAAATATATGCATGTTATATACATATTTAATGAATTATATACAGATAAAATGCAGTTTCCTCTATTTGAATTGCAATTTATTGCAATGTAGTCCTGTACCAGGCAACGTATTACAAGACACATTTTGATTCTAAACCAGTGGCGGATCCAGGATTTGGTCATAGGGGGGGCTAACAATGTTAAGCGACCATCTTGAAAAATGGCCGCTCCTATCTTCACAATATTAAAAATTCCCTTTAAGGGGGGGCTTAAGCCCCTCTAGCCCCCCCCCCTTTGTATCCGCGCTTGTTCTAAACGACACATATCGTATGGATTATTCTTGAAAAATATAATTAAAGTAGTACATGGGAAGTAACATCTTGATGGTGATGGTAGTAGTAGTAGAAGTATTGTGCGTATTTATACAGCCAGATTTGCACTAATCGGGTATGACTGACTGTGTATTCATACAACTTTAACTTTTAGATGGTTGGAGTACCGTAAGCAAATATGATATTTGCTACAGTACTTCTTATCTTTAAATATGAGGTTCTCGTTCACCTGGTTTTGGTTTATCCAGGAATATTCCGGTTTTGCAATTAAATATATTTACTAAACATTATTTCTGAATATTTAGAAATGTTTATGCATATAATTTAAAAAAACTACAGTCGGTTTTGTGTACATCAAAATCACGTTTAAAAAAGGATTCCATCCCTTAAGGACTTTCGGAAGCTTGTAGCGGGAAAGTAAAATATAAAGCATGTAATTACAAGCTAAGCAAAACGTCAGAAGTATAATTACCATTAACTAAGGTGGAATTGAATGGAAAAGACGTAAAAGATCCTATCTTGACTTGTCGAATGAAATTTTAAGTAGCGACTTTACGGCCGAACCGCCCTTTGAACGTCTTTTATTTAAAAATTTCTTCCAGAATTTTGATTTTTAAGCTAGCCCATATTTTAATCTTTCAAGTTATACTTTCATTGTCGTTAATATAGTGTGGTTTTGATTCTAATTTCAAATCGCAAGTTTTTAAAAATGTGAGGTGGTACTTTTAATTTATTTTTTACCTGCAAGCACTTAATTTTAATACAAGACGTTTTACAACTTACAGAATTACAAAAACGTAAAATCAAATTCACACTTGTGATAGAATCGGGGTCTTAAAAAGAAATATTGGCTTGATTTGTATCATAAATTACACTCGTAGCATTCCGTCTGAACCTTTGGTTCTTACATAATTTCTGCAATGTACTGAATAAGTTTCCATTCTTGCTATGGCCATGGCATGGGCAGATGGGTGTAGCAGAAAACTTACTGAAAACTTTAAAAAGAATTTTGTATTGCTTTTTGGCCTTTAAGAATATATTCTTTCAATTAATCTAGGTAGCCCAATTAGTAACCTACAACACAGTTTAAGTACAATACTACTAGTCGGTGAAGATTCATTTTTACATTCAGTCTACAGCTAAAATCATTTTGTTAAAAGTCCATCGGGTTTTTAAAATCACTGTGTCGTGAGTCTGTTCAATTAGCAGTACCTGCTGGTAATACCTTAATAAACTTGTGACAGAATGACTTTAGTATTTGTATTGACCTACGATTTAATATAATGATTTTAACTGTGCACTGGAGTTACGGATAGCATGACTTTTCACCAACCATATGTTTTTAAATGTATATGTACTTACATACTACAAGTTGCCCTAGGGTCTCTCTTGCTGCACAGTTTGCTTTGATAATCCATTGAATAAGAAAATGCCAGCCTGCCAACTTCCCAAGCTAAAATATCATCAATACCTGCCAATTATTTCAAATGTAATTATTATGAATTGTTTAATTTAAGTCTAATCAAGTCCTAGTCCAAATTTAGAAAACGCGGAAAATACGCTTTGTAAAACTTGAAAAATACAAACGTTTTCGTTGCTGTCCCGTGAGTACTTATGCGCAGATGGGCACAGTGGAGTGGGAGCAAAGTAAAAGCTAATGTCAACCTCAGGTCCAATGATCGAGTTACCTTAAAAAAATGCAATGAATTGACACATTTTAAAATAAACACAAAAAAATGCTTAATAATCTCATTTCAATTCAAAGTTTGCAGCACTACGTTGAAATACTTTACAGTTCGGTACATAGTTGACAAATGTTATGAAACGTGTCAGCAAAAATAAGAGAAAAAATTTTTAGTACTGTAACACTCCATATAACTCGCAGCCCTCTTTTAATTCCCGTTGTTCCATGAGATATGCGAATTAAACCAACTGGAGAGGATTTTGTTTTTTCATTCCCTGGATTATGTAATAACTACCAGATCCAATAAAACAAAGTTTGGCGATGCCGCACTAGGGGTACTGTGAAACTTTAAAGTACCTACGTATATTTTTGTTTCTAATTCAGCATTCAAACAGAGTTAATCACGTCATATTATCTAAATACCTTAGACTAGATTGCTCAATACACAGGTTTTGAACTGTAAATTAAATTAATTGTAAATTAAATTGTTGTAAGATGAAAATAATTTCAAAGTAGACAGATTTTAAAATGTGCCTACCTGTGTTATTAGTTATTGGAATTCTGATGCTGCTATCTTCCCGCCCACCTCGGTCTTTTTCTGTTAAATTAAACTGACTCAAAAGCAGTAAGATTCTTTGGTTTGTATCTGTCCCTGCTCCTGCCAAATAGCGCCTAGTAGCTGCCCCTCAATAATGTGCGACGAATAATTTTTTTCGGTATAAAAACTACTCTTTTTACCTCCCTGGCTTTGTCGGTTTCAAACTATCACACCCCCATACGTTATTCAGACCTACATCATACATATGGCCTCAGCGTAAAATAATTCAAGTTTAATTCTTGCTCCCTAGGTTAGGGATCGTTCACAAATGGTGTCATTCGTGAAGCTACTGCGGGTCTACTCGGGTACTAATGACATCCCATGCTGAAGATAGTCATTTGAGCAATGTTTAAGCTAGTGACAGGGGGGGGGGGTATTAGGGTCCTATAAATAGAGATATTTCCATGAAGTCATTTTTGTACGATCCCTCACTGTTTTCTTTAGCTGTATCGTATAGCTTATTCATATAGACGGGCCCACAGCTCATTAAGTTTTATGACAAGTCTCAAACGAGAAAACTTTGTTTTTGAAATTTGAACCTTTTTCGACAGCCACTGAGTTCAAACATCTCACGTATCTTATACATGAATGTGACCGTTGCAAATGCTACGTAATGCAGGACAGGCGGGTACTCATACATAAAGTCACAGAATAAAAAATAGTTAGTTTCTTTTACATTGCATTGATGCTGACTGCTGACTTAGACCTTGATTTCACTAGAAAAGTTAACCATTGTTAGCCTTAAGAAACTCGCTTTGAGATTTAACAATGGTTAATTCTGAAAGCGTGTTTCTTAAGGCTAACAATGGTTAACTTTTCTAGTGAAATCAAGGTCTTACAAACACGGCGACTTAATTGTAGCTAATAAAACAAGTAACATTTTGACTTTACAATAAATTCAAATTTGAATATGTACATGTGACGATGCAAGTACCTAAGAATTAGAACACACAACAATATTATACGTTCTATATGGCCCTACACGACGGATGAAATAAAAAAAATATTTTACAAAAAAAACATGCATAATATAATACATAATTTTTAATCGTAAATACATACATTTACATAAAAGTTAAAATACGGCGCGCAAGGTATAACCAACAATCAAGAAAGCTTCTAATTTTGGAGTCAAGAAAATAAAAATATTTTAAATAAATATGATCTTTAATTTCAGTTTTACATACCTACACATATATCGTATGCCAAGAATCAAAATCACACATTTACATTTTACGCTAATTGCAAGGGGCACTATTTATAAAAAAATGAAAATATCATGACTATGATAGCAAGTGCTGTTAGAATGATTTTTTTTTCATTTTTAAAATCCTGCAAATACAAGTAAAATTTTTTTCGAAAAACATGCACATATAAATATGTACACATGTAAATACATGCCTTGCTGCAGCTGTACAAACTTATGTTACTGTATAGTGTGCTGCCCTTGCCTCGTCTGTCACATGTGTTGGACGAAATCACCAAGTAAAATAATTATATATGTTGATTTTTTTCTACAAAAGCATTCAGGGGTCGTCCATAAATGATCTCATCTGTAGAGTCAGTGGGTCTCGGGAATTAGTGAAATGCTACAAAACATTTTTTAATACATAAAATAAACAATTATATTTTGTTTTTACTTTATTTATCAGTTCAATTGATATGAAAAATTTGTTCTACTTTTTGTTATCCTTCAGTTTAACAGAGATGCAGTACTATAAATACAAGTATTATTTGATTTTTGCTACCGCAGTTTACATTTTATATTTATTATTATGACTACCTCACAGCTTATAGTGTGCTCATTGATTAAATCATTTACAAATTAATAAATTTTGTAATATTTTTAACTTCAAATTGATTTATAATATGTTCACAATATTATTTGTTTTGCTATTTCTATCTTATGAAATATTTATATTTTACATTTCAATTTAATGCCAACTATACTGTATCCCATTCAATATGCGACATTGGATCTTGTTGGTTTATGATACATGTCACATTATTTTATTTTTTTAGTTATCTAATTATAAAAAATAAAACTGATTCAGAAAACAAAATGACATTATTACGTACGTCGACAAGAGTGAGTTTAAAAAAAATGTAATAGCCCTTTCCAAGAGGAAAGTACCTACCTACTTAATTACAACAGTTCACCATAATCCTCAAAAATATGCCTTGTTTTATACAAGTTAATGAGGTTTACAGGGATTTCCATGTTTGTGAGATTACTAATTCGTAGTCGTAGTTGTGTCCTAAAACTCGGTCATGCCGAACCTAAAAATTTGCCACTTACAACAAAATGTATTAAAACTACTGATTTTCCTATTACAATAGCCTTAAAGCAATGATTTGTTACACATTTATAGTGTTTTAAAATAAAATGAAGTCGTAGTCGTTGTTGCGCTAGAACATATATTTCGTTGTCACTAATAATTATTAAAGGATAATTATTATACAATAATTATTAAACAACATTAAATTTGCGTTACTGAGTTAAAGATAATTTTAACTCAGCTGTGTGGTTAACAAAATAGGTTTAAACATGGAAAAAGTATATAGGAGCAAAACTAGCGTGAACTATGAGACTGAGCTAGAGCCAAAGCAGCATGCGGTTATTACATCAGCACTTAAGAGCCCTGATTTATGTGAAGGTAACAAAACATTTCATTTTTTATTGTTAACTTTAGAAGATATGCCGATTCATATTTTCCTCTAGAAGACTCACAACTGATTTTGTTTTAAGTACATCACATGACCTGATCAGTGTGCGGGTCTAAGAATACTACTCAACGTTCTCTGCATAGTGAACAAAGAATTTTTATTTCATAAAATTTCATAAATAATTGAAACTTTGTGTGAAAAGATATAATGCTTCCATCATTTGGGGCCATATACATTAAAATTAGAATACTTTTGTAATGGGTAATTAAAATACAGTGTAATAATTTTTGAAACAAGCGTAAAATAAAGTTTGTTGTTAAATAATGCTAATGCTTTGATAATTTAAAAATAAAAGTAGCGCTCATACGATACGATGTTTCATTATGAAACTTTTATATTTAGTAGAAAATAAAAACTTTTCTAAAAGATCTTTTGTGATTTCGTTTCCAGCTCTGTCAACTCAGCATGCCTTCAGTGTGTACAAAAAGATTTTTTTTACACTGGAATTAAAGAACAGCCGTGTGTATATTCCGTCAAGGAAAGTAAAGGTTCAATAGAACCAGGAGATGCAGTTTTAACAAAAGTTGACTGTATGTTCATGCACCCGTAGGTATATTAAATGGGTCAACTCGAATCAGTACATTGTTTGTACACTTTGAACACCACACATCATTATCATACGATATACACAAAGTAATTTAGTAATTAACTAATACGATTTCGCTTTCGTTTCCACCAGCTCTCTCAGCATGCCTTCTATGTGTATCAAAGAAACGTATGTACACGGGATTCACTGGAATAGAATTTCCATAAATAATTAGGCACACGGCGTATTATGAGTATATGCTATAAGCATATAGCATATACTCACAACATTACACGGCACAGCACATTGTAAATTTCAAGTGACCAAATAGATATACCTATAAGTACCAAAAATATATAGACTAGGATAGTTCGTAGGTAGGCGGGTAACCATACTATATGTTTTAACAATTTAATAACCTACACCATCTGATTAAAAATCTCAATAAAAATGAAGTTTTGAAAACCTAGCATTTATCCTAAATTATTTTTATTTAGGATTGAATTGATTTGTATAATAAATTACATAGGAGCATAATCCGTCTCCTTCTAAGCCTTCCGTTTTTACTTCATTTCTGCAATGCACTGAATAATTTTCCATTCTTTCCAATCGCAGGGACGGAGTAGGCCAGAGAAAACTTACTGAAAACAATAATAATAATTATATACTTTTGCAATAGGCTTTTATGAATACACCATTTTTATAAATCTGCCCAAATTAGCAACCTACAAAGCGGTAAGTACACAACACTATTTAAAATATGCTTTCAGAAGTATATTACATATGTACTTACTACAGGTATTTTTAAAATTTACAAACCTTTTTATTTTACGTTGTCCTTCCGTGGACACAAGACACAATAGAAGACATGTAATTTTCCGTAATGTCAGCCTCAGAGCCAATGACCGTGTCCACTAAAAAAATTAAATGAATTTTTTTTTAACTAAACCCAAAATGCTAATTAAACCCCACCCAAATAGCAAATGTGTATCAATGCGTTGAGGTAATTTACAATTCGGGACATAGTTGAAAAAAGTTTTAAAAAGCGTAGGGAAAATTGACGAAAAAAATGTTTAGTATACCGTAACGCTCCAAATAACTTCTGGGCCTCATTTAACGCCTAGGGACTTCAGAGTATTGAATCAACTGAAGAGGATGGATTTTGGGTTTTAATGTCCTGTTTTTTATTAAATCCTGGACCCAAAAAAAAGTTTTGCGTAACTTCCCTCATGACTTAATAGGAGCTTTCTGTTCGTATGCACATTCTTTTGTCTCTGCTAATTCAAAATTCAAACAGATATGAACTATACCAGATTATGTAAATAGACTAGACTAACCTAATATTTACCATCTACTACTAGGTTTTGAACTGTAATATTATTTAAATTAAATTTTATGTAATATAAAAATTAATTCAATGCAGACGGACTTTAAGTAATATGTACCTGTCTGTGTTAGTTATTCTAGTGCTGCTGTTGCAATCCTCCTCTCTGCCTCGGTCTTTTTCTCTTACATAAAAGAAAACTGACTCGAAAACAGTCAAAGATTCTTTGGTTCGTGTCTCGGTCCTTGCCAAATAACGCCTAGTAGACTAATATCTGCCCCTCAAGAATTTAGTTTCGCTATAAATAACTTTCAAATTCCAACCTCTCTGGTTTTGTCGCAGTTGAAAACTACATATTCCACCCCCAACAGTTAGTCATCCAGGTCTACAGATGGGTTCATCAGCAGCGCAAAATAGGTACAGTTCTTGTTTCCTGCATTAGGGATGATCTAAAAGTGACGTCAATCGTAGGGTTAATAAGTCAACTTGTTTTTTTTTTGACATCTTACAGTATGTTAAGGATAGCTATTTGCGCAATTTTTAAGCTAGTGACAGGGGGTTTTATGGTCCTAAAAATGAAGGTGTTCCTATGACGTCATTTCTGGACGATCCCATACTGTTTTTGTCGACCGCTCATAGTGTCTGACTTTTTCGTATAGACGGAACATAGAAGGCTCGTTAAGGCTTATAGCAAGTCTCAAACCAGTTCACTTTGTTTTTGGTAAACCTTTTGGTGAGCCACTGATTGTGAGTTCAAAAATAGAAAAGTCTTACGTAACTTATTACATACATGGAACCGCTCCGCTACAACTACTACATACTGTGCACGACAGGAAAGCGTGCATAAATTACGTGGTACGTCGAGGGGGGGGGGGGGGGTAGGGGTTCAAGTTGCCTATCCTTTTACATGGGCGTACATACCAAAAAAACGGGGGGGGGGGGGGGGGGGGGGTAGGAGTTTAAAATTTCGAGTTTTTGTACTACGTAATTTATGAACGTTCCCCAGGACATTTATGCGTAAAGTCTTCAAATAAATAACGCATATGGTTATTTTTCAATGCATTGCATTCAAGCTGACTTACAAACTCGGTGACTGGATCGGAGCTAACGAGTCAAGTAAATTTTCGACTTCGTATTCGAGACAAATTCGAGTATGTACAAGTAAATGTGACGCGTATCTTATAATTAGTACACACAACATTATATATAACATAACAAAGTATTCGTACAGGGTATACCATTTTATCCAATCATTGATTTATAATTAAAAACTCGTGACCCTGGTATTAATTCTAGAGTTGTTTAAATACTTTGAAATGTAGCTCACATACATAGTTGTAATAAAGCACGCATGCCTGGTTTAAACAACAAGAATTCTTTCAATGTTTGAGTCGACAGAATTAACAATATTTCAATCAATCAAATTTTTTGTTTTACATGCCTATACACATATCGTCTCTAAAGAATCAAAATCACCTATTTAAATTTTAAGCTAATAAATTTCGGCTCTATTTATTAAAAATTAAAATATCAGGACCATACTATATGATAGCATGTGCGATTAAAATGCCTTTTTGCACTTTTGAAAACCATACAAATACAAAGACCAATTAGAAATTGACAAAAAACATGTACACACGTAAACCTTTCGAAAACATAAATACAACATTTTGCAAACGTCAAAAACATGTAACAAAAACATTTTGCATGTTTAGAAAACATGTAAAAAGATCATTTTGCAAGTTTCAAAAACATAAACTTGGCTTATTTCAGAAATATTTAACTAGAGCATTCAGTTTATTTCACAAGTATGCAACTCAAACATTTGTGCAAATTTCAACAGCATTTTTTGTTTTTTGTTTTTTATTCGTAGTTAGCAGTTTAAGCATGTACTTCATTAAGACAAAGCTCTTATTAATTCGAGCTTAAATCAGATATCAGTCATTTTGATCCTTTACTCAAGATACTGTTACTAGATAAAGCACAGCTAGAGATTAAAAGTATATAAGTACTTGGTGAGAAAAAGGATGACTATAATACATATCTGAAAAAAGCTACAAGTCGTTGCATGTCGTTTACCATTACCACCAATATTCATTTTTTGTGAGGGCTCATCTCTTGTGCTCCAAGTCCCATGCCCAGAACCAATATCTAACGAAAACTGTCAAGAAAATAAGTGATTACAGTTCAGTTGCAAGGGATTACGAACAAATGACGTCCTCTAGAAATTGTACAACCTGTATTAGTTTGTTGCTATTACCCGAATTACTCTCCGCTGTAGGGTATAGGGTATTCTTGTCTTACAGTGGCAACACACAAATGCTAAAAGTTGACAATAACAATAATACATGTTACACTTAAAACCAAGTGTACTATCTACACTCTATACACCGTAAATCATTTAAACGAGACAATACCAATTAAAATTACAAAGATAAAGTATTCTCCCCCATCATGTTTATTTTTTATGTAGCAACACCAATGTCCAGCAGTCTGTTTCTCATACGCCCTTGGGCCTTGGAAAATAGGATATATTATTTTGCATGTAATTATGTACAAATTTAAGGAAATACGGCTATGAAACTGAAAATATGGCTAAAATAATACACGCTTTTAGCTTGTGTTTATAGTGTTGCTTCTGTAACTCATAGTATACATAGTAACCTATTAACTATTAAATTTTCCTGACATACTGAAGATCTGAAGAAAATGTATAAATATAATAATATTTATAAAACAAAGTAATAATATCAAAAAATTTATTCCAATTTTTTTTCCTCGTTCGGTTTAACATGGATACAGTACTAGATACAAGTATAATTTATTTTTAGCTACATACCAGTTTACATTCATATTATTATTACTACCTCACAGCGTGTACTATTTACTTTGATTTAATGGTTTTTAAATTGCAAAATTATGTTATATTTTTTAACCTGGCACTTATCTACAATATTATGTTCACAAATTTTTTTTGCTATTTCTAGCTGATGGAATATTTAAATTTTACATTTTTATTTATTGCATACAACACTTTATCCTATTCAATAACATTTGTTCATGTTCGGTTAAAAAACATTTTTATATAATTTTCCATTTTTAGTATTTTAATTTTTTTAATTAATCATATTCATAAAGAATAAAACTTAAAAGAAAATATGATTTTTATACGTACATGGGAAAACGTCATTTACAAAAAAACTTTAATTGCAATTAAGGGGCATCTCCAAGAGAAAAATACCCTATTAATTACAACCGTGAGAACCGTGTACCCTAATCCTCAAAAATATTTCCTGTTTTATACAAGTTAATAAGGTTCATAAGATTTCAAAGTTGTCTTTATAAAGTAAAAAAGCTTCATACCCGAGTCAATTGTTCATTATTGTTTTAAATAAGATGCAAAAAAACTTATAGTTAGAATCCTGTCCACATTTATGGGCACACAAATTAATGACCATACTTTTGTAATGGTTCCTTGAAGAAGCATAGAAATTATTAAAGAGAAGCTTACAACAAATTCCACTCACAGGTTACACCTGAGATTTTTGCGGAAGTTCTATTTAATTTTCCAAAATCTGAACTGTGTGTTTCTATCCTGTATCACAACAACATTGTTCGGATTGAGGATCACTCTGCACTATTAGTGTTCAACATAAACAAAAATAAATATACTGCCTTTTATTGCAATTTATTATTTGACAAAACACGTAACAAAAAACCCAATCCTGAGTACAAGCGTTATAAAACAAAAACAATTGATCCCGGTTCCTGGTCTGAGGCAGCTAACAATATGACCAGACGAGTTGAATATTAATTGAGCCGAGTATTTTTAAGTCGTTCTGGTAATCTAAACATAAAGTTTGTGCAATGGAAGCCTAGGGTACAGACAATATTTAAGTTTAAATATTTGTTTAAAATTATGCCGAATGTTTGCATTGTTTTGCTGACTTGTGTTATGAAATAACCCTGGTATTTAATTAACAGTATTTAAGTAGTGATCATTTTATGCATTCCACTCATGCATAAAACTCATATCTCGTCCGACATGAAGTACGCCTATAGTTGTATACGGAAACATAGCACATACATTTTAACGTTACTGGCAGTCTGGCAGTAATTTATTTGAACGTCATATGCTCGCAGGTCAGGCATATCTAATGCTTCACCATGAAAGGGATGCAAAAAATCAAAATTTTTACGAGGTTTTTAAGAAATGATTCATAGTAGTAATACATAGAGGGGTATACGGATATTTTCCCACTAGAAATTATCCCCCCGGACCTCTTTTCCGCTGACATTCTTCTCCCAAACCGTAATACGCATATACCTGGAGAACCGTATGACGTAGAATTGGACATGATTCTAACGACTCATCTGTCCTACAGTTGAATCGATACGATCGGACAGTTTGAATACTGTCAGAAAAAAATATAATTACTACACCTTCGGGGATTTGAACCCACGACCTCGACATACTGAATACGAAAATTAACATAAGTTGTATGCATTATGCATAACGTAAATGAAAAGCAAAAATTAAAATATTGTTATCATACTGCCACATTAAATATTAGGACGTGAAAGTTTTAACATTACTATCTCTGTTCTTATACTGCTAAACCGAATTATGTATAATATAGTATTTCAATATAAATCTGTTGCTGTCCCAACAATACCATTTGCTATTGTACTTAGCCTTATATCTTCGTTTAGTTCCACACTTACTTCTCACATGTTAATTGCTACAAGTCTCTGATTAGCATGCTATCTGACTAAGCAACTATTAATAATCAGAAAAATAACTTTATATATGTATTTTAAATATTACAGATTTTATCATGGAGGCACTAAAACCGTCCCCATTCCAAACAGCTCTAAAATTGACATGGATGCGTTTAGCCAATTTCTGACTTGACGGCATTTTAACTTGAGTTAAACTTTGATCAGCTGCAGTCAAATAATTATTTTTTCTCACAATAGGATCCAGTTCCAGGTTCAAGTTCCCTATATAATTAGCTAAATAAAAAACATCCAGAAGTTAGTAGATTTATCAGCTGAATAAAATTAAAGTACATCGTCGCATATAATTAAATATCGTCTGTAAAGAACCAAAATGACACATATTCAATTTTTGATAAAAACAATATCCACTATCCACAAAAATATTGAAATATGTCTTGAAAGCATATAAATAGAACAGTTTGCATGTTTAGAAAATATGGAAATAGAATATAGAACTTTTTACACTATTCAAAAACATATAAATAGAACATTTTGCACTTTTAAAAAATATGGTAATAGAACATTTTACACTATTCAAAAACATGTAAGTGGAACCCTTTGAAACTGTTCAAAGACATGGAATTAGAAGAATCGCACTTTTTTTAAAATATGGAATTAGAGCATTTTGTATTTTTTAAAGAGCATGTAAATAGGACATTTTGCTGTTTTCAAAAACTTCTAATGAACATGTTACGCATGTTTCTCATTTTTTTTAAGACATAGCTCATTTTGATTCTTGCTTAAATTCGAAATGGGTAATTTTGGTTCTTCACAGACGATAAATTCCAGATTTCTTTGCGTAAACATGTTACACTGGTCATCGAAGGTTTTCAAAAGAGCCACTCATCAGTGATGGCGTCAAATTATTTACCTATTATTTTTTCTCTGCGTTTCCTTGTGCGCAAAATGTTGTTGACTACTACTAATTATGTATGTGCAATGTGAGTATGTAAGCATATGCCTACACTTCATTTACGCATTAAAAATGTCATTTGGCTGCTTTAATAAATAAATAGAAACGATTACCGAGACAAACCAAAGGGCAAAACGTCAGTTTTCTGTAATATTTTATTGTATTATTGCTGACACAATATTATTTGAATACAAAATATAGCGTCTATTTAACTATGTATGTATGTATGTATGTATAGTAGTATTGTACTTACAGGCCGAGGCCTACGCACACTACGATTACAATTTGATATTACAGCTACTCATGAGATACACTATTCGGACAACAGTCCTAGTGCACTCAATTGAGATCACTGAATATAATACTAGCTTACTTGGGAAGACTTCAACGTCTATTTAACTACAAAAATAGAATAGACAAAAATCAAAAATATTGTAAGAGCAGAACATTAGGTACCATAGCCATGAAAGTGCACTATATTAATACATCCTGCTTAATCCAATTCAAACTGAAATGTTCGTCATCTGCCTACCGGCAGAATCGAGACAATCCGACAAGAGATCGTTCATAAGTGATGTCAAGGGTAGGGTCAATAATATTTATCAAGGTTTTTTTTCAAGTGTGTTTAAAACTGTATAGGTACTATCAGAGTATAATTCCAGACTACCCGAATTCTCTCAACGTATGTATCGAACTAACCTGTATTATTTCTCATTGTGACTTTTCCACGTAATATAATAGTGCAACCTCATGTACACCTCAACATGTAATCATGTACATCATGTAATAATTGTACTCATGTCTCACGTACCTACTCTTCCGACGTCATCTTCCGAATTCCTTTTCCTACTTTCACCTTCGGGTTTTTCCCCGAGATATTACACCTTTCTCGGTTTTCCCAAAACTGCCAACACTATCTCTTAATAACAGCTACATGTTACTTTACATGTACTGTTCCTTTCCAATCATTTACATGTCCGACTTTCGATATAAATAAGCCATGGATCATCCTTTTGATTTACTGATCCAGTCCCGATTGTGGGTTACACTTCATCTTCTTCTTTAGCTCCTCCGAGCCCGACCGATCCTTATACTCTTGATTCTCCTTTTCCTCTTCTCTCAAAATCCTACAAGTATTCTGCTCATCCAAATTATAATAAAACCTACTCTTCAATTTTACACTTTGTCTATAAAACTCTGAGTCAACTATTCTCTCATTTTATTTACTGGCAAAACTGTACATTTTATTCGCATACTTTCATAGTTGCTATCTTTTGGTATAGGCCACGAACACCTATACTTATATGGCGGAGATGCTAGTCAAATCTCCCGATATAGTGCCTTTTGCTTGCCTCCGAGTGCTACAATAGTAACCATCTCTACACTACACCACCCTCGTTTTAAACACAAGTTTCAAAACATTAAAATCAAAATTTTAAAACAAAAACCCAAGTTTTAAAAATCAAAATTTCTAACTCTCCATTTCCACCAAGTAACCTCAGCTTTCTCCGGGAATATCTCTTAATTCACCCAGTATCAAATGTTGCCATGGAAACAATTTCTCAAGCTTCACGTCCAAAAAGCAAGTCACTTCCAGACTTCTCTACTTTCTCTTGTCCATTCTTACCATTCAAGACACCTTTATTTTTTCATTCGACTTCTACTCTCTGTATAAGTCGCTACAAAATCCAAAATCGACATATTCCAACTTTCTACATCAGCACTAGCCCAAATTTCAAACCAATTAACGTCAGCATTTCGAAGACCAACATCATTACAATTAAAGTAAGACCAACCGTTTCCCAGCCCGTCAAAAATTCTAACGCAAAGTCACTTAAAATTACAGTAAGGCCACTTATTTTTAAGCCATAGCATTAAATGTAACCATCACTACCATCACATCATAATTCCAGTATCCAGCTACAATGAATATCATTGTTAACCACAGTCATTCTATCATTACTACGGTAATGTCAGCGTTCCGTAAGTCCAATATCTTTTCGTTATATACATGCTCACGATATTTGCCAAGAGACATTCATATTTCAAAAAAAGATATCTACGTAAATGCTAATCAAAAACAACCTGTAAAGATTACACGTACACACCACGAATTTTCAGTTATACAGTCACAGTCCTACCATCGATTTCCTTTCCTGTCCGAATCCCGTTCCCACTCACTGAGCGAGAAACCAAAAGTATATTATGCATATACTTAAATACAACTTCCCTATTTCCCACGATTAAAAACAAAAACACAGAAAAAATTTTACCTATATCCGTATATTCATAAAGAGCCAGTCAAATTCAATGAAGTAGCAAAACAAACTACACGAATCCTGTCAGTCAATATCACTTTCAATTATAAAAAATATATCACGTAGCCCAGTCATGTATATCACTATTTGCTATAAGTGTATGTATGTATGTATGTATGTATGTATGAGAGAGTATAGGGACTTGAAGACTTTACATCCATCGTCCAACTCTTTTCAATTACTATTTGATTTGAAGCACCCGCGATATAGTTATGGAACTAAATCACATTGGGGTTCTCATCATTTTTCTTAGTTACTATTTTATTTGCTAGTCGCGTGTGGCGCTGCAGACCGGATTAAGAGGATAGATTAAACTGCATCTCTGCAACGACATTCTATTCCGGCAGAGCCGCGGATCACCGTGGAACTACAACGCAATAGCTGAGGGGTCTCAATCCTCCGCTAGAGCGAATTCAGCGTCACAGTGCACCGGCCGACCCCTGAACTATTAGAGAGAGCAGACGAGAGCGGTGAGCTGGAAGAGCAAGTAGTAAACAGTTGGTGTGGGTATAGGTATATACAAAGTGTACGTGGCTTGGCTACGGAATGTCCGTATTAAGGCATATATATCTCCGTCTCTTGCACAAGGCCACGGATAAACATACATACCACCAGTCCACTTATACCATCTCCATACCCCAAACTGAATCTTCCTCACTTCAACCAGACCCAACTCAACTCGAATGCAATCCAAGTTTGGGGTCGACTCCCCCGACTTCGCAATCCAGTGCCCATCATACTGGACTGCCAAGCCGGGCTTCTATTTACTATAAGTGAAAGTCCAAGTTGCAATTCGAGATTGTTCTTGAAATTTTCCTTTTAAGCTACCAATCCTATGTCGTTCTTATTTCTACGGTAATAAGAAGTAACATTTCTCACTGATACGTTAAAGAGAAAGTCCTTGTCCGGCAAAAACATAAAATAATGTTTTCCGATGTTCGAAAAATATAGAGAAAGCAAAGAGAAATTTTGTTCCGTGTCCTGTCTCGTGTCCGTTGTTGCAACAAAACCAAAATAAAAAATATTACACAGTAACTAAAAACAAAAAGTATACTAAAATAAAAATAAATTATCGTGTGGCCACTCGAAAACTTCCATCAAAAATTTAAAAAAACAAGGATACTATAGAAAGTTACGAAATTTGTGAGCACGGACAAAAAGAAAATATTGAGAATTGAAAATATTGAGAATTTTTACAAGTAATAATACTTGCCTATTGCGAGCCACGAGCTGAATTTAATGAGCAGACACAAAATAAATATTAAGAATTTAAACAGTTATTATGTACCGACATGCTGCTTTTCTGAGTTACAAAACCACAATTTCAACAAATTGCTAACAAATTTAAAATTAAAAATAACTAATGTAGTACTCATAACAAGAATCGATACAGATAATACTGTACCCATCGGTCTCTCATAACATGATTCTAAAGACATGGAAATGATTGGTGTACAAGTAAATCAAATAGAATCAGATAATACATGTGAGTTGTTAATAAGCATTGCGGAATTCAAGAAACAATTCTAGTTTTACCTAAATCTGAAAGTTAATAGAATTATAATCTATTTCAAATTTAATACGTGATAATTACTATAAACTTTGGATCTAGTCAACAATATATATCGCAATAAGTGCAGTCAGTAAACGTTTCAAAAATTATCCCGGAATTTATAAAAAAATAAAACTAAACTCACTCCTCGATGCTTTCTCCCAAAGCATTTACGGTCGTCAGCTGAGCCCTATTACATAACTATATACGACGCGTACTTAAACAAAAATATTCCCTTACAAGTTCAGAACATTAAAGTGAAAATAACGTCATAACTTACAAGATTTCCGCAACACATATTTTATTTTTGAGCCATGCTTACAAGTGGAAAATATACAGAAATGATGAAGCCAAGGTCTATTTACCATTGCTGTTTCGAAGTTTTCACAGCACACACACTCCTACATAATACCTATGCCCTATACTCCCCAACATAAATTCAAGACATTCAAAAAAAAACTATAAATAAACCTATAAAAGTTCGAAAAATCAAAAATCCCCTCAATTTTTCCGACTTCCCAAATTTCCACGTCTCCCCTGAAGTTTCAACTCAAGCCTACTAAAATATATATTATAGCCTAACCTATTTACCTACACTTGTTCCTGACATAATTTGAAGCTAAAACCTTTAAAAATCAAAATTTTCAAAAATTTCCAAATTTTCAAAAAATTCAATAATTATTCGAAATTTAATATTTATTTCCGTATTTTACAAAGTATGAACATTGTGCTTACTCAAACGCACATTCTTATCAATTTTACAAAAATGTTAACTTACAAATACTTTTAAAACCGCTAATTCCTGAAATCACCTATTTTTGTAGAAAAAGCCCATATTTACGGCCCTGATCTAAGCAAATCTTTAAATTTCCAAATAAAATAATGTCGACCTATGTCACAACTTTCAGCATATCAAAAATCAAGCAGTTATAATAATAATTGTTCATGTTATCGCCATTTCAAGCTAAAAATTAGAAAAAAATCAAAATTTTGCAAAATTTCATCAAAATGTTCAAAAAATAATCCAATTCAAAATAGTTTCATCTACATCTTCATATTCCACAGCATTATTTCAAGTTTCGTCTAAATCCGACAGTAACCTTGCTAACAACATTAATTTTAGCAATGTCGCATATTTTTCAAAAATCCTTCGAAATTTCAAGTTATTTTGAAAACCGTTTTATCAAAATGAATTCTGACTTCATTTTCGACCTCTCCATACCTACATATCTCATAAAGAAAACCTTACAAGTCGATTAGGGTACTTTAAAATTAGGGTACTTAGTCTACACGACTTGATCATAATTAATTTTTGTTCAGCTCCACACTCCCGATTTAATATTCAAAATGAACAGACAACAATATAAAACCGTCTCCGATTTTGCCATTGAGTCCCCAGTAATTTTTCAAAATCAATTAGGATCAGATCTTTTCCAGCTTCATCATTTACCCCTTTTTTCAAATCGCCTCGTTCATACCTTAATTACTAGTGATATTGCTCCAGCCATATTACCGCTCGCCGATATATACATTTGTGCAAATCAGCTAACATCCTTATTATTAAATAAAATAACTGTTTCTACCACAAACGCTCAGATTTTACCATTTCACTCCATTTTGCAAATTGCCCCCACCGTTAAATTCGCTCTCCGCACGTGGTCATCTCTATGGCCATGTTCATCTTTTGACCGTACAACGGAAATATTTTGCATTTATGAAAATTTGTATTGTGTCCGTTCGTTTCTACTAACACTACCTCACAACACCAGCTTTTTCCAAATTGCAAGGCTTGTGTGGGGTCCTTCTACTTACCCCAGTGACCTTTTTAAAACACCTTTGTTAAGTTTACCAAGACCTGCTACGGCATCTTCAGTGCCAGTGCCAGCGCCAGACACCTTACTTCGAGAATTTTTACGGCCTAAATTGCCATTACGTGTCACGCCTATTCGAAACCCAGTGCTAGCGCCAGTTCGTAACACCTTTGGCTCTCTTACTACCACCGCCACTAGTGTCATTCACACACTCACGGGTTCAGTGCCAACAATACGGGCACCACGAGTACAGCGACGTAATCCGGCACCACGGCGCATTCGTCAGCATAGACGAACAATACCCATCGCAGACACCATCACCATTGACCCCTGTCCCTGCGACGAGTCCAGAACGTCGAAGAAACCGCCAAAATTATGAATCCATCATTAATGTACTTTCTACGTTATATGCTGTGCCTCCGCTCCCATACAACCCAACTCACGCCGCCACTCACAAATTATGGCAAACAACATTCTCTGAGTTAAAAACATTTACTTCCGTTCTATACTCTACTCATTATAAACAATCATGTAATGACTACCCAACGCCAATACTTATGTACTCCATCCACCATCGTGGTGACATCAGGTCACAGATTGAATGTATTGCGGTAGACGGGAGCCAATCTCATCCAGCTGATGGTATTATGATAGCTTGTTCTACAACTACATACCAGATCCTGAAGAAATTACAAACTAAGTTGTAGCCTTCACGAGTGTGTATTTTTCCCGTATCATTATTGACGGTACAGTATAAACTATTGCTTACAATAAAAAAACATTATATCCTATGTTATTGTTATGACTGCAAAGACATTTTTTGTGATCATTCAGTGCTCCTCACAATCCACAACTTCCTTGCTAACCCAGTGCAGGATTATCATGTTGCGCACATAATCTCCTTCGCTGCAGGGATTCACTTGACTACAAACAGATTTTCTACAAGAAAAATTGCTACTGCTTCTACTCAGAAGCTGACTTCCAAAGCCAAAAAACAAAAGGGACATCTGATAAGACTCTGACTCCTCAGCCTGCTGTGACTAAGCCTCAAACACAGACGACGCAGACTATCGAAAGTATTCCCACTACTACGACCCTTGCGGTATTCCAGCCCCAGTCATTGTTGCCACCAATAAGACCCCCTTCCTCAGAATACGGACAAGCTACATACTTCCCTATTAACTACAACCCGGCCACAATAAGTTTTTAACCATCAGTGACATACCAAACACTTTAACCCTCGGAACCACAGACTAATGTTGCTACACCTACTACGATACGCAACATTACTCCGGACAAGCCATCATCATCTTCATTTGATGACATCCCTTTCACACTTTAACTGTGAAAACAAATTCGAGTACGATTTGACTTTTTTTAACCACATTTTTATATGATAATATTATGAGCATTAGGTATTGTGTAATTGAAACATATGAATGCTGTGCCTACGATGAAAATACAAAGTTTTATGTACTATTGTAACATTCTTATTATTTAACAGTGACTTATCATTTCAAAACATGAATTTTTTGAATATACGAACGAGGACGTTCGTTCTTCCGACAATGGAGGATATCAAAGTATAATTCCAGACTACCCGAATTCTCTCAACGTATGTATCGAACTAACCTGTATTATTCCTCATTGTGACTTTTCCACATAATATAATAGTGCAACCTCATGTACACCTCAACATGTAATCATGTACATCATGTAATAATTGTACTCATGTCTCACGTACCTACTCTTCCGACGTCATCTTCCGAATTCCTTTTCCTACTTTCACCTTTGGGGTTTTCCCCGAGATATTACACCATTCTCGGTTTTCCCAATACTGCGAACACTATCTCTTAATAACAGCTACAGGTTACCTCACATGTACTGTTCCTTTCCAATCATTTACATGTCCGACTTTCAATATAAATAAGCCATGGATCATCCTTTTGACTCACTGATCCAGTCTCGATTGTGAGTTACACTTCATCTTCTCCTTCAGCTCCTCCGAGCCCGACCAATCCTTATACTCTCGATTCTTCTTTTCCTTTTCTCTTAAAATCCTACAAGTATTCTGCTAATCTAAATTATAATAAAACCTACTCTTTAATTCGACACTTTCTCTATATAACTCTGAGTCAACTATTCTCTCATTTTATTTACTGGCGAAACTGTACATTTTATTCGCATACTTTCATAGTTGCCATCCTTTGGTATAGGCCACGAACACCTATACTTATAGTACCTAGGTACCTATGTGATTTTACAAGTGTACCTATTTCCCTACTGTAATTTGCAAATTTCACTAGCTGTAATGCTTGCAAAACAGGCAGAAACAGAAAGAACCTACTTAACAATTTTTAATGCAGAATATTTTGCAGATAACGGTACAATTAATTTGAATTGCATTACCTTTGATTATTCGGTATTATTAATGCATGTGAAACCAAGCCGTAATCTGCCTTTTGTTTAGCAAATTCTCAAAAATTCTCCTTTATTTGATGGCAATGTATTGCGTCCATTTTGCTAGAAGCTGTTGCTATGTATTTTTATGATCTGTAACGAGTTTAGTTCGAGTTTATTTTTGTTACATAAAAATTAAATTTTTGTAGGATCTGTTTTTAGTGGGTTATTTATTGTCAATAGTTGCTTTAAAAAATAAAAGTGATACAAACTGAGAACACATATTTTGTTGTATCTTCGTTGACAAGGAATATTCACTTTTTTCTACATGTATTTTTTTACTAATTTGTTCCCTCAAATTCTTGCAAATTAAAATAACTACTATACTGCAGTATTCTGCTAACACAATTCTATTCTTTAAAAGACGTCTAATATCTCTCAAATATTACTGGCCCGTCAAATATTACTGTTACAGGAAATACAGGTAATATAAAGAGAGAAAATACAGTTGCCAAATATTTGAAATACACAGAAAAATAAGTTTAAAGCAGACGGACTTTTATATGTAGGTACTGTAAATGTGGACCACTTTTCCTCACACTTGTTCCCCGTGTACATACATCTCAGCCACCCATGTCCCATGTATATGCCTGCATAAAGTCCTCAGCTTTACTTTTCCTACATGATATACACATAGAGTACGAGCGCTCTCGACTCATTACTCGGGATAGCTCACCTCTCCACGCTTTCACCATCCTCCAACGGAATATACATGTGGCACACCTCGCTACTTTCTCTCACAGTTCCACTTCGACTTTCACCTCCAGGGAATGGAACATACATGCGGAATACTCCACTGCTTTCTCCTTGCAGTTGCGGGACTTCTCCGCTTTCTCTCGACAGACCATCTTGACACCAGTCTACGGAGTGCTACTAATATTTCATACTATAATTATAATAATGATAACATATTTACTTAGGGTTTTTCACCAGTCCAACTGGTTTTCCCTAAAACAATTATTACAATTATTATGTAAACCTATGATTCTTTGTGTACCGGCGAGCTTTCTTTAAAAACGGGACTCTCCACCATTACAGGCAGTCTACAGGACCACGAGCTACTGTCAACATCTCCAGTCTCTCTTGTATTCTCACCTCACCCTTTTTTACATATAACCGCCAGCGTCTTGTATCAGACTGGTACTCTCTCTCCTTTCCCTAATCTACATTTTCTGTTATTAAACTATTCCAACCATTGGCTTTAACTCACTCACATTTACGACAATTTATTTCACCGGGCTCTCGTCTTTGATTCTCATACCTTCGACCACCCCAAACAGTACACCGTTGATATGTGTACTGATATGGTGCTAGGTGCGGGCCTTCTCCTGCAAGTTCCCCTCGCTTGCCTCTGAGTGCTACATACAGTTACCATCACTACACTAACTCAGTGCTACATTCTCCCCACCGTTTACAACAATCATTGTTTTTTTTAATTACAAATTCTACGAACAATACTTTTGCCAATTTCAAAATTTTTAATATTCTACTATAAGCACTACTATTAAAAATCGCGTTGCTTCTTTTAGAAATCACAATGGCAAATTCTACGCCTGCGCCTTCTTTACGTTCCAAAAGTCAGTCTCTACCAGCGCTTCCTACCTTTTCACGCGCATACCTACCATTTCGAAAACCAAGTTTCTTTGACAGTACGTCAATGCCGTGTATTAGTCGATATAAAAAACTCCGCTGACACATACCTACATTTTATATTGGCAAATTTCCAATTCTCAAGCCAATCCAGATCAAAATTTCGAAAAATTCCCTTGTCACAACTACAGTGCACTATTCCATTACAATTCAACCACAGTCACATTCTCTACTTTTCTGTCAAATACTTAAGTCCACTCAAGAATTCTGAAAAATCCAAAATCAATATTACAACACATGTATTTCAAATACATACGTAAGTCATGAACTATTTTCTATTGTTACAAAAATCACTGCGCCCATCGTCTCATTTATTTCTTACGTTCAAACATTGTTTTTTAAAGAGATCAATTACAATTACCTTATAAATTGTAACCAATGAAGATTACAGCTTATCAATACCCACAAAAGAATTACAACGTATATTATGTAGAACTACATACTTACCAAGCTATATAAAATTATCTACTGTTTTAAGCATCGTCAATATTTTTCTGCGTTTCTCACACATCATTACAACTAACGTCAGTCCCCGATTTAATTATCAAAATCCGACCAACTACGGTATACGATATACTGTACTTTTTATTGAAGATTGGTTTAGCTAGAACATTGTTCTATTTCCAGTCGTGTTTTGAAGTAGCTTTTCAAATATCACTACAACTGAACCTTTTGTCAATTTTCACGCGTCATAGTCAGAAGTCAATGTATAATACAATTATTATACTCAAAATGAACTAAAGCTTCTCTCGTGTCTGTTATAAAATTCTCATTTCCGTTATTGAAATACGTATAAGTCACGCAAAATATTTCAAGAATCTCGAGTATAGCAGCCAGTTTTTTAAAAGGAAAGTTCGTGTCCGGGGTTCGCTACCTCACAATTTTAAAAATTCCGGAAAACATAAGGTTTTCACTCATTCAAAAAGTCAAGTTCTCTCTGAAGTCATGTCTTGAGTTTCATACACTCTTACCTACGAATAAATCTACGCAAACTTAACACAGTATCCTTCATATAATTCCCAAATCTCCATCAGTGTGGCCGCACTTAATTAATCAACTCCCAAAGGATACTTCCCATATTTGCAGTTATAATCATGAGACTACAAGAAATAAATAGAGAAAAAAATAAATAGAGAAATTGTCTGTATTCAAGTACCCAAGTTAATCCGAAGACAAAATTCTGTCTTGAAAAGAGAATAACCTGCTCCATAGAGATGGCATTAAGAATAGCTACCACCGAAAAACAAGTTCGCAGAACCTGCAAACTGTAATAAGTTGATGACCGAGAAATAATTTACCCAAAAAAAACCTAATGAACTTCTACCGAGAACGATTCTTAATAAGGAAGCTATTGCTCTTCCTTACAATACCATGTTGCTGGGCTATGTGGTTGAGTTGGGCGCCGAATCGCACCAACACCATGCCAGTACGGTGTAGAATTTTACGAATAATTCCACAACCGAAAATAGTCATAATATACCATGACAAAATTTAGATAATCAGGGCAGGACTCTTGTATATCTGGACTTTGCAACGACCAGAAGTGATGTGTTTCCATGATATAGAGGCACAAATGACGAATAGCATACTATGTGTACATGAAATGTAATAAATACTTACATCGCCCTGGATCAAGACAACATCAGAAGAAGATGTTCTCTCCATGACCACCGCTTGATTAAACACAATTTTTTACCACTACCTTTTAAACAAAACTATTAGTAATAATTACTTTAAATTTTGAATTCAGTACACAACATCAGTTGCAATAAATGCACGCAGTTATTACAACTTCCCCGTATTTTCCCAATATTCTCTTAGAATTTATAAAAATTACAGCAAAATTTTCCTTTAGAGTGTCTTAAAAATTCTTCAATTACCGTCATTCAAGTTCTACTTCATAAACCACATACCTACTCGAACTATTCCTACAAAAATTAAATGTGAAAATTAACTCAAAAATTACAGCATTTACGACGATAAAATCTATGTAGTACTTTCAATCTACATTAATTTTGTCAAATTAGCAAACACATCCATTTACGTTAACTCCCTACCCTTAACTCAACAAGTAAAAACACATAAATCTCAAACAACAGTGTAAGCAAGCATCAAAAACAGCCATTTTCCCCTTAACTTTCCCTGCCTATCTCAACCTTCAAGTTTTTCAAATAATGCTAAACATTTTTTTTAATATTACCAGTGTATAACTATTCTACAATGCTTGTACTACAATTCCAACTAACATTATAAAACTGAACTTCAAAAATCAGCCCATACAACGATTTTCAAAAAATTTTAAAACAAATTTTTCAAAAAAAAACATTGCAACCTTATGTCAAAAATTATTGAAATTCAATTCCAAACAACCTTATCCTGTTATACCCATTTGATTCTACTAATAATTACAATTTAACAAATTTGATACAAATATTTTCAACCAAAAATCCCAAATCTTTCAAATACCATTTGTATCTACATATTACCCACATTTACGACACTTACTTTTACATTGATCTACATTTTAACACTCCATATGCTGTAACACTATGTGTACTACGTATTTACGAAAAACTACAATAATCAACTGAACCGTATTTAATTTATTTAACTTTTAACTAAAACCTTTTCCAAAAATCAAAATTTCATAAAATTTCCTTCGAAATTTCGAAAACCTCAAATTTATCAATTTTATTAAATATTTCTAACCCTACTACACCTTCATACAAAAAACCATCAAAATCCGCGAAAAAACCTTTAACCAGCAGTCATTTCATGCATCGCATCAAAATTTCGGAATTTCTTCAAAATTTTCCGTTTTTTTCGAAAACCGTCGCATCAAAACAAATTCTGACACCAGAATCGACTTCTCCGCATCTGATTACCCCACAAAGAAAGCCTTACAAGCCCATACAAGCAATTTCTACAACACCCCCCCATCCGGGGAAGAAAAAAAATCAAAATTTTTTATGTCTAAAGTGACATTACTTAAGCCCTAGGACCTCAAACAACGAAGATAGCTATGCTACAGCATGTGTTTCCATTCAAAACCAAGTCAGTCAAAAGGACTCCCATCCTTTAACCCATAATGTACACATTATACCGTAAACCTTCAAACCAACAACCATATTCAAATTCTATCCGCCAGTTTCAATGTCTCTACCCGACTCTATGATCATCGTACTCATCAGTCTACCAGAACAAACACCATACGTCATGAAATATCGACCATTGTTACAAACCCAAGATTGTTCATTTCACCTCTTGTCACGACCACATGTATATACTATGACGTCACTATACAAGAAACCCTACACAGCCGCTATCCTGCCATATTCATACACAACTATCCTTATGTATTCCTATATACGTCTCAAGCTCACTCTATCTCCCCTACTACAAATGCCCACGTCTTAAACGAACTACCTAACCCAATGTATATGTATCACATCCTCACAGCATAAAGTACTAACAAGAAGAGCTACTATATAAATGCAAATGCCCCTATCTATAACATTTTCCTTATATTTAAGAATACTCCGTGCTACCAACTTTAAACTACTCGACTCAAAAACCAACAAACACCATAATATGACACCCAGTATCAAACTCTAATACTACATATAACTTAATCGTCGCCAAGACCCAAAACTTTAATTAATTACCATGATACGTGACCCATAATGATCAATAGTCCAGCGAGAAACTTCCATCTGATCCAAAACCAACTACACAAATAAGCAAACGTCCGCTGTTTTTGCAATTACTCCGAAATTACCGACAACGATACCCTTCCAACAACGAATACAATGTATCTCGTCATCATTACTGTGACCTAGGATCAAAACGCATACTAATCTATTACTTCTTTCCTACTGTATTAATAAAACTATCAAAATCACATAGCCATCTAATTATCACGTTCCGACTGTCTCCTCACTCCGCCAAAATGAACCGATCACGATACAACAACATCGCGTTATTCGCTGTCGATACTCCCGTCATTTATCACAACGAAATCCGTTCAGATTTATTTCAATTACATTATCTTCCTCTATTTTTAAACCGACCCGTACATTCGCTCATTACAAGCGAAGCTCCTCCTGCAATTTTACCATTTGCAAATTTATACATTTGCGCTAATCAGACTACTGCTCTTTTGCTCCATAAAATAACTTTTGCTTGTCCGGAATCTCCTGTACTTCCGTATTACCGAATTCTTGAAGCTGCACCATCAATTAAGTTCGCACTACGAACCTGGTCTACTCTTTGGCCCTGTGCTAACTACGATTGTTCAAATTCCATATTCTGCATCCATGAAAATTTACATTCCGTCAGATCTTTTCTGCTAACCTTACCACACAATGCACACTACTTCCACATTACTAAAATAACCTGGTCTCCGCCACTATACCCAATCGATTTGTTCGTTGCTCCGTTATTGTCTGACCTACGACCTCCGAGTTCGACCGTCACCACGTCATCTCCACCTGATGTGTCAGACGTTCAAATCACTCAGGAACCAAATAGTGTTGTTCATTCACCAGTGATTAATGCAATCCTTACAGCAACGACCAGTACCGTCACCAACACTATCAATTCACCGGTTCCGTTTCGTGCTCCGCGACGACCTCGTCGACTTTCTTTAGCCCGACACACAAATGGCCGCCCCATTTCCCACACCAGGCCCACTGCCTTCAGATCCGACACTCCGGACTCACCGGGAACGGCGCCACAACCTTGATTATTTCCTCCGAATCAACTATCAATCAGCAACATTATTTCCAGTACAACCCGTGAAATACCAGCATACACTCACAGGACCCCCAAAAAAGTGGCCGACGTCCTTCTCTGAAACAGCTTATTTTACATCTGTGCTTCTTACTACTCAATACACACATGCCAATCATGACTACCCATCAAATATCCTACTTTACATTGTTCACCGCAGAAGTGATCCTAAGCTGCTAGTGGAAGCAATACCAGTTGACGGCAAATCTCGACTACCTCTAGAAGGCATCATTGTTGCGTGTTCTGCAGCTACACACCAGCTACTAAAGAAACAAAGAGTTATACTATTAGGACCACGAGTAAGTTTATTTTCGTATACTATTCTTTTCAATGAGCCTATTATTGCACAAGCTATGAAAACTGCATATGTTTTCCAAACATGCGACGATTGTGCAGATGTTTTTTGTGCACACTCTATCCTCCGTCAGAGCCATAGTTTCTTAGCTGAGCATAATACTGACATCAACATAGCACAGATGCTTATACATGCTGCCACAAGTTTCTTGCGCGGGCATAAAAGTTCCTTGAAACGAATCCAAAACCCGCCCATAATTGCTAAACTAATCGCGCAAGTGAAAAATAACTACAATACTAACGATAGAAGCCAAACTGCTACACCGGAATTCCTGAAAATGCCTAAGTACGATCCACAACTGACAGATCAACCCACAACAATTGACTTATTAGATACTTCTCAATGCCCAACTACTGATGCACAACCTGAACCAGCTACTCCTACCGTTACTGTGACCACATCAGCCGATACAGCCCAAAACCCAATTAAGTACCCTCAGTTTCTGCCTTTAGCTCCGGATTCTGGCAACAATGCCCAACCTTCGGCGTTATCATACTCCTCGTTGATACCGATCAATTACAATTCAACGTTCTTTGGACCATCTACATTCTTCACAGCACTCAGCAGCCCAGATGAAATCTCAGTGACTACGATCCCAAATCCAACACTACCCCTTTCCCCTCCTGAGATCCCAGATTTTGATGTAAATCTCTTTGAATAACTGGTATACACAAACCACAAGGAAACAGTACGTTATTTTTATCATTTATTTATAGGTAATTCAGAAAAATCATGCTATAGGAAAATGAAATGTGTCTACGAAATATTTTCAAATTGTTTTTGTAACATTATTTATTCGTTATTTATTTTTTTTGGTTTTTGACTACATAGTCGGGATTATCATTTCTTGTATATATCTGTACACGAACGAGGACTTTCGTTTTGCAAAAGGTGATGTAAATGTGGACCACTTTTCCTCACACTTGTTCCCCGTGTACATACATCTCAGCCACCCATGTCCCATGTATATGCCTGCATAAAGTCCTCAGCTTTACTTTTTCTACATGATGTACACATGGAGTACGAGCGCTCTCGACTCATTTCTCGGGATGGCTCACCTCTCCACGCTTTCACCATCCTCCAACGGAATATACATGTGGCACACCTCGCTAATTATATTAATGATAACATATTTACTTAGGGTTTCTCACCAGTCCAACTAGTTTTCCCTAAAACAATTATTACAATTATTATGTAAACCTATGATTCTTTGTGTACCGGCGAGCTTTCTTTAAAAACGGGACTCTCCACCATTACAGGCAGTCTACAGGACCACGAGCTACTGTCAACATCTCCAGTCTCTCTTGTATTCTCACCTCACCCTTTTTTACATATAACCGCCAGCGTCTTGTATCAGACTGGTACTCTCTCTCCTTTCCCTAATCTACATTTTCTGTTATTAAACTATTCCAACCATTGGCTTTAACTCACTCACATTTACGACAATTTATTTCACCGGGCTCTCGTCTTTGATTCTCATACCTTCGACCACCCCAAACAGTACACCGTTGATACGTGTACTGATAGTACCAACCTTTCGGGAGTATCAAAGACGAAGATGATGTAGTCCTGATGTCTCCTTACTCCATGCCTTCTCCGCCTTTGCTGCCTCTTCTCGTAGAACTGAATCGAAAGTAGCTGATAAACGATAGTATGAACAATTAAAAGGAGAAGCAATTTTGCAGTATCGAACTTCAAATCCAACTCCAACCCAAATGACCATCAACTAGCATATCTCCAGAATTAGGATCAAAAAGATTGCGTCCACAAATGACATCATCTCTAAGGCCAATGGATCTCTTCGGTTATTGTTGACATCCCATACATCATAATAGGCATTTACGCAATGCTTAATTGGACGACATGGGAGTCATGGGGTCGTAGAAATTAGGGATATTTCGATGACATCATTTATGGACGATCCCTAGCAAGAAAGCTACCTCATGAGATAAGTCAAGTCAGCATTATTATGCTGGTAATTAGTAAAGCCTTGTCACAGTTCTCACGCTGTTTTATGTCCACTTATCGTAAGACCTTGATTTCACTAGAAAAGTTAACAATTGTTAGCCTTAAGAAACTCGCTTTCAGATTTAACCATTGTTAAAGTTGAAAGCGAGAACCTTAGGACTAACAATTGTTAACTTTTCTAGTGAAATCAAGGTCTAAGAATGAAAGAAACGAGACTTGACAATAGGAAATACATTTACAAAATTACCACTCCTCCAACATGTTAATATTTCTCAAGCAGTACAGAAATGTAAAGCAGATTGCTCTTCCCACGCTCTTGAATGACGAGACAAACTACAAGCAGAGAAGGCAACGGATCAAAAAATAATAGCTACCTAATTCCTTAATAAAAAAATATCAGCTGTATACGAATGCAGTAACTGTTCAGAGTTTATAGGGATTAATAGTAATTATGTGGGGCGAAGGGTTTACTATATAACAAGATGTAGAGATGTGCTACACACTACACATGCAGTGCAGTGTAACAATTCAGTGTCTGTCGTTTAGAATTAAAGTATTAATTAATTATTTAAAATTAAATAACTTGATTTAAAAAACATGTAAATAGAACAATTTGCACTTTTTAGACAAATACAAATAGAATATCGGTCATTTTACAAAATCCAGCAGAAATATGAAATAATTTACAATTAAAAAAATCATGTACACGTTAGAAAGTTTCCACTTTTTTCAAAAAACATGTAAATAGAACATTTGAAACTTTGGGACTTTCTAAAACTTGTATTTAACATTCTTCAAATTTGTTTTTTGTTACATAGCTCGTTTTAGTTTTAGCTTAAAGATGTGCATGGTATTTTTGAGTCCTCACCTACGATGTATAATTATAATTAAAAAGATGTTTACATTATTCTTGAGATGATGTTTATTTACGGCTGATCTCTTTTAATCTTCTGCATAGCTATTTAAAGCATATGTATTTCTACACCCTAATAATATTTGCCATTAATAACATCAACAGCAGAGTACTCCGTCGCAGAGTACTTTCGTATTACTAGGGCAATAAAATACACATGGTAATAGTATGATAGAATTACATATCTACTTATATAATACCACACACCTAGTAACTGTGAAAGAAGATTTTTGCATACATGGCTGAGTCCAAGTCAGAAATCGCCCTTCAAATAGTGCATTAATTATGATTATTGTGGGTAAAGTAGGGTGCTAATGGCATGCCATGTAACGGACAAGCCTCTTTGTGTCAATTGCAAGTCTGATAATTTCTAAATAATTTTAAAATTTGCATTAAAGTAAAAAGTATTGACTTAGCGCTGGTTAAAACTAACAGCAAAGCTTCCAATTTTGGATCTAACAAAATAAAACAATGTGTTAAAATATATTAGAGATTTCAATTTACGCGTGTCGTTTACAGAATTACTGTTGAGAGTTATAGGGATTGACGGTCATTATGTGGAGCCAATGGTTTCCTATATCCAGCGCTATGTAGATCCGTTTGCTACACAGGCAGGGTATACTGTCAGTGAATGTCGTTAAGAAATAGGAATTCAACTAATTTATTTCATATTAAATAATTTAATTCTAATACACATTAAGTAGCGCATTTTGCACTATTTTGTAAAAGTATGCTAGTGGAATTTGTTTTGTTTTTCACAAATCTTTCACTTTTTTTAAAAAAGCAAAACCATTAAACTTTTTGCACTTTTCAAAAATATTTAAGTATAAAATTTTAGGCGTTTCAAAAATCGTTATTAACGTTTTAATTATTCAGTTTTTGTTACACAGTTCATCTTAATTCTAGCTTAAAGATATATCAGTGGCGTCGGAACCAGGGGGGCAGGGGGAGCAGAATGCCCCCCCCCCCTGACAAACGAATGCCCCATGTTAAAGCATAGGCCTGCCCCCCCCCCATGGTAAAAATTGACCACAGTGTTTGCCCCCCCTCACAAAAATAGGTTCCGACGCCCCTGGATGTAGTTATTTTCAGTTCTTACTAATTGTATAGTTAAACTAACTGTATACATAATACTGCACTCGAGATAAAGTTGATTTACGACAAATCTATTTTTTTCTACTACATGTCTAATTTGAATAAATATTTCTACAGCCCATTGCCAGAAAAAGGAATTACTTTTAAGCAGCAATTTGTTTCCATTATTCCATACAAAATCCACTATTTTAATTTTATTAAAGGTTTTCTGTGCAAAGCAAAATATTGTATTTACATGTTTTTAAAAAATTGTAAAATGTTTTATTTTCATGTTTTTGAAATATGTAAATAATTTTATTTGCATGTTTTTGTAAAAGTAAAAATATTCTTTTTACATATTTTTGAAAACTGCAAAATGTTCCATTTACATGTTTTTTGAAAATTCAAGTAGCGGGGCACTGTTTCGTTTGGGACGGGACGGGATTTGAGTTTCCCGTCCCGTCCCGAAAATTTCGGGACAAGAATTTCGGGATTCGGTACGGGACGAACCTCATCCCGTCCCGTCCCGTCCCGAAGGAGCTTTGTCCCGTCCCGTCCTGTACCGTCCCGAACTTTTTGCAACAAACCTAACAGTCCATTAAAAATAGTAATTTATCACAATTTCGATAGAAAAACGCTAGTTTTTTTTTAATTTTAATCTTTTGCTTATAAATGAATCTAAAATTTCATATAATAATTTCAACAAAAATAGTTAATGAATTGATTTTAAATTAGTTTCAATATGTATACAACTCCATTTAATTTAATTACACGTATGTCAGAAGCAATGCTTGCAGACTACATGATGAATCGTCATTTGGCAATTTAAAATTTTATCTACACAGTTTGTTGACCCACTATCAAGGTTAGTAATGATTAGTGAATCCATAGGAGAAAATACTAATGCAAAGTAACGATGAGTTATGAAATTGAAACTCCACCATTACCATATGTACATGATATATGTTAACATGCACTGATTACATGTTAAGTTTCATTATCTTTAATGCTTAAAACTTATTAATTTGATTATTCATATTAGGCTGTGTGTATTCTTTAACTAATAAAGAATTAACTGTAAAATAAAATAATTCCTATAATAGTTTTTGCTTACATTTTCATTTTAACAGCACTAAAAGTAATGGCTGCTTGGCGATACTCGGGACATCCCGATCGGGACGGGACAGACGTCATCCCGTCCCGAACCCGTCCCGTCCCGAAATTTTCGGGACAGAAAATCCTTGTCCCGTCCCGTCCCGTATCCCGTCCCGAACGAAACTCTAAGCGGGGGCTACCTGCGCTGGCCACATTATCCGGCCATGCTATAGATAGACTTGAATATGTATGTACTAACCTTTACAGGGTATCGAAGCTTGATGGTATCTCCATGCCCGCCCCACTTTTCTTCTCGTACAGCTGAATTGAACGAAGCTAACGATAACGATAGTATGAAGATATTAAAAGGTGAGCAAGTTCTCCAGTACCGAACACTAACTCCAAACCCAGCACCTACCATATACCCACCATAATCTATATCCAGAATTGGGATCAGCAAGGGCTCGTCCACAAATGACGGCATCTGTAGTTTCCGCGGGTATCTTTGGATAGGTTTGACATTATATAAGTATGTACTATACATATAGACACTTAAGCAATGCTAAAGGTGATGACAAGGGAGTCCTACATGGGGTTCTATATAGAAACAGCAATATTTCGACAGCATCATTTATGGACGATCCCTAACAAGAAAAACTGCCTGCTAAACCATTAAATTTTATGGCAAGTCTCACACAAAGATCCTTTGTTTAATTGAACCTTTTTGAACTTGAACAGTAACTCTGGACAGAAATGTAAAAGTGTCATCTGTCATATAACTGAATGCGGCGGTTACTCATACAAAAACTTCAGGGTACTCATAAATCATAAATGTATTAACAAGATAAATAAATCTTTTTAGTATTTTTCAATGGGCTTTACTATTGTTAGAGGCTTACAAACATATATATGGCTCTGACGAATCAAGCTACATTTTGATTTCGCATTACAGACGAATCTAAATAAAAAAATGTGATGCGTTAAGTACATATCGTCGGTGAAGAGTCATTCTGTCGTAAGTCCAGTGCACAGCTAAAATCATTCTGTCGCAAGTCCATACGATTCTTAAAGTCATTCTGTCGCAAGTCCATTCAATTGGTAGCTACTGTCGAGATGTCCTATGCATTAGGGGAGGGGGGTGGGTGGTATATTACTAACTGTGTTGTGATCATGATGTACAATTAGGGGTCGTCCACAGAAGACGTAATGTTACTGACTGTGTTGTACTTATGACGTACATTTAGGGGTCGTCCACAAAAAACTTAATAAAAATTCCATTTCCAAAAACTGCAAAATGTTCTATTTACATGTTTTTTGAAAGTGCAAAATGTTCTATTTACATGTTTTTTGAAAGTGCAAAATGTTCTATTTACTTGTTTCTCAAAATTGCAAAATGGAATTTTTATTACGTCTTTTGTGGACGACCCCTAGAATTTTTATTACGTCTTTTGTGGACGACCCCTAGAATTTTTATTACGTCTTTTGTGGACGACCCCTAAGTGTACATCATGATCAAAACACAGTCAGTAATATACCACCCCCCCCCCTCTCCTAATGCATAGGACAACGTGGAAGCGATCTTGACAGTAGTTACCAATTGAATGGACTTGCGACAGAATGACTTTAAGAATCGTATGGACTTGCGACAGAATGATTTTAGCTGTGCACTGGACTTACGACAGAATGACTCTTCACCGACGATATGTACTTAACGCATCACATTTTTTTATTTAGATATCGACTCTAACATCTTTCCATTTTTAGCTAAAAAGTAAATAACACTGCATCGTGATCCTAAAAGCATGTAAATAAAACATGCTGCACTTACAAAAACATGCAAACATGGAATATGTATTTTAAACTTTTTAGAAGCTAGTAAATAATTTTTTTGCAGTTTTGAATAAATTGAAATAAAAAATTCGTGGTTAATATTTTAGGTATTTGTCTCATTTAGTGCTTCTGTGAGAAAGGTCATTTCAATTTTTGCCCAAAGATATATCATTAGCACCACTTGGATTCTTGACGCATAGTATTTAGTATGCAATAATTAATATTGAGCTTCGTGATTAAATATTTACAAACGATCCGTCTTCTATCTCTACAAACAGACTAACTGTTATTTCTAATTTGTATTTCTGCAGCCTATATTCCTCACTAATACTATAGTGTCAGTCTAATAACAGTACTGATACTCCCTCCCGTTGTGAAGGGTTCTCGTAATAATTGGGCAATACAAACACCCATAAATAGTATACTAAAAGTAGGTGGTATTGGTAACAGTATGCTGTACATTAGGCCGTGTCAAGTTTTCATCTATCTACTCATCGTCAGTTGATAGAAACTAGTCCACTAAACTGTGAGAAAAAATGCAAAAATAAAAACTTCTCCAAAATTGTAATTTCCCTAAAGCAGTACATAGATGTTCAACAGTTTGCTCTTCACACACTGTTAAATTACGGGACAAACTACACGCAGAAAAGTCAATGCACCTACATAAAAGACGGCCTTTCATTTATTGATGCCTCCTGACTAATGAAACTGTGGTTTTATTAATACTAATAAAATTATAGAAAGAATAAAAATACTACAATATTTTTAGCTGCTGCAAAAATTCACATGGTAGTTTATTTTATAAGTTTAACCTAGTTTTGAATAATTATGACACAGAATGATTATAAAATTATTTAAAATTACCACTTGGTTACTAATAGAAACGCATGACGGACAGGCAGTTGTCTCCTTATCCTAATTTCAAGTCGACTATTTTCTAAATAATTGTAATCGTTAAAGTATAACGCATTGACTTAGCGCGTATTAGTAACAGCAGGCTAGGGCTCTCCGTCGCAGAATAATATGTCCATCAGTACAAATCCACCACAATTTATTATTATTATTCCGTTTCATTTATTCAATTTATTATATAGTTACATTCATTATTACAGTTTACACGTCATACACAATAAGATCTTGATTACACGATAAAATTGCCGAAAACAGCATTCATAATATTGTTTTGGGGCACTAACTCACAAATTGCATAATGTAAATTGTTTGTTAAACATTGTTTAAACACTTTATTTCTATTTTTGAGTTTCGTTTAAATTTAATAAAGTAACATTCATAGAGTACTAAAATTATTGAGGTATTTTAAAAATTAGCCCAGCGGCAAATGGAATCGCATCGTCAAAACGTATTTTTAAAATACTTAGCAACTGGACAAATTATATTTACAAACTTAAAAAAGGCTTTTTAAATCTAGAAATACAAATTATTTTTTGCTTGATTCCTTGCACATCAAAAACTCTCCAGATACATATTTGAACAGGAAATGGGGACTCAGGCGAAAATGCTTCTTTATTTCTTCATTAGCGATACATTAAATAAAATCATGCCAGACTGTACTCCTTATATTATGTATATCAATTTTAAGTTTGCTTTTTATAGATTATTTTAAATGTTCATCTTGTAAATGTTTAAGTTGCGCATTGTAAAACCACAAAGACAATTTCTATAATTTTTGAGTCAAGAACACAAACAACATTTTAAATCATTTACATTTTTATTACTTTTAGTGCTAGATACACACATATCGCGTAATTTCAGCCAAAAAGACCCACTTCTATTTCTAATTAATAAAAAAGTGCATTTTTAACTACAACAAAAAATATGATGAGCATAAAACGAAACTATGTATGCTGTTAAGACCCTATGCTATTTTGCATAAGGTCTTGCACAATGTGCAACAACAATGTTTTGCATTTAAAAAAAACTCATAAACAATTTCTTATGTTTAAAAAAACGAGAACATTTTGCTATTTGCAAAAACACGTAAGCAGAATATTTTAAACTTTTTAAAAAACAAATAATTACAACTTTGTCTAATTCTTAAACATTTTTTTACAAAGCATATTCAATTCTAGGTGAAATTGGAAACATGTTATTTTAATTTTGCAATCACAATATTGTAACTACTTAGAGTAGAAAAACGTCCAAATTAATTTTATAATGACAAGGGATTAAAAACACTCGCAGTTGAAGAAGGGCGATACACAGGATCAAACAAGTCTATGCGTATGTCGTTTAGCAATTTGATTCACCAATTTTCAATTATATTTCATACGGAAATTACAAAAATCCGGCGCTTCGCGCCAGATTTGTCCACCGTGGGCCTAAAGTAGATGCTGAGCTTACAGCAAGTTGATTTCATCACTGGAAAACATATTTTTGTAGTAATAGGTTAACAAACTACTAACTTAACCATAGGCAGTAATTGCCGCTAGTGAAAACAAGCTAGGTGCGAGCTCTGCTAGCACCAGCGGGCTAAGTTCAAGTGCTACTGCTGCGAGTGAGCTGAAATAAAATAGCTCTAGTTAAAGTGAGCTAGGTACGAGTGTTGATGATGGGATTGGGCGGGGTATGAGTAGTCCGGGTACAAGTTGGCTCAGTAGCATTATCACATAAACATACAGGCTGGAAACAAGTAGCTGTGTACCAAGTAGGAGCAACAGGAGCGATCCTGGGATGATTGGGCTCTGTAAAATTACTAATGGCTCGAGTGGCGGAAGTAAAAATTTTTCTGATTGTTGTTGGCTTTCGCAACAGTAGTACAAGATCGAATTTTACTAATTCCTGTGGAGTAAGTGACAGCAGCACAGCTACTTAACGGATAGATAAGAGGAGTTCTGTTTCGGAAAGTGGCGTTAAAAGAAATTGGCGCTTTGTGCCGGCTTTGCGTGACGGTGGCCCAAAGTAGATGCTGAGCTTACAGTTGATATTGGCTTTAATAAAAAAGAACCCTATTGTATCAAACATCAAAATACGACAGCGCACTAACACTCTTTTACCTCTGCCTCTCAAATTACTTCTTTTATTAAAAGATATAGTCGCACAAACTATTTCATATCTTTGCGGAACGGACGAAAGACTGTAGGAACGTTGCTTTTACAGTGGTCTGTACATGAGTAGCGAGGGTACGATTAGACTCCAAACCCGTGGGCTGCGAAAGATTTGTGTTTGTACGCATTATTCGAGTACAAAAATGTATGTATGAATGTATGCATGTGTTTATCTTTGTATGTATGCATGTATGTATACATGCGTATGTATGTATTTAGGCATGTATCTATATAAGATGTTGTATGTTTTTATGTATGTATGTATGTATGTAGGTTTATGTGTGTATGTATGTGTGTTTATGTATGAATGTATGTTTATACGTATGTTTGTATGTACGCATGCATGTGTATACATATGTATGTATGCGAACGTATGTATGTCCGGTTGTATGTATTTACGTATGTGTGTACGTATGTACGCACGTATGTATGAGTTTACGTGTGTATGTTATTATGCATGCATGTATGTATGTACGTTTGCATTTTTGTACATTTGTATGTATGTAAATTTGCATTCATATGTGTATGTATGTTTATTTTTTATCTCTAAATAATAATAAACGCATACTAATAACTACGTTCACTCATTTTTGAAAATTCAAAACGCCAATTTATACTCAAAACTTCAAATTTGACTACATTTACTAATATAGCCACAATAACCAACGTCACCCCAAAAAATGTTTAACATTACACTATTGTACTTTAGTTCAATAGCACGACCACCTTTACTGAAAATAAGAGTTCAATCATCTATCTATTAAAAAAGTTATGGCTATTTTAATTCAAATTTTATGAAGAACCAATATTTTACGAAATTTCATCAAAATTTTAAAATCTGTAATTTTGACCAACTACATTCGTACCCCAAGCTTATGCGTTCGTTCATACAAAATTGAAATTAATTGTCAAAAACATGCAAATGGCAGCAAGTTTAATTCAACCGAAGGTTTTTTAATCTAATTCCTTAATTGACAATATCTCAGCAACCATTACTTTAAATAAAAGATGCATAGCAATTATATTACTTCTTGTGCAATTCTACACCAAATAAACACTACTTTTAGGCGAATTAAGCAATTTTAATTATCCTGCTGGGCCGCCGCTGATTAACAAAGTTTACAGATTATTACCTAAAGGGACACTAATTAGTCAATATATCGTCAAATAACAAAGTTGCAGTTCCCTTAGCATTGTGTACATAATAACCTAATACAAAGTACCTCCTACATTAAACAAACATATCATGACTTCCATCGTCATCCTTGGCTTATCAAATATATTTATCTTGAGTACGTGCAAAATTTCAAAATCCCTTTCACTTTTGTCAAGCCAAGCCAACTGGCGTTATTTGCGTAGTACACTCGTCGTTTACGACATTTCCTATATACGTATAACACTACTGTGCACTTGTCGTCATCATTACGATTACGGGCCTGGACGCACATGTCCAAACAAAATTTTGAGATATACTCTATACCGAATTTCTCTTAGGCCGGGCATCCACGCACATAAAACTGTCACTGTCACCAATAAATATTAACAACAACAAATATTCTAATTTATGCATATTAAAGTCACTATAGGGTATATGCAGAACGCAGCTCTACAAAAGTATCTGTTTTGGCCTTTGTTTCAATAATAACTACTCTACAACTTGCGATCATCTACGCTGCACCTGTTTAACATAAAAATATACTGCAGCAATCAGTCCTTATAAAAACCGAACGAATTAAAATTTATAGAAATTGTAAAAAATATTTAATTGCTCCTTGTATCGGTATCAGCCTCTCTGTATGACTGCAACAATAGACAATATTCTGACTTCTGCCTCGCCCTGTAAGTTTCCTAACGTTTCATAATGGAATAAATAGATGAAAACGAAAGTGTTCATTGCCTACATTGTATGGCATTGTTAAAAGCAATGCTTCGCTTCACTGAAAATAGATTTACATACACCAATTACGTCACATCTCCTCCTAAGTCTCTTTGGTACGAAAAATACAGTCTTACAAACATCTTGACTGTCGTTATAAACCGTTAAGCTTACCCGAACGTGGCTTTATTTGCCACTGACAACCCCACAATTATCAAAAATTGCTTGAAAACTATGTTAAATTGCATTACCTACCGTTGTGAACACTGAGAACTGTCCACTTTATGAAACCTCGACTGCATCTCCCCTGAGTTTGCTAATTGCGGATTTATACATTGCAGTAAACCATCAATTTTATGTTTATCCCAATAAAGTGCATTTTCCACAGCCTATCGCTGTAAAATAGTGTATCCAACAGTGGTTGAGTCTTCTACCGTGTTACGGCTAGGGCTGTGCTACGTCAATTTTCTGCATACACGAATGTTTGCATTCGACCAGGTCATTCCTAATGCATATCAATGAATATCACAAATTCAACATCTTGGTTCAAACTTCGTGGTCTAGCAGTTGATTGCCATGAAATCTGTTTACAGTTCCGTTAATGCAATTACCACTACTGCAGCAACAACTGCGAAAACCGGTTAAAATTGTACCTAATACACTTTACATACTAGCTATTACTGGCGCCACAACCCATCAACCTTGACCAGAAACAAAAGCTCGCCGGCGCTGAGGTTGTCTTGTACCTATACGGGCACGTGAAAATGCAAGCCCAGGGCCGATTATTATACCAGAATCAACACTGCCGCAATAATAAGAAATTATTCCACAATGAAATTCTGAAAACATACAAGGCCTTTGAATCGTTATTAAAGATTTTATGTGCATAAGAAACTATAGGCAACTTTCTTTTTAATGCAGCTCGAATTTGCTATTTTTATATTCTCATACTAACAAACACCTTTACATCTTGCAACGTACTCCAGTGCTCTTTGATATAAACACTTTATTTTAATCATCACTTCCACTTATTGCATCCTTCAGCCTAAATACAGTGCATTCAAAAGATGGCAAGTACCAACGTACTACTCAAATCGGTATTTTATGTGACACAAACACTTCTCTTTATCTACAAAATGCTGATACATACATTTTTCAAGCGTCGACGAAGATATTTCTATTTACAGCCTTCACAAAAATTCCAAGTGTCGCCCAGACTATACAAAATATTCAACAAAACACTGTCTTGAGTGCAGAAAAGCAATCTGCGCTCATTCGCGGTTTCGTGCTCATTACATGTTTATATCCTAACCGACTCGCAACTATCATATTGCACAAATGTTTTTTGAAAACGAATATTCAACTCCTATCCAAGCTACTGGACCCAATACTACAATTTGAATCTTATAAACAGCTGCGCAGGGCGTCTGTCAAATCGCGGACACCATCAGTTCTGAAACAGGCCACTAAGGCTTCACCGAAGGCTACTGTACCAAAAATCCTTAAACTGCGCCTTGTATTGTATTGTATTGTATTTGAAGGAGATCCAGTAACATGAAGTTACTGGAATGCCGCTCAGGCCACTGATAGTAAACTGCGCCTTCCTGTGAAGCTTTCCTAAATTTCACATGCAGCAAAACGTTTATTCGTCAAGAAAAAAAACAAGCTCTTGCACTGAATTCGGTCTCAACTCTGATTCCGTTTTCATTTTGGAATTTAAACTCAAATCGTTTTTCTGTTACATGTATAGCTTTAAATCTAATTCCAACTCCGCTTTAATGACCATTCAATCTTTTTTTATGAAAACTCTAAACTTCGAAGACATTATTTAATTGGACTTTATACCTTCGAATCCTCTCTAGGCTATGAACCTTGGAAGGATTTACACTTTTACTGAATATAATGATATAATAGTCCACTTGCCTTTGTTTTTATTTAGAACTCTGATTAGTGCCACTACGTAATACAACTTTTTGGATCCGCATATCGTAAAATGTATCACTTATTTTCTTTACATTATTTTTCCTGACTAATTAATGCTAATCTTATGATATAAATTTTAATGTTAATATTTTACTATATACTTATATACTACTATATATATATACTAATACTTATACTATATACTATTTTCGTCTTAATTTTGTTATAAAACGTGAAAGTTTTTCTTAATATTTTTATAACGTGTTTCATTCTGACTAATATTATTGTGCAATGCCATGCTTTGTATTTTATTTTTATATGATCATTAATATTTATTGCTTTGTTCTTTTTGTTTGTGTTTTTATTAGTCCATAATAGAGTCTATTACTAGGGTCCGCAACACTTTGCTGCTTTTTAGTTTTTATTTTTTTAAAACGGATTTCAGCCAAAAGTTTACGCCGTCCACTCTACACACTCCCTATCTACATGGAAGCTTTTGGTTGCCGTTTTCTGACATTTTTACTATAGTATAGGTAAGCTTACATTTAAATGTTAAATTATACAAAATTATATTACTAAGTTTTCATACATGTTATTATTATAATTAAGTTATCCCACTCAATACATATAATTTATTATATACAACCTACTCAAATACAATTTATTACCACTCAATACATATAATTTATTATATGCAACCTACTTAAATACAATTTATTACTATGTGATAATATTTTAATATATTTTTTCTTCTTATGAGAGTTTTTGATTTTTTTTTCAGTTGACCTAACACCGATGGCTTGACAGTACAGGGTAGTCAGATTGTGAAGTTTAGCAGGCGGCAAATTTAGCCTATCACTTAAAAAATACAGGTTATTGTATATAAGAATATTTAATATAGTCAATACTATTTAATAAAATGGTAATTACATTAAACTATAAATATTTACTTATCCTCATTGTATTAAATATTTTTAAAAATTTTGATTTCTTCCCATGAAAGATTTGTGATTAACTTTTTGCAGCTCAAGACAACAGTAGCTGCTGGTATTTAACTTATGAACTATATACTTATGATTTATATAAATATGCATGTTTTTAATAATAATAAAATTCACAAAGACTGGGTTTCGGACAAAACCAACAGGCCAAGGTTATGAACAGGAATCCTTGTAGGCAGGTTACCCCCGTGACTGCAAGGGTAGACCGCCATCCCCGTTGACAAGTGCCTGTGGGTTTTCCAGTAAATGTTTTAAGGCCTGGAGACTACTTATATGTATCTTAAAAATAACTGTCTAGCCGTACTATAGTAAGGTAGACATAGGCTAACGGTCAAGTTCGTAACTTTGACCTTACTTACTCTGTGTAAATAGGTTAGCTCTTCTAAACTATCAAACACTTAATTAAAAACTTTCTCAACAATGAATAGGTTGGGAGGCCATGCCCATGCTTGCCCCTCATTAGGGCAACTAATTACTTGAATTGATGAGATCACCTAAGTATTTGCTGAACAATACTCCTAAATTGTGGCAATAACTAATTCATAACTATGTTTCAAAATTAAATGTGTCACGTTTATGACCCTGACTTTATATATTTGATCCGCACAGCTCATTCCTAATTCTTGTCAACACTATTCCAAATCAATACCTTATTAATATATATTTTTTGTCAGTTTTTAAATATTTTTGTTTTGTACGTAATAGCTACGCACTAACGTTTGTAATAAATTTACCTACTAAATAATATATTGACGTATACTAGTAACTATTGACTTAATTATTTTTAATTGTCCTTACTACTAACTACTTTTATGTACGCCAAGTACACCCTACGACCGTATGTTTTTTTTAACTATTGCTACCTGAAAAATAATTCTATTCCTACCTATCTTGTTTTTATCGATTTTATTTTGATTTTAAAAATTACCTGATTCACTACACAAACTTGTAAAACACAACGTAATAGTAGACCGCGTCTATTATTCAACAAAATATAACCATTTGAATTAAATTATACTACATTTTTTTTCTTTTGTTTTTTTTTGCTTTTGTGTCACAAACAGAGTAAATAGCCTAAATATTGTCAAATTAGGCTATAGTCTTTGCATTTCTCGCGCTAAAATGTGATCGTGTTATAGGCTTGCCTTAAATAATTGGTTTATTTGGCCTAGCACCGTGGTTTTGAGTTCAACTTCATGGCCTGGCTTGACAGTTTATGGCAGGGTGGCGTCTACACTTTTGTGTACATTGTTGTTGCAACAGTTCAATATTTTAATATTATAAGATAGACTATCTTACTTTGACTGTGATGCATAAGTAACAACAAACCTATAACTTTGTATAATTTTTATTATAATGCCTAAAATGATTGCGATAAATATCCTTTATTTATAATCAATTTAAATTTAGTAAGTTTCCGAACCCAAATAACTCGTTTTATTATGGAAATTCTGCATTGTTGTTCCCGATTTGGGCGCTTTTCTGGATCCTATGCGGGTCCGTAGGCTTCCTACTACGAGTGGAGGTCTTATCGCACTAAATCAATAGGTTGATTTAGATTTTCACTTCCCACTTGAAACGCTTTCATTCCGAAAGCTGTACAAACTTTACAAAATAAACGCATCTCTGAATCGCAAAAAGAACAAAACGCACGTTCATCAAATAATTGAAAAATATTCTTGCTAGTTACGTCCGATAATTGCTCTTGTTATACGACAGCTCGTTCTAGATAGAACTCATTGCTGAAGTCAATATCAAACCTTGGCAAGTAGGCATCTACTCTAAAGCCCCTTATATCCTAAAACATCATTGGAAAGCGAGCTTTTATTTCTTTTGTAGTCAAGAATTCTTTGCCTTTTTTCTAATATAGTCTTTAAATAAAAGGAAATTTTAGGTGTGACGCCCCCAACCCGAACGTATGTTTCTGGAAAATTTGTTGATTTTCCACTTTAAATATTTCGCTTAGTATTTCCTTCAGGTCAGCGTTAAGGTTTTCAAAGAAGTATTTTTCTTTAGGTATGTAATAGTTTAGAATAAATTGATTTATGCAGGTATCCACCTTAGCATTCTAAAGTTGTAGCGACTCTCTCCGTGGGGATTTCGTCGTGATGCTTAGTGAAGTACAATTTTGTTTTCTATTTTTGTAAGTGGATTGTAACAATTCTTCCCACTTAGAACTTGTGTGACGGTAATTAATATATTTAAATTTTCTACTTGGAACTGCAATTAAAGATGTGTTGTAGTTGGTCCTTGATAGAAAGATTTAGAGTTATAAGCTCCAACTGTACCAATTAATAATAGAAGTAAGACTAGCAGTAAAGGTGTTGACGCAGCTAATATGCCTCTGTTGCTCGTGTTGGTGACAGCAGAGCTTGCTGACACCGCGGGTTTCTTTTCATCCGTCTTGACCGTTGCTTTGTTTTTTACTGCATAGTGGACAACTTTACAATCTTTTTTTTTAGTTATTGTGATAATTTGGTGGGCTTTACTAGCTTCCTTCTCTATTATGATTGGGGATAGACTGACTTGCTTTTGTAGTAATATTTTGTATAGCATGTAGGCAATGGCTGCACATAATAATGTCAACCCTAATAGTGTTATTTTAATTGTACTTAGTATCGTTGATTTAAATGTTAGGAGGCATACACGGGAACTGACATGCTGATTATAGAGGTTCTGAAGACTTTAAATGTTATTACTATCATCTACGAAAATTGTACTAGATTCCATGCTGAACCTGTTTTTCCTTGAAAGGCTCCCCAGTGGATATATTCTGTACTTTTAGCCAGTTTTTTCATGACGTCTTTAAGGTCACTCCGTCAAGTCTAACAACCGTAAAAGTTTTTATAACAAAAATGCAATACACAAACACCACTAGTTGCTAATAACACGAAAACTAACAAACGGTCTACATTAACCAAAGGGCATGTTAGTGAAAAACAAGCTCAACTCACCTCACACTCTGCTGATCACCATTGTTTTAAAAATAAACAAAGCAAACCAGTTAAGACACCAGAGCCATCAAAAATTAAATAATTGAGAGCTTTTTACGCTTTTATGTTATACATTCTTGGCAATAAACTGATAAAAAAATGCTGTTCCCGCAAGCATTTTTTAACAGCCAATACAGCTTCAAATATCTTTACAACAGTTGCAGGTTCTACATGTGGTGATAAACCTAAACCTCGCAACAACACACTTAAAAATGCAAAACTGGAGTTGCAAAATTATAAAGAGAAAGACTGATATGTTGCAGGTGCATAGCTGCATAAAACTACTTTGGAGCATTTATGGAATACAAGCGCTCAGAGTTTTGACGCTGTGACAAAGAAATAAACAATTAGGCTAACAAACAAAAGAAAGCAAAACGACAAACAATTTCAGTTAAAAAATACGTCTTAGACGATAAAGAGCATTTAAAAACATCATCACGCCGCTTACAGAAAACAATAATTTTATCACTGTCTACGGACTCATGCGATTAAACCTAGGATGATGAAACACAAAACCTAATAATAAATATTAGGAATTAGCAATTTAAACAACGTGCTAGCTCAGACACAATCACATTGATTAAACCATAGTAAAAATCAAACCAGGAAATACAAACCTAAATGTAATTTGCTAGTAGAATTTGTAGTGGACAACCTGGTCTTTACATTCAGTTAAAACGATTTTCCATTTGTAAACCATAAATTTTTTTTTTAATAAAACGCTATTTTTTCTTACAAGATTTTAAATATCTTCTAATTTGTGAAAACTGACACAGGAAACATTTTTCGCCAACACGCAACATCTGAACAGGAAAGTTTAACTAAGTCAATAGTTTATTTTTAACTGAAAGTTTTGTAGAATGAAAAAGCAATTTGCAACGTGTGCAAGGTAATTAATTTAGCGTTTCAAAATCATCACCTTTTGCACAAAGTTAAAGTACTTAAAATGCAATTCTTTAGATACATCTGTCACTACAGTATCAGACAACTTGTCAACTTTATTGAATAATTTTGACAATATATGAAAGTTTCGAAGCGTTTAAAATAATAAAGCATCAATGTGCAATTAAAAACGCAGTTTGTCAAACGTTTTGCTCAACTTCAGTATTTTCGAGGCGTAAATCTTAAACAATCTAGCTTTTGCATGTTGTGTACTAGTTAAATCAAGCCAATTTCTTGTAACACAAGTAATATTCAAAGTTTTAGGAAATTTTGGTTGCAGTTAATACACATCCTATGCTCTTTCTACAAAAGTTAAGCCATTTTTAGAACGTGTTCTGTTTTTAAAAAATAACATAACCTTTAAGGTCGCACAAAACTATTTTTTACATATACTTTATCAAAATTTGCCCTACTAAGTGGAACCTAAACTAATACTACGTTTTTAAACACAGTTACTAGCACAATACCTGCAAATACTATAGTCAAAACTAACTTTAAAATAAAAACCTAAAATCACAGCTTAATCCGAATATTTGTACTAAGAAAACGTTTATCGTTGCATTTTTTAATTTTTCGTTTAAAAAGTCTTTTATTACCAATTATTTTAAAAATAATCCAGATTATAACTTGTGTTACTTTTTTTTTTAAATTTAAAACTTTGTTTATCGTTGTTCAGGATGTTGGTGATTGTTTAATTAAATGCACGTCTGTCAGCGTATTATTAAGGGTGTAAATGTTTCTTTACTACGTCAAAAAACTAGTATAGATCCTGCATTGAACTAAAAACTTTTTAATTGCAACGTTGTAAGGAATTCAAAAAATAATCAAATTTCCAAATTGAAAAATGAATCGAAAGCCCGAAAATTTATTAACTACAAAATAATTTTGCAAACGTGGTCTTTAAGTTGCCTTGAATAAAATACAGTTCGTTCTTGATGGAATATGTGGCTAAAATCGATGCCTTATTCTGCAACGTAGAAATTATATTTAAAACATCTAATGCTCTAAAACATTATTAGAAAACAAGCTTTAATTTTACTCGTAGAAATGTATTTTTGTGTATTTTATATAGTATTTCAAAACAATTGAAGTAACAATTTAAGGCGTCACGTCTTAGCGTGTGTTTTGCAAAATATGCTTATTTTTAATTTACATATTTCGCTTTATATTCCTTTTAAATCAGAGTTACGATTTCCAGAGTAATTGCGTTTCATCAGTGAAGTGTGATTTAGGTTTAGTTGGTTTATTTAGGTGTCCTCTTCAGACATGTCTAAATTGTATCGTATATGTCTGTTGTATATACGCCGTGATAATGAATTCTTAACAAATTGCTTTACGTTTGTTGTTATGTAAAATTAAATATTGCAATAATTTAGTATTTGTGTTTTTATAAATTACTTTGTTTGGTAATGCTTTTCTAGCTTCAGTTGAAAAAGCGTAGTCGCTGGTCTCTAAAAAACAAATTTTGTGTCACTTGCTTCAACTGTCGCAATTAACATTATGCATATAACAAGCTGTTAATGTGTTGACGCTGCGATTGCGCCTCTGCTGCTTGTGTGGGTAGCAGTACAATTTTTGGGCAATCTAGTTTTGGTTTTATTTGCCTTGATTGTTGATCTGTTTTTAACTGTATTAAAAACAAGTTCACAATTGCTTTTTTCAGTAATTATGAATGTTTTATGAGCTTTACTAACAGGCTTCAGTTCGTGATGGACTGACTTGCTGTTGTTTCAATATTGTGTAAATCATATTGGCAATTGCTGCAGATATAAATGTTAACCCCAAAAGTATTACTTTATTTGTACTTAGTATTGTGGATTTAAAAGTAAAACAGCTTGCACTGGAACTGCTTTATAAATTTAAAAAAATTTAAAGACTTTTGCGGTTATTCTGTTTAGTTAGAAAAAATCAAAATTAAAAAATTTCCTTTAATCCAGTAATGCCAACATAAGCGACCTAATGCATAAAATCTTTATTTTCACACGAATTTTTAAGTCGCCTTTGAGCTTATTATCATTTAATTGGCATTAAGTGGGGGTACAACTATTTTAAGATATAGTACTTTTTTCAAAATAAAGACGACACATTATTATCAAGAACTGTTTCGGTCATCATCGCAGCTTAGAAGTTACTTTATTGAGATTAAATAACCCTACACATTACTAAATTATTGACGTACGTGTTATTGCGAACAAATTATTGCTTTATTCGGTTAGTTGTAGATTGTACTACAAAGTCACACCGAAATTATATTTTAAAAGCTTCTGCTTTTGAAGTGTCTACAGAACCAGACACTTTACTTTGCGAATAGTTTCGCTCTGAATTGCTACTACGTATTACACATATTTGTAATGCAGTATTATTGCTAGTCCAAAATTTCTTTAAAACACTTGCAGGCACTGTTATAGGTGTCATGAATACACTTGTTAGTTCATAACTAACAATACAGGCACCAGAAATTCAAAACATAGATCCAATTGTAGGGCGTATCTACTAAAATAGAACAACAATACTTATCTGCACCAATTTCCGCATTGACTTGTGTCCTTGCTAGGTCTCTGAAGCGACGTCACAATTGCTACAATTACAAATCTGCAATTTATGTTCTTTCAACATTAAATGCTATGCATCTTTTACTTAAAAATCTCACTCAAAACTAAACATGACCTACAGTTGTCGACCTTCTCAGAGCCCACAACATTTACTTCTGTATCACACTTAGGACATAGTTACTAAGCATTTTGTTAATATTTGACACTGCAACGTTTTAATTTTATTCACGCACTCTTAGAATTGAGTTCACAATTTCTGTGTTGATATTGACAGCAGTTAAACTGTTTTAGCCGACAAAATTATAGTTTGTTGCTCAACAACTACTTACTTATTTCTTAAAAAATTCTTAAATTTTAGGACTACCATATACATACTTAAAATTTGAAAAAATAATTTTGGAAAACCGCCGAATTAGTGAAAAACGCGGGTTTTGGACTGAATTTTCCCGATTTTTTCATTTTACTACTAAAATTTCTCATTTTAAATTCCAGATGGACTGTAAAATCTATCCTCAGTCTGGACCAGTGTCTTTGGAGGATAACCCTCTTGGACCGGGTGACCTCGGTGACTACGCGTTATGTTTATGGATTCTAGTGTTCATATTCAACAAAACTACAGGTAACTATCATACTTTACATATTTCATAAAATTATTCCAATTAACTGCCCGAAATACAAAAAATATCATATTCCAGTGGTGTCAAACACATCAAATACAATTTTGATAATAATGTAATATTCAAATATGTTATCGTAAAAATAAATAATAGTTGTGCCTCCATGTGGAGTTTGGCTTTTTGTTTACAGTTTCACGTCCAGATAACCAATTTTGAGGGTGACTAGGTGCTATGCATATAAATTTGGAAATTTCAACATTCGATCTATTTACATGGTACGTATTTCACATTATAACTAAATTAACATTATTATTACGTTTATATCTACCTACTTCCTATACTACACACATTAATTTTTATATACATATACCCATGTTACTGTTTATTATTACATTCACTAATCTATGTACTTCCCTTGGAAGTTTCTGGTTTTTCAGCTCAAAACATCAGTAGCAGTGGTAAACCGATTTTATGAACTATATATTATTATTATATACTATCTATTATTATTATAAATAATTGTGTTGTATGTATCCATGTCAACTTCGATTGTATCTATCCCCCTGCGTGTGACTGTGGTGCCCAGTCTCTCAGAAGGGTCAGTTCATTCTCTGCTGGGTCTGACCAACCCCGCGGAGGCCGAGTTATACCCGGCCATAGTCAAAAACTTAAACAACTACACTAGCTATGCAAAAGGGCCTAGCCCATAGATAGGTAGTAATAACATTGTCTACAAGTTCAAGTTCACGACCTTGACGTTGACTGCTTACATAGTATTTAATATATATATTTTCCACATGCTTCTAACTTCATAACTACGACTACTGAACATACTCTAGTTTTTTATGGATTTTAATTTTTAAACCTGCGTATATGTTACAAATTACAAACTACTCAAATTTGGCTTTCCTTAATATCTAGAGAAAATGCTACCACTATTTATATAATCTATGCTAGTATTACAACAATTAATTCACAATTATGTCTCTCAATTATGCGGCTAGTGTTCATGACCACAATCGCATATTCGATCCACACAATTTATCCTCAATTTTTGTCCCCCCTATGTATATTTACTTCGTCTATAACTATCTCGCTATATTTTTATTTTGGTTTTCCAATATTTTTGTTTTGTAAATAATGGCTACATATTAAAGCTCGTAATAAATTCAAATACTTAATAGTCTATCAATCTATACAAGTAACTATGGATTTAATTATTTTTAACTGTCCTACTTACTATCTAGGTATACGTACGTAATTACACTCTACTACCATATGTTTTTCAACTATGACTATTATACTAAAGAATAATCTTATCACTAACTACTTCCTTTTTTATCGATTTTACTTGATTCTACAAATTAACTTATTCTTCTACATATAAGTGTAGACACACATGTAATACTAGACTGCGTCTAATATTACAACAAATTTAACTATTTTATACACTTATAATGATAACGTTACAAGCTCTGCGCTTCCGTCTTTTTTTTACTTTTTAATTACTAAAATTCAACTTAATATCGCAAAATAAATATAAATAATAAGTAAATTAATAATAACTATAGGCCGCGTCTATAGTAGTCCGTACAATTTCAAAAGCTACAGGCCAATTCAAGGCCACACTTGCACTTAATCTTGGTTCGAGAAATCACCGTGGACCTGAACTCAATCCGTTCCCCACTCCACCGGATCTTACTCTAGTCAGATTACTCTTATCTGATGCAGCCACATATGGGAAGCACGTATTTAAATTTGTGCTTGACAAGAATGTTTAATCAAAAGGGACACCTCATACCCCTACCTATATGCAACAACCTTCAGGTTTCTAGCTCCAAGATCCTAGTGACCTTGTATGTCGTCTCAAAATACTACCACGACGACCTACTCAAACATTACAAATAAGTTTGTCGTCCATTCTAGAAGATGACAAATTCAAAACGAGTAACCATGCACATAACCTTTTTGTAAAGAAATATACCAAAGGCACAACCAACTAGAGTATATTCATTTACTGGCACGAAGACATCGTATTGGTCACCGCAACTGATGCTCAAGGACTTTACCCTCTAGCAAATCAATTTGTCTTTCTTCATCTCCGTGAAGAAAAACAGTTCAAATTTCTGTTCGACATGGACATTTCGGTATACCCTGCCATGATACAAATAAGCAGTACAACTCGCATTTAAACCCTCAGAAACCTTTTCATCATTGAACCTCCAAAGGACAAACCAGAACCTCTCTCGTACACCTACAATATGGAATCAGCTGGTCGTAAGGACTATGAAGGTGTCTATCACCGAGTCCTTGGATGGCTATATCTAATATCTAATTGCTATCAGCACCAGACCTGACATTCTACTAGCAGTACAACGCCTAGCTCTACAATTTACTTCATACTTCAAAGAACACTCTACTGCAGCCATTGGGATACTACGATACTTGATTACAAATGATCCTTTCTGTATCCAGTACCATTCAAAAATGGAAACCCCGATGGAAATAGTACTGATGTCTCACTCAGGACTAACTCGTGACCGCATTACAAAAAGCACTACAGTAACGGCAATCACTCTAAATGACACCGTCATTTCGTGGGGCTCTAATGTCGAACCCACACAGTCATATCCAACAAACATAATGAAAGTACGTTCAATCTATGAAGTAAGCTGGTAGGGCATTTGGATTCATAACGTACTAGTTGAATTAAGAGCTAGACCTCCTCAAATGCCGCTCGTACACCGCATTCACTGTGACCCTGGATGGCAGCTAATCTATGACACACTCAACAAAGCTCCAGACTACATGCGGTCTACACTACAGTGGCTCCAAACACTTATCGAAAGTAAACAACTTACACTGGATGTTCGAGATGGGAACCTACTACCCATCCATCTACTTTCCTCCCATCTCATAAAAATATCTACATAGACAAAAATACTAATACGAAGATAATTCTCCTTCAGAGAATTATCCATGCTTCAGCTATTCTTACTTGACCGTACGTGCTTAAGCACCTACATCTTAGAACGTTGGGACCAAATCACCCCACTCCCTTTCAAATTTTATTGCTCTGTTATTGCTAACAGAAGCACCATTCATAAAAATACAAAGCTACCAATTCCAAGTAATCATCCATATACTATTAACAAATACATAGGTATGTATAATTACTCCAACTGACAACTCACTCTTTTTATTGTCACCAAGACTGATATTAGACAGCTCTGCTTATTAAAGTAGAGCACCATTTCGTCACTAAAATTTAAACAATCCGTCTAAATTACAAACTAGCTTTACTCCTGGGGTCATTGTCCCCGCTATTGGACTAGGGTTTGATCCCAAGGTGTCCTAAACATGTGCCTCAATGGTGCCTATATGGTTTAGGGCCCGTCCAGGCGGTACCACGGGAGGTCCCTGTCTGTCTAAAGAACCAGCCTTACAGGTGTAGCCGTACGTTCTGTCAACAATTTGATATGTTGGTTGAAAATAGATGTACTATGATACAAAAATGAAATTTCCTACTTTCCTTAAACTTAACTTATTTTAATATACAAACGTGGTACTCAGCCACAATTTTGGAAGCGTAGGTTTTGGCCGTTGTCCTTATTTAATATATACCTAATAATATACTTAACCTATTATTTATCCCAATTTTTATCATAATGTCTTAAATTATATCGATAATTATCCTTATTCATTATATACTTATCATTCACGGTAGCTAAACTATCCTTATTCCTAGAACCTGGTGGTCAACCTCGACCTTGAGTCATTGACTTTACGTGTGCGCATGTTTTCTTTCGCATAACTTACATTGCATTGGAAACTTATACTTACTATAAAACCTTTTTCCCTGAGCTACGAATGTTAAGCAATTTTCTGTGACCATTTTATTTTTCCAACTATACATAACGTGTTGGCTAACCTTTATGAGGAATTTTATGTCGCCTAATTTACAAACTAACATATTAACTATCTAAAAATTTACCACAATTTTTACTAAGTCCTGCTTAAATTTAAAAAAGCATATTATAATAACAGACTCTCACTCTTCAAGTCTCTAGTGACAAAACCTTACTCTTTGACAACATCAAGACTTAAACTAGTCCCTACTACTAATACTTCTGAAGCGCTCAGGTCTATTTTATGGTTACTATCGTTGACGACGGTACGACACTATTTTATAAAAAATGAACGAACAACACTTTTCCTTTAATTAAAACTATGCGATCATGAATTTCCAGTCATCCCCCACATACCAAGCTCTTTATCTACTAGATCCACACACCCCTGTGACAGCACTTGCCTCTTCAGCAAATCCTTTTCCAGGCAAGCCGGCGCTATTTTCATTAAATGACATCAATTGCATCTTGTTTCTCTCATAAAACTTAAAGTTCGTTGTTTTATTACAAAATTTAAAAAATATTATTTAAATTATAATATTATATCACGATTAGTGCGATTTTCTACAGCGACATTTTATTATAAAATTTGGAACAAACATCCTTGTTAGTACTCCAACAATAAAATAAATATCATGTAAAGGTGTATCAATTCTTTTAAAATAAGTATTCGTCTGTTTTATTCTTCGTTGAAACTTATGAACGTACTAAATAGTAAAAACAACGTACATTTTCAACATATTACTATAGTTGCTACTTAAGAAATATTGACGCTTTACGTACCTACTGTTTCGTAAACATCGTTTTAATTTTTTCCTCTTGCTAATTATTTACATTTCTTACTTTTTGATATGAATATGTCATAGTAAATCCTATTCACTTACTATGTCAATCAAACTAGGTTTTCCCATCAGTGAAGTGATACACATTTACTATGACACACTAGTGCAGTGAACATTGGCTTCTACTAATACTTCTATGAGTTTCGTTTAATCTACTACAAATACTGACAATTTTTTATTAGCCACCGCAAAGTTATTTAACAATCTGCTCTTTGCTCCTGTTAATGATGTTACACTGATTACTTAGCCAGCAAACCCTATTTCATTTATAGAAATTATTACTGACTATCTCACATTAGACGGTCTCATCCATTTAACAGTGACCGAGATTCTTTCACCGACCATATCTAAAGATTATGACTTCTTACCTATCACTTCAATGTTTGACGATACAATGATGGATTAAAAGTTCTAATGTCAATTCATTAAATTTAAATATGTGTATTATGTTCAAGCATTTTCCTTTTTATAAGGACAACATAACATTTAATGTTCAATGTAGGTACAAAAATTGCGTTATGTGCGTGGGAGAAATTGAGAGTTAAATTCAATTTTAATGATAGGTACTTAAACTGGTTCTCTCATCTACAACGTCTTTACGATTATCAGTAGTAACTTTAAAAAATACAGTACTAGTGTTACATACAGATGTAGCATCCTTGATCCAGCTTCCTTTTTAAATTTTATTTATCCTTAATGCGCCTAGGAAATCTGTCAAAACTGTATATTAACCTAGACACAAACGAAAGAGGAAAGTAGTTAATTTTTTTTTCGTGACTAACTATGCTATGTGGGCTATAAAACCGCTGGGAAGCTGACAGTTATATTAGTCAATTTAGATTTAGTTTTGTTTGGGCTTGGACTCTAATTACTTGCATTTCCATGACACTAGCTATTTTCTATGTTTCATTCCACTGTGTGTTTGTGCAAAATTTGAAAGAGAGCATATAAAATCAAAGCAGGTTTTGTTCACTGTAGGGCTGTAAGGTGTCCTGCAAAAACCAGGACGTTCTGAAATCAAGTTTGATGTCCCAAATCCTAGGGTACGCATTACTAAATAAATAAAAAGTGTTAAGAACACTAGTTTTTAAAATAATTTACAAACCTAAAAAAATAGAAAAATTGTTCTCAATATGTAAAATACTTTGTATTTTAATCTTAGTTAAAAGTATGTCGTCAGTAATAAATCGAATTGATTCAAGAGGGATTAGTCAGTTAAACCACAGCAACTTTGACAGGTGAAATAAGAAAGTGTTAGTTTTTTTAGATCAAGTGAGTTGTAGGGTCACGCAGATAGGTCAACGGCAAGACTTGCAGAAGCAGAGACAACAGCTGGACAGTCAGGTCATGGTCTAACACCATTAAAGTACCAGTTTGTCTAGGAAAAAGATGACTTACAAGTGCAACACCTTTTCTTAACAACAATCTTCAAAGATTTGTTATTGAGTACACGAAGTAAAGGTACTGCTGCAGAGATGTATTTCACGCTTAAAAAGCCTAATTGTACCACGAGTGAAGTGAACTTACTAGCAACAGCGTTGGCATATTACCTGTTAGTACCTAGTCAAAAAATGACCCTGGTCAAAACCTACAACTTACTCTCCACGAATGCAATGGAGTTAATCCAATGAAAACTATTAAGGTAGGGATGCAGATTCAAAAGGTCCATTTAATCCTCCTACAAAAGTTTAAGTACTTTTTGAAGACGTAAAAGGAGATTCCTAAAACTTGAAAAACGCTAAATAAACTACTATACAGAGTGCAATGCTTAGAAGTACATAGGAAGTTGTTTTACTTTAATAAACAGAAAATTGAAGCGTTTTTGGCGGCAGCAGGTACAAAAAAGAGTAAAAAGAATGCTAAAGCTAAAACAATGCAACAAAAATGTCAGCCGGGGCAAACCCAAAGTGAATTAGCTGCAAAAAGATTTTACACTACAGGTATAACTGCCTTAAGACCAAGAAATCCGATGGCGAGTGTGAGAATAAGGAGAATACTGGGTCTAAAATAGACAAAGAGCAAATGTTTTTTACGCTCATATGGCCAGACGGAATCAAAGTTAAGCAGTACATACGCAGGATTTTACCTAAATATGTGAATTGGGGGCAAAACATCACAACTGTAGAATTTCAAAATGGTTTTGAAGTCTAGTGGATTATAAGGAAGCAGAGTGAATAGAAATAGCAAAAAGAACGTTTATCAAGGCGCACGGTTCAGAAACTGTAACATTACAGGCTAAAACAGCCGACAGTATATGGACAGTGCATAATTCACAAAGAATAATGTATTTGCTTGGGATGGCCAACTTTTTCTGAAAAGTTAAAATGACCGAGGCTAGATATTTTATCCTGAAAAGGTAGATCAATATAACGTTTATTCCGGGAGATGAAAAGAACCCAGAACTACATGCAGTAGTATGTACAAATGGTATAGCACAAATAATTTTCAAGCTGTTCATTTTGTACCTGGCGTTGGTAGCCACAAGGGTCAGTGGCAGAAAATAGCATGACAGATTTGGCCATGTCAACTTTTAGTATACAAAAATACTGCAAGAAAACAGGCAGTGTAGGGTTCAACCTCTAACTGCATTTATAAAGGATTACAATTTAAGGATTGTTTAATGCATAAAATGATAAACTCGTCATGTAAATCGACCTTTCACCAAGCGTAATCTAAACTATTAGAAAAAGTAGCCTACTGGTTAGTCCGTTAAGCTAAATTTAAAGCTAATAGAAGGTTCAGAATGTTTTACGGTATATAAGGACGCGGCAACTGATTAAATAAGAGTTTTTTCACACCTTAAAGATTCATAGATCAAGGCAATGCATGAAAATCAAAATCGACAATGAGATACTGAAACTAGTAAATGAAAGTTAAAGTACGGCAAGAGGTGGGAACTTGGATTAAATTAGAGCTATTAAGAGTTGCTTACACGCTTTAAGAGATAAATTAAACGGGTCAGACAGTTTTATAAGGTTGGTCGTGGTAACACATAAAAGGGCAGAGAGGATCGAAATTTGAGTTTTTATACACATTATTTTTCTCCTCGCAGCAAGCCAGAGATAGATATAGCAAGCCATTTACTTAATATGATAGGTGTTGCAGGTATCATTAGTGATGTCTTTATACCTTCACAAGAAATAAAACGGTAAGCGTAGTGAAGTGTTAGTTTAATAAACTTGATGACTGTGTTGACTGGCAAAGAGCTTTTAGCATATAAGGATAGACTAGTGTTGGTAGAGGTTGACAGTTGCAGTTAAGTAAACAAACCACTCATGCCTACGTGACTGGACTCGGAAACCAGTCAACAGATACCTAAACACGAAACATTGAGTTAGAGCGTATAATGAATAAGTGTAGTGCCACAAATTCATTCTATTGTACACCATAGCCTAATTAAATCGAATGTTATAGATTGACAATAAAATATTACTTATGACAATAATTTTTTAAAGACAAATAAAGAGTGCAAGACTGATAATTAGTCTTTTATCAGATTTAAAACAACTTAGAAGCAGTTGCTGAAGGTGATCTCTTTATCAGCACGCACTAAGGTTTAATAAACAATTGCATATACGTAAATATGAGCATACGGAAACAAAGTATAGGCATAACCTGCAATTTTAAACACAGCCAATATACCACGACACATTACAAAAAAATTTTTAGTCATTTTGAATCTAGTCAAAATTTCAGTTGTTATATATGGTACTGAAAAAAAATTATAAAGAAATAGAGACAAGTGCAGCCAACATCATATATTTCTGTATCTTTAATAAAATACAGCAGTATCTCGTTACATTTGTAAATTGTTGGTAAATACATTTAAAGTTAATACTTTTGTGCCGTTTTACATTTCTGTTGCATTACAGCAAAGACCTTCATTGAAGTCAGCAATGTTTTGTAGTGCAAGCAAGTTATTTAATAAAATAGTTTAGCTGTATGTTTGTACAACTTTATTTAAACAATAATAATTTGTAAAAATTTCTAATGCATTTTAATAACAGAAATCGGTAAAGTAAAGAGCAAAAAAGAGCAAATTTAATTCGTCATTACAATACTTTAGGCATTCAGGGATACCACGAAAGACCAATCAAGATAATTTAAGGTAATTTAAAACAGGTTTTAATTATTGTTATATTAGCTTTAAGTTAACGTTTAGAAGATAGTTTTATTCTGTCAAGTACAAGAGAACGAAATCTAAAATAAACGTCAAGTTTATAGTAGCTACCCGCTAACAATTTTTGAACTTAAGATTGCATTATTTATCTCACATAAACCTTATATTAGAGGGTTAAAGGTTATCATATTAAAGTTTAAATGCTTTTTTGCTTTGCTTTATCTTACAAAGTTATTATTTAGGTTTTTACTTCAAAGATTAATTTATCACTAATAATTGTAGAGCCCGATGCGCCAGTGATACCAGAAAATATGTATGTGTGCTATTTATTTGCCGCAGCAAAAAATTATGTTTATCTTGCTGTTGGCTTAAATTATATAGTTAACAACGTTTAAAATTGCTTGTGAAAATTATTTATAACATTATTTTCCCTTTTTTAGCAAAAAAAAACTTACCAGACAAGGCTTTTAAAAAACTGCAGAAAATGTTTTTTGAACTTTGGTAACAATTTAATATCTGTTAACAAACATATTCATAACTAATATTGGTTGTAAGCATGACTTGAACCATGACGTAAAGATGCCTAATACTTTTGTTATGTACCTGTTACGAACGATTCATTTAACTAACGGAAAAAATAGACGTTCTATTATTAAAACAAGTAAACTTTCTTTGCAGCAATTTTACAGCTGCACGGCTTGAACACTTGCAATACAAAACAATTTGCACAGTTGCACTCATTTTTACAAATTAATAAAATTACATGTCTGACAAAAACAATAAAAAAGAGCATAGCTGCGGAATATGATTCTTTAAACTTAATGAATCGTAGAAAACTGTAAATATCGACCTCATATCCAATGTATATTTCTGTATAAAGCTGCTAGCCCTATTTTCTTCTCGTTAACAACTACATCATGTACACGTGGATCTCTAGGAATTTTGACTTATTTCTTAGGACAATCTGCCACTCCGAGCTTTTACCACCACGCAATGAAATAAACATTTGAACACTTTTTGCTTTTACCTACTTGTCTTGTTTTATCTACATAAAGCTTCCTCCTACAGTTATGGAACCCTACTACATGTCTGCCGTTGACAACAACGATATTGTGGTACTATGTAGTACAGCTATCTCCTAAATTTGACATATTTACTAAGGGTTTTTACTGGTTGTACTAGTTTTTTCTTGAAACATGTAAAACATTTATTATTTAAATATATGATTATTTATGTACTGATTGCTTCTTATGAAAATAGGACTCTTTTTAATTAATGACAGTATTTAATTCCACAAGTCACTGTGAACATCCAAAAGTCTCTTTCGACTTTCTATGCAACTACTTTTATTCATATTTTATTTCTTTTTACTTATTAGTGTGCTACCCGTATCGGTCACACTGTCCCTGTTTACAACTTCTACATCTACAAATATTATTTTTATTTTTTGGTTATGTGCCATTATGCGGGCATTGCCCATCACACACATTTGACAAATTCAGTTTTTTTTACATAAATTAGTTTGACTTCTTATTATTAACATTTTTAGAGAAAATTTAAAGATGTCGCATACAATTTTTATAGAACATAAATTTAGAAATTCTGCAAAATTTTGTCGGTTTAATAACTGTAGGTTGTAGGAACGTGAGTACAAATTTCTGTCAGCATCATATCGAGGGCATTTTACAAAAAAATGAAACATATCATCAATATGAAGACCACACAATTTACATATCTCACTATCATAGAATTTGCAGTAATACCTGTTAGCTGATACAATGTTTACTCCCAGACGAATTTGAAAGAATACTCTGATGTATAAAATAGGTAAATGGTAAGTGAGATACACAGCAACGGGAGGGTCAGGTAAAAATATTATTATTACTATTATATCAATTGGCATTACCTCTTTGTTGTACAAAAATTCATTCGCATTGGGCCGTTGTTCTTGATTCCTATACCCTTGCTGACCCTAGGCAGTACGGGTATAGAGCACAGTACTCAAAATACTTAAAAATTAAAATAAAAATACAATAATAAAATAATGATTATAATTTAGACCTTTTGTAAAATGTGTAAATACTCATAGATAATGGGCAATTTTTAAGAGAATAAAATAGAAAAATCTTAATATATCCAAACGGCATACAAGATTTGACTATGTAAACTTTTAGTATCAAAAGGATACTGCTAGAGCAAGCAGTGTGTGGATCACTCTTCAACTGCATAAGGACAAAGTCGTCATTTAAATCAACCTCTCCACGAACGTACCTTTAACTAAGAGAAAAAGTAACTAATAATTTGTCAGATGATCAAAATTGTACTTCCTTTGGGGGCTAAAGGTATTTTGTACGGTGTAAACACGTCAAAACTGGCTATTAAAAAGTTTATTCCTTAAAAAAGAAGTATGAAGCTATAGATTTTTTCATGACGTATAAAAAATTTATGAGCGCTCGCACAGAAAATAAATATAAGTGTTTTAAGACAGATAAGGAAGGCCAGTTTATGCGTAAACCATTCATAGACAAGCTACAAAAATGAGCATTATTATACAGAAATCGCTTATGTATTGTTAGAAGTCAATTGGCCTAATTAAAATATTAAAAAAAACTGTAAAGGATTCGGCACAAACAATGCTAAATACTGCTAAGCTTCTAGCTGAATTTTAGAGTAAAGCTGTAAATAGTGCATTCTATTTGCTAAATGGCCTGGTTAATAAAAAAAGTCGTAACAACACTTTGTTTAAGAGGGTTTACCGTACAAAACCCTCAGTCTAACACCAAAGATTGTTCGAATTACAAGTGTACTATCTTGTGAGAAAAAACAAGGCTATTACAAGTCTGAAAAAGCCAAAGCAGGAAAATGGGTTAGTTATAATCAGAACCCTAAGAGTTATAAAGTATGTGATAAAGAATCTATTGGTGTAGTAGTCTCAAGGCTTGTGAATATTTTAGAGGACGCAAAACATTTGGGACTAGATAAAATATTGAGTACTTGAGGTGAAGATGTCACAGAAAAATTCCCTAATATTAAGGAGGGACAGAGGAATTCCAAAATAATTTGGACTCCTAAAGAGGTACAAGAAAACAGAAAATAAAATAAAAAAAACTCTCGTAAAGTCTGAAACAAACTTGAAGAACATAGCATTTAAACAAATAGATGTCAAGAAGTTTAGAAATCCGGCAAAACACAACTCCACCACAATGACCACAAGAAAACAATATTCAACTTTTGAGCAAAAGTGTAGTGAGAAAAGTAAAGTGCCTGCGGATGAAGCAGAAAGGTCGATCAATGTGAAGATTGACAAAGCAGGTCCAAGCAGAACGGTTTACCTTAACCTCCACTAACAAATAAATGTCCGTCAAATATAACAAAATCTAATTCTAGTGGCTCTAGCTTTTAATATGTCTTTAAGGCGTGTAAAAAGAAATAAAGTACAAAAGCAGAGAATACGGAGGAAGTTAACAAGTAGGACCGTGAAGGCGGGGACAGTAAACATGATAACGAAGTGCTTTATATTCAGGCACCCCTAAAAAATAAACTATAGAGATCATCAGGATTTAAAACTACATCTTCTGCAGACACAAACAAACAAAATAACTATTGTAACTTTAGTCAAGCAGCAAATTTAAAAATTTTCTAGTTTTAGTTAGAAACAAGAAAACACTTCAGTACTTAAGAAAAGAAAATCTAGTTAAGGATTATTATGTTTCCCACATGATCTCCTTTGCTGCACGAATACATTAAACAAAGAACACATTTTCCACGAAACAGATAGCCACAGCTCCTACTGAAAAGACAGTATCAATAGCTAAGAAGGAAAAACAAACATCTGATGCTGATAGACTCTAGCTTCTCAGCCACTTGTGACTAAGACACACATTGTGACAACTTTGACACCTGATTCTACACACGTTCTTACTGCCACTACAGTTGCGGTATTTCACCCGCCTTCATTACAGTCTTTTTTGTCACAAATACGACTCCCTTAACCATAATATGGACAGCCGAAATACTTTCATATTAACTAAAACCCTACTACTATAAATTTCCAGCCATCAGTTACATACCAAGCTCGTCAGCCTCAACAGCCACAGACCTCCATAAAAACACTTGCTTCAATAGGAAATATAACTCCGAACGAGCCGACGTCATCGTTATTCCATATTTTTCCGTATACCTCATTCCCCTATGAACATTCGAGTACGTTGTAACATTTGACTTTTTAAAAATAGCATTATTCAGCTAATATTATGAGTACTATATGTCATGTTGTTTAAAAATATGAACTTTTGTGTATACAAAAATATTATATTTTTTCTTTCTACAGTGACCTATTATTTCCAAATTTTTGACAATACAAACGAGGTCGTTTGTCTCCTGACAATAAAAGATGTCAGCGTATAATACCAGAATAGCTGCATTCTATAAAAATATGTACCAGACCTTCTCGTTGTATTCTTGACAACGATTTTTCTGCATATTTTAATACAACTAACTTATGTTTCACGAACTATGAACCCGAAAATTACCAACCACTCATCTTACATATTTCATTTTTGCTACTTCAACTATGACATTTTAAGTCTAGAATCCACAACTATTCAATCAACAATTGTGAGTTTAATTTTTAATTATTTCTAAGTAAAATCTAGCGTGTGTTTAAACTCTATTAACATGTTAATTCTTTTCCACAGTACTATTTCCTTATTCTGTGCTTTTATGTAAACAATAAGAATCCAGAACAAAACAAACAATAACAGTAGCAAATAATAACTTTGTGACGGAAAATCAAGTTTGTTTTTCATTCCTGTGGGACGACACACTAAATAACTCGAACTAACTTGTTTAAAACTCTAAAGACATATTATTTTAAAGGAACTTAAGAATCTCTGAGACGCAAAATCAAAACTATAACTAGCCTGCAGTTATCAAAAATAAAACTTGCAAATATTTAGACAATAAAATTTAACCTAAATAAAACGTACAATGCGCTGGTTTCTGTAAAATTAGCAGTTATGCATATTTTTATAGGGTTCTATTCACAAATTGCAAGCATTTTTAGCATTGATTTTAATCACACTATTTCAGTCAGTTGTTTGTGTACTTTGCAATTTGCTTTTGGTAAATTTGATTGACCAAAATAGGTTAGCTGGTACTTAAATCTGTTGCGCTGACGTTTCTTTGAAGTACGTTTTACAATTTATTGAAACCCCCTAGAACATACCGTCAATCTATAGTAATAAACATCTGTGCCTATTTATATTACTACTAAGTCTCGCATGTTCTTTTTTATCTTTAATTGTATTTAGTTTAAACCTTTGAAAGTTAACTCGTATATAACTTAATAATTTGCAGAAGTTTAAATGTCATAAACAAAAGCTGCAGAAGATAAAAGACCCTAAAGCACAGTTGAGAAGTTCTAGATCAAAAATAAAACTACATTTTAATTCCAAAATATCTTTTTATGCTTACCTAAGTCATTTACATTGAGTGCAACGTTGTAAAACAGCTCCAATAAAAAGCGTTGGACAGCAGGCGCAAAACGAATTTAGCGTAGCACTTCATCAAAGCTTATCTTGCTTAGAAGAGCAAGCTTCTGAACTAAAACAAGATTAAAAAAGCACCAACAACAATATACTGGCATGAATTTCCAATCATGCTACTATGTAGTTGTAACAAGGCACATGACAATAACAGTATTATAACTGCTTTAAAAAACCGTAGTTATGTTTGATGGTTCACAATACAACAAAGTTACAGCATTTAAACAAACAATGACTTAAAATATCTCACACAAACGCTGACGATGACTTAGTTAGTAGAAGGACCACAAATGGCAGTTATAAGTTCACAACTAGCCTCAAAAGATGTTAATGAAAAATTTATAGAAGAGAACAGCTTACAACTCCAGTTTTGTCTACTGCTTGGTCCAACAATCTTAACAGTTTTCATAACGGATCAAATAGACTTACACTACAAGCTGCTAATAAAACTAAAACTACACAACAGTCTACATCAGCTGAAGCCTATTAAAGTCAATAACAAGCTAAACACACTTAACAATGTCAACCAGCTGAGACACTCGCACAAGCACAATATATTAAAGTTAGGAGCTCTCAACGTTTCTGAGTTTTTTCCCCTGGCAATTACTATATGAAATAATACTGTTCCTAAACGCATCTAAAGACAGTAATTGCCGCTTTTTTTACCCCTGCAACAGTGTTGCAGGTTCCATATTGGGTTACCAACTTACGTATTGCAACAAAACTCTTAAACTTGCAGCACCAAGGTTAAACAATAACAAAAAAAAAGATAAATAGGTTACCACAGACATACCTGCATGCCACTACTTAGGTAAATTTATAAAGCACAAGCGCCAAGTACTCTCAAACTTTAAAAAGGAAATACAAAATGAAGCCTAAAAAAGAAAATAAGCAAAACCATGAAACATTTTAGTCTTTAATACTTCATGAACAATGTACAGCATTTTCAAACATGACTTTGCTTGCAGAAAACAATGATTGCATCACTTTTGCTTATTTTATGTAATGAAACTCAAGATAAAAAACAAAAATTTGAACTAGTTGTTAGCAGAGACAGTCATATTCATCAAACTATAGTAAACAGCAAAGCAAAAAACACAAGCCTAAATCTTGTGTTCTGTAAGTCACATAAACACTATTGTTATTATATGTTTATAATTAGTTAAAATTAGGTAACTGTAATATATTGAGACTGAAATTATATTGTAACTAGAAATAAATGTAGGTCTACAAGAAGAATTTAAATGAGTAGGACGAAGTTGTCTTGAGTAGTCTCTTTTATTATACATATAGCTAAGAAGTAGTGAGAGTTACATATACCTAAGTATTTGAGCATATGAGCATATGGTAGAGCTGGTAGGTAAATCTAATACGTATGTAACAGCATGATAGTTTTCTAAAATTACCTAGCCAGAATCAAATAGTTAACGAATAATAGCAACAGTGTGAAGAATAGGTATTAGGAAGATTAAACAGATTATAAAAAATCAATTTGTTTTCACGAAAAATCAAAATTTTGGAAGTTTATTTAAATAAAATGTCTGTCAATAGAATTGGCCCGCGTAGTGTTACAACATTGACGATGACGAACAATAACTTTGCAAGATGGGACAGTAAGCTGAGTACTTGACTCAAATTTTCTAAGTTGTGAGGAATAGTTAGTGGTACAGTTTTAAGGCCCACTACAGTATAAAAGGCAAAGGCAATTTGGACACGTGAATTTGCAGTATAATAAGTTGCCAGAAGAAGGAAAAGCAGTGTGGTAACTTCCACCCAACTGCATAAGTGACCGATTTAGTTGCACCGATTGCATCTAATACAAGATGACTGGGTCATTAAAAAAATCTGCTCTTCAGTTAAAGCATCATTTATCACGGAATAAAGTAGCGATATACTTATCCAGTGCGCAAAATATTGAGTCTCCTAGAAATTCAAAATATTTTATGTTGTGTAAAGATGTAGCTACAGGATTTTGCTAAGTAAATTTTCTAAAAAAGAAAAGTAAATATCTTGAGAAAATATTAGTAGTACATTAGCCACATGTACACACAGACTGGTAGAAAAACAAACTGCCTTACGACAGATGGTAAAAAAAAGTTCATTAGCAAAGATTTAAAAAAAAATTCAGAAAGATGAGAATTAAAATTAAACTGTCTCCTTCATATTGCTCAGGCTAATGGATTGATAGAGGGAGCAAAAACAAAACTATAAAAGAGAAAGCTTGACCATGCTTACTGCATCAGTATTGCCTGCGAAGTTTTGAGGAAAAGCAGTGGATTGTGCAGTTTATCTATTAAATAAATAGCTGAACAAGAGCAGTGCAGAAAAAACAAATTTTTAGAGAGTACACGGCACAAAACTCTCAGTGCAACCTCTTGAAGTGTTTGGATCTCAAGTATACTACTTGGTCAGAAGAAAACCAGGACATAACTGGGCTGACAGAGCAAAAACAGGTTTTTTGGTAGGTTATGATCAAGACCGTACAATGTATAGGGTGTTTGTTAAGGAGTCGTTGAAAGTAGCAACGGCTCAGCACGTCACCGTAGCGGAGGACAGTGCCTCCCTGGAACATAATAAAGAGCTTGGTGTTGCAAATAAAGACTTAACTTGAACTTTTTCAGACAAGAGTATCCTGGATAAAGAAATTGTAATGAACACATTTTTTGAAAACTAAGATGAGAAGAAGAGTGGGTTGGAGAGTCCAATTAGCAGTAAGAAAATGTTGACGTCAATAAAAAATGTGGCTCCAAAATTATTTAATAAGGAAGAGCCAATCTTTAAAACACTTCCTGTCTCAATGTGTCATATAAAATATGGACCTTTTTTGCTTCACTCGTGTCCTTATTTACAAAAATTTAAACTATACGGGTCCTATGTATATCCTTGTATAAAGCCGGCAGTTTCATTTTCTTCATGTTACAAACAACATCATGTACACGTGGATTTGCAGGATTTTCAGTTTGTTTAAAGGGATGATCTGCTACTTTATACTTTCACCACCACGCAATAGAATAAACATGTGGAACACTACTTGCTTGACCTACGTCTCTTGTCCACATCTACATGGAGCTTCCTTATACAGGTAAGGGACTTTACTACATGTCTCTCGTTGACTACCACGACTCTATTGAACTTTGCGGTACAGATATCTTAGGTACTATATATCTAAGATTAATTAAAATAGTTATGACCTTTAATAATAATTAATTATTTACTTTTTCACTAGTTTTACTAGTGTTTTCTAAAAACAGGTATTACAATTATTTTGTAAATGTATGATTCTTGATGTACTGGAGGCTCGCAGTTAAACCTAGACGTTTCTCAGTTACCGACAGTCTACAAGTTTACAAGTCACTGTCAACATTTAAAAGTCTCTCTCGACTTCCTGTGCGACTACGTGTATTCTTACCTGTTTCTTTTTTTACCTATTTGTGTGCTACCCGCATTTGTTACACTTTCCTTGTCTACAACTCCTACATTTACAAATAATATGTAAACTAATATAGCAACTAGATTTAACTCTTTGTTGTACGACGTTTTATTTGCATCAGGCCTTCGTTCTTGATTCCTATACCCGCCCACCCTAGGCAGTACCGCTTAAAAGTACCGTACTTACACTACTTAGAAATTAAAATTAATAAAATCTTATTTATAACTTGGGCCTACTTTGAAATGTAGACGCTGATAAGTTATGGGTAATTTTCAGAAGGATGAAGAAGCATACAAATATCGATCGGGCCATGGGATATGTCCCAACGGCCTCTAGATTTTAAAAGTAAGTACAAATATCAATTGATTTCTACCTATCTACATAATCTAGCAACCTTTGACAATTTTCAACCGAATAAGACAAGCAATATGTCATTTTGAAGCTCGTAAAAAATAAAAAATATGAAATTCTTAAAAAATTTAAAATTATTCAATTTACTATTTGTTTTAATTATAATTAACTTTAAATCTGCAATATCAAATAAAAGCTTTGATAATTTGCGCGTCAATCATAATACATAGTATTCTACGCCTAATTGCCGTCATTTTGATCTATCACTTGTCTATAGTTGCACAGAGTTACCGGTCGAAATTTGACATTTTAGGTTTAGCGGGAAATTCAAATTTTCATTATTCCCCTATTCCTACCTATCTACATGATTTATTTGACTTTTGAGTTACTCAACAGAATATAATATACAATACATCATTTAAAAAACTAAAACATTCGTTTAAAATTGAAAATTAGTACATTTATTTTTTTAATTGCAATTATATTTAAATTTACAATTTCAAAATTAAACTTTAAAAATTTTGCGTCGAAGTTAATTAACGTTATGTTACCTAAATTCAAAGTATTTTTTGTATGAAGTTTACGCGGAAAAAATTTATATAAGATTATTTGACACATTCAACTAAATCAAACTGCCTAATATTGCTGTTAAGGCTGCCATTAAACAAGGGATTTAGCTCTTGTTTAATTTTGTTTAATATTATATAAAAAATTTATCATTTCTTTGCATTTAACTGTACTGCATAAACGCGCCTTTATGTAATAGTACTTCGTCGCATCGTGAAATTAAATTACTTTATAATATTGTAAGTAAAGATACATATTCTCATTTACATATCTGTTTGGATTTACATTACGCAAGTAATGTGTAAGCTCTCTCTATCTCTCATGTGAATATTATGAAACAAAATTTTATTTTGTCTTTAAAAGTTAATGTTTACGCTGAAAATATTGCAATGTAATCTCAGTTTTGTGAATCTGTCTGCCTTAAAAGTAGTTATTTACTTTCTTGACTTTCTCGGAAAACACTCTCACTCTTTTATATTTTTCCTACGCATTACTCTTATATCTAATTTTCACTAAAAACCCTGACCCAGTCCTCATACCAGCACTGATATAACAGACTATGATATTGTTACACTAATTTGTCTATTTGTTTCATCTTAATTGAGCCTTGATCACATTTTGATACTCTGTCTTGTTTGCTGTCTTGCTTCTTTGTTAATGTACAAAGTGCTTATTATTGATATGATAAATATTTTTTCGATTGACTAACATTCAGTCTTCACAACACTACTAATTTATTGCATCTAGGCAACGCTTGTTTTGATTCGCCTTCTAATTACATGTCGTCTCTTCTGTCAGTCTTTAGCAGCAACGTGCTAACAATATACACTTAGAATTTTGTTACTAGTATGCATGTTTATTTGCATATAGTATTTATTTAATAATTCATGTATAGGTTCACAATTAGGTGACACAAACAAATAATCATTTTCAAGGAAAGGGATAATATCTAGTTGATCAATCTGGTTAAAAAATGTCCATTTAATGTACCCATTACGGTACTGATAATGTCTATAAATTAATCTACATGGTTAATCAGCTATGAAGTGATACTGTTTGCCCTTTAAAGGACTCAGGCTTTGCAACTAGTGCAAAAAACTATATTATTTTCATTCATTCATTCATTCATATGTAGCACTTATCGGATCCTCCAGGTATATAACCTATAATTCAGTGCAATTTACTGTACTAGCAGTGTGAATGTAAACAAACATTTCCCCTCAGTATGATCGACACAAAGTCTGAACACCACCTATGGAGCGCTCCCGAAGGAAGTCTGCTACAGTTACACACCGCTGGTGTCTTACGAACTAATATGTATTCCTATGGATTGTGGCTACTTGCTGCCGACCTCCTCACAGTCTAGGCGGATTACCCTCCTCTTCAGGAGCTACCTGAAGCAAGCTTCAGGTTTTGCTATCTTCCCTTTCGGAGGACTACAGAGAAGGGTATATGCACAAGAATGTATTTCGACAACCAAACCGAAATGCAGACGAGTACACACAACCTGATTGCCCCACGTACATACGTCAAGCACATTGACACAGCATGAGAGAAATAGCAGATGCTATGCAATGAAAGGCGCAGTGATTGGTCTGCTGAGTGAAATTGTAACTATGCTGAAGCACGGGAAAGTAGCTGTTAGCCTGCTAGGCGCAATTAGTACTCTGCCTACGTCTCTACACACGTATGAACAGTAGTACACTACATTTCCCTTAGTTACTCACACAAAGTTTCCAAACACCTCCCCCCACCAAGCACTTCCACTACTCTAACTTCTGCGCAGCGAGACGCAAGTACGCTACCGGCTAAGGATTCGCTCGAGCGGATCAAAAAGAAACGCTATTTATCCAGGATAGGGACAATCTCCCCTCGGCCACAGAGCCGGATAAAAAACTATATTATTTTATTTTATTTGTTTTTGATTCTTGACACTGTGACTAATAAACGATAGGCGTTATACTGAAGACTTAGCGTTAAATAGGCTATATGGCAATTGTTAGTCCAAAATAAGTAAGCGGCTCAAATAAATATTCACTCTAAATTTTTACAGCAAATCGTATAAAAATATCGACAATGGTATTGCGCAATGCGCAAACCATCGCATATTGTAAACCATTGCAACCACCATATGTATTAGATATAAATATATCCAATAAGTAAAATGTAACCGGAACATGGAAGTAACGGAAGGAAAACAAAGCATACATAAATAAACTTAACACTTTACGTGTTAAGTTTGTTCATAAGTATAAGCCTAAACAAAGCTTACAATCAAGCAAAAATTGAGTAGTTTGAATTTTAAAACTAAAACTATGAAACTAATAATCGTTGAAGAAGCACAGAGTTTAAAACAAACGCTGTACTTTAAGTGTGAATACTTTGATACGCGCTGAAGTAGGAACACGCGCCTGGTTAGAATTAACGGCCTTACGCGTATTTTAAGTAATAAAGAACAGATTTAAAAAATTATAATAGGAGTAGAACGACAATCGGGTAAAATTAATATATATAAAACATTATTTTCTGGAATTTGATAACCAGTTGACTAACAATATTCCTGGATTTGATCACAGTTTTTTGAATAGTTTTATCTTTTGAACGTTAGCTTAAAAAATATTTGTACGAGCCATAGGCTCTTAAATGCGCTAAACTTCAAATAGAAGCCGCTTTAAAAAATTAACTAATTAAATAACGCGCCTGGGCACTTATTAGAGTTTACGTTTTGTTTTATTAGAGTTAAATACTTTACTGTACAGCTGTTTTTAAAGAACGGACTAGAGAATGTACGGTATACAGAAAGTAATATATGTGGAGCGTGTTACCTTAGCCTACAGTACTAAAGGTTATTTGTACCGTTACTCGTACACTGGTAGACGAGGTTACTATTATAATGTGAACCTCCCACACTAAACTAATACTACCATTTAAACCGATTACTATTGTATCCAATTTTTGTAGGTTGCCAATATTTAAAAACCCACTTTACTCTATTATTGTACAATTTTTATTACCGGCTGCTGAGCTATGGAAACTAAAACTAGCCACAACTTGTATTTTAACACTAGAGCTTACGTAACTATGAGCAGGTTCTATTGTATGGAGCTTCTAGCCCTTATTTGTCTCGCTTTAGAAATTTTCAAATACCGATTCATTTGATGATGTTAAATTATGTCCAGGTCTCTTAACGATGTCATTGAGTCACCTTATTTACGATCTGTAACAAGTGAACATAAAATTGAAAATTAAATTATTAGCTTCTAAAATATGGTGTTTTCATGAAAACTGACTTTGCTGGGTAATTTATGATTAGTAATGGGATTTAAAAAATAATATTAAATGTCTTGCTTTAAATTTTGGTGAAAATTACAAAAAAACGCATTGTGGCTAATGTGAAAAGGCAAAGGAGCTTTATAGAAAAATAGATACTTTAGAAAATGAATCAAAATACATGTTTATACTTATGATAAAAGTGTGCGAAGTACAACACATACTCTATTGCTAATAATATTCTGAAGAAAAGTTTTGTTTAATTACAATATTTGTATCTTCAGTGGCAGTATAGGCTGTTGAAAAAGGACCAGGTTGTTTGGGTCCTGGTAGCACATTTAGTAGTGAAGTGTTCCCGAAAATCCGATAATTGCTTCCCACATTAGTTTCGAAGACCCTTAACAAGGTTTGATTAAGACAGTTTGGCGTAGCTAAAATTGAACTGAAAATGAACAGTTGAACAATTACTTTAACTCACTAATCACTACGTGAAGAGTTTTTTGGCAAAACAAGATAAGTCCATTATTTGTAAAAATGAGGTTATTTTTGTTATTTGTTCTAATTAAATAGATGCATTACTGTGTTGAATAGTAAAGGTCAAAGTTCAATCAAAGCAATTTTTAAAATAGTCTAAATTTTTTTTTTCGCCAAAATGCGATAATTCTATTAAATTAGTTCTGAGAAAATAAGATATAAGTCCACCTAAATCAAGAATTTCTGATTTGAATTTGGTTTTTCAGTGTTTTTGTAGTTTGTACAAGACAGTTGCCGTGAGTTAATGTTTTTATTGCAAGAAAGATAAAAGTTAAATAAAAGATTGGTATCGTTCAAAACGATTAAAATTTCATGTCACAGACTTTTTACCCCATGTTAAGGTATTGATATTTTGGCAATTTCAGAGTTCTTTTGGAATAATGAAATTACTTGTACTTACCCTTCGTCAGAGGCACTACTACTTGTAGAAAAAATTGAGTTACAAAAACTCAATCTGTCACCATTTAATCATTTTTCGTGGTTCCTGTAAAATTTGCTTTAATGGACTAATCCCGTTTCGCCAAAAAACTCTTCATTTATTGACTGCATTTTTGTTTCCTTACGCTATAAAGCTATAGTATCTACAGAACTAGAAAAAAATGGAAACAACACTTACTTGGCTTAACAACAAGAAACAGGATTTTGCGTAACTGCTCCGTGCAGTAAAAAAAATATTCTATCGTATTAGCTTCCTTGCAGTATTTACTAACGCAACGCAATGCCTATTTCTTTTTCTTGAATGTGGCAAAACACTGGAACAATGAACTTGAAAGTATAGCAAAATTCATTGCAACCATTAACAAATATATAACATACATAATAAAATAATTTATTTGTAGACCAAGACACCAGTTTACGATTTGTTACTCCGCTAGCGGCGCTAGCGTATCATTTTTGAACTAAAATATTGTTGGAAAATATAAAACCATCAAAACCGTACCTGTTTAATACAACTTTTGGACCCTGTCTTCTTGGCGGAATTTAAAATGGGTTCCTTTTTGTATTTTTACAGCCGCAACATAATTTTTTGTAGGTAGGTATATAGGTAGGTACATACATTTCTAGTTTTAAACGTTTTACTTCGACTTTCATCAGCTGTCACGGGGTGAGTAATCATGGCTTCTGAGATCCATTTTTAGCTCCCTGACCTAAACATATATTATTACACCAACAAGATTATTACAAAGTCTATAAGTAAACTAGTTGCTTCAAATGACAATACTAATAGGCTGTTGCCTATGCACAGGATCAGAGACCTTACAAAACATGCTTGCATATATCACAATATAATTTTGAAAGCTACCGAATTTCCTCTATAAGTATCAGTAATGGTAATGGTACAACCTATGCACTTGTTAGATATACGTGGGAAAAGCTGCCTAGGAAATTTCGTGAACTATATTTCCTACAAAAATTTTATTGTTCTGAAAGGTATGGATATTTGTATGCGAAGGTAAATGGACTGAGGTGTTCACTACCTAATAATAGTAATAAGTGCAATTAATTAGAATTTAATTACCTTAAATATTTAGAATTTACTGATAAACGTCCACTACCATAGAAAACACGGCAGCTGCGCTTTTTCCAGCATTTTCAAAATTTACTTTGCTCACACGTTGTCCAACATTCCTTATTCCCAGTAAAAATACAAAAACGAAAGTATAAGTATAGGTATATCCAGCGTTTAACGAATCGTAAGACAGAATTGATTTAACTTTGAAAGAAAAATTAGTTTACAAAACAGGTACAATTTGTTACACGTCTGAATTATCAAATCACAGTGTACACATTACATTTAAATCGCAAATTTTGCCTGCTAATCAAACGTTTTTGTTGATGCTGATACTGCGCTGTACTTTAGGCTTTTGCTAATAATATATTTAAACCCCGTCAATTCATCACATTTAGGTAATATATATGAATTTGAAATATTTTTAAACATACAAATTTCCCAGATAATGTATCAGTAAATTTATTATTATATTCTTGCACTTCACAATAGTCAAGAAATGTATGCACCGTAAAGCTCTAAATAATTTCAAGGGAGAGATGAGTCAAACTTTGCTTAAGACCTTCCATCAATCCTGTCTACGGAAATGACATTATAATAAAAAAGAATCCTCCTTATCTAATTTAATGCTAATAAGAACACGGGAATTATTAGGGCCCTAAAAGATCTTTAGAGCTTTACGGTATGTTATCTCAAGATTTAAAGTAAAATGTCTGGTACAATATTTTGCATAAAACCTTTTAGGTTATTTATTATTGCTCTATAATGGTCTTATTTAATTGACGAATATAGGAATTTACCAAAACTGTAATTAGGTTTTTATTTAAATAAAATACTAGACGATAATTTATCTAATAAGAACGTAATTTCTTTGGTACCTAGCTCCTTTTGCAGACCTGACTTCTCACCGTGGCCTCGCCCTCCTTACAGATCTGATTCTAAATCTGAAGTGAGTGAGTGACGAAATAACGATCAGACAGAAAAGAACTTTCCAGTGCAAAACCATAAGCCCAGCGTAGGTTACTGTCACCAGTAACAGGAACATGCTTGAGACAAAGAAAGTATTAGGTGAACGAATATTTAGAGGTATATATACATATTATATACCCTCTATATGCAATCAAAGGGTCAGCAATAGCTTGCGTTCGGCTCAAAAACACAAATTCTAGTTCTTATCTATGATAAAATTAACGTACCCACCCTCACTAAATTTTTTTCAGTTCGCAGTACAACACAGTAGCAATAAATACAAAATAACAAACGTGGGTAATTCATATTACTAATTTTCTGAACTTCTTAACGTTAAGTATGGACGGCGCTTAAGCTCATCAAGTTTTATGACACGTCTTAAACAACAACATAATTTGAACCCTTAACAGCATCACTGACACTGTACTGGTCAAACGGATAAGTTTCACATAATGTGAAACATCAATGTGGTTGTCTCCATCTAATCTAATACATTCTACATTGTATGTACATATTTATAAATGAAGTAGGTATGTCTACCAGTTAAAAATTACCCGGTATTTTTCAATGCCTTTACGTATAATAATAGGGTCCTTAGATTTAGACACATTGTATGTTATATAATATGCGACTTCATTTACTTGCGAACGACCCTTTTCCTTTTCTAACTTACTGCTTACACTACTGCCACTGGGACTGGAACTGGGGAAGCAGGAAATTGACACGTATATTTTAAATGAATGTGCAGCATCAGTATCTACTTATAGGGTATGTAGTCCTAAATAAAGTCACCAAAAAAAATACATTTGTATTTTCCTACGCCATTACAACACTGACTATAAAGTCAGTGAAAAGGAAACAAAAAAGGTATATCACGTGTGCAGTAAAACTAAATATGTATGTGGGGCAGTGGCTGCCTAAGTACATGTGGTAGGATGCATACTATAATAATTTACAGTAGTGCGATCGACTACCACATCTCAACAAAAGATCACGATCCATTTTCTTCGCCATCAAATTTTTCCAGTATGTACTTTTACAGTGAGTTGTCTCCAGTTTAATTACCTGGAACAGCAGAACCAGAGCTGTTATTTTGTGTTCTAGCAATATTATGGGTCGTCTATAAAAGATGTCACTTGTAGGGTTAGTGGGTCTAATCGGGAGGTGAAGACATCTCATGCCAAAAAATAGCCTTTTATGCTTCACTGTAATAATTTGAACTGGCAGTAATAGCTTGAGTTACAAAAGCCAATGCAATGTAAATTACTTTGTATATTTTATCATGAAAATACGGTATGAGAGAAATCACTTTATTGAGTCATTTTGGGAAAATTGCAAATTATATATTGTTGCTACTTTGTCATCAAATTAGTAATTTTGTTGAAAGCAAAAGTAGTTAGTTGTCCCAAGGTTTTCTCTATTTATTGAAGGATGTAGGACATAAACGCACTGGAGATTTTTCCCCAGGACATTTTTCCCTCTGGACAATATTATTTCAGACGTTTTCCTCCCGATACGTTTTACTGGGCATTCCTCCATTGCTCCCCCCCCCCCCCTCCAACGTTTACTAAAGTTACTAACAATAAGATATACATAGGTTATACAGTAAAAATTTAATGTTGGTTAGTGAATCTAACTTTTTTAATTTTCTTCTGACGAATTGTAATATCTCAAATATTAAATTCAATGTGCTGTACCTAATTGAAGCATAAATGTGGCATACGTATAGTAATACATGAAAAAAATCATGTTCACTCTGCTCAATTTTAGCATTCACTTGCATGTCAGTATCATATGTACAACAGTGAGGATTTTATAAAAAGTAATACAGAGCATTTTATAGTTTAGATAGTACATTCAGCGGAAAAACAATTAAATATATATCCTTCCTACTAACCTAAATTCTTTTTAAATTTAATATTCATTAGGTCGATTTAACTGAAATTCTTACAACCAGACTCAACCAGTCACTGTGGGTGAGGAAATAGGAGGCTACCGCGTTAGATCGTCTCGGTCTTTGTACCCTTTCACCTATCCCCGTCCCCTCCACCACAGTAAAGGTGTCCCATTGCCTAGGCCCCTACAGTAAGTAGTGGCCATTAAGAAGCACCAAAGGAAATTGGAATTCAATCAACCATCCAGTGACGTTTACCGTACAACACCGAACCGTAAACGATTAGCAGTGGCCGAGGATCGAAGCCAGGTCTGAGATTATAAATTTCGTTACAGTCAGTCTACAGAGATAACCGTTCACCCCAGCACACCTGCTTTACTTACCTAAATTAAACCATACCTATAGGGTTTGCCCTAAATTGTGATCATGTTTATTTTTCAAAACTTCCAGTATCTGTATTCTTTAACACAACTGACATACAGAGCAAGACTAGCTTTCATTCTACCTATCTTTCAATGCTTTATGTTAAAAAAACTCGGTCTATAAAATTAAAAGTTGCAAGAGATAAAAGTCATTGCACGAAAAAACTTCGAAAAGTCTTACAACTTCGGACGTCTCAAGTGCCCTCAATGTTATCAATTAGCATTAATACATTTGAAGATAATGCAAAAGTAAGTTCTCAAATGTAATCAACAAAAAACGATTTAAAAACGTCCTCAAAACTTTTGTGATTTTACATAGTCAGAGTTTTTGAGAAAAGATGCTAGAATTAGTATAGTAAAGGTAGTTGAAACTATAAGATCAAATAAGCTGTATGCATATGAGTAGTACATATTTTTATATAGTAGTAATATATTATGAATGTAAAAATTACCGCAAGTATCCCAAAAACATGTGTCACTAGAATCAAAATCCTCTATCTACAAGACAACTAAAATACCTTGCCACTCAAAGCATGTACATGGATCATTTCAAACTAGGAACCACAATTACTTTTTTTTAAACTGTTAAATTAATGTAGTTATAACTTATGTGTTTATATTATAATTTTGTTGCATCCACAAAATACAAATAAAGCAAGCTTGTTACTTAAACTCTAGCCCGGTTTCCGCTACGGGTCTAGAAGATCCCCGGGCTCAATAAATGGTCTAAATATACAATGGGTGCGGTTATACGAAAAATTTGAACTCGTCACTTTTATGAACGGTTCCTATGTGACAATTACAATTTAGGTGAACACCTGATTTGTGTTTAGGTCAGCTTGCACGATACTACCCAGACCATATCGGAGTTCTACTGTACCAATAGACGTTTTTCTACAATTAACTGCCAGTATATAATTTTCAGGCTGCTTTGTGCTTTTACGCCCTCATGGTATGCTATATACCAAATAGGAAACAGTAGGATCACTAACCAGCATCTAAAGAAGAAGAAAATAATTTTGCGTAACCGCTTCGTTTGCTAGCAAGTAAGATTTTATCGTAAAAGCTTCCATTCAAACTTTACTTCCGCAATTTAATAGCTACTTCCTGTTTCCGAATGTGGCAAAAACACCTATAAGCTGGAACCAATAATAAAGTTCATCGTTACCACTTACATATCGTCAGTGAAAACCAAAAAGACCCATATCCATTTGTAGCTAAAAACAATATCCACTATCAACAAAAATATTGAAAAATGTCTTGAATGCATTTAAATAAAATATTTGACAATTTTCTAAAACATGAAAATAGAACATTTTGCACTTTTCAAAAACATGGAATTAGAACATTTTACACTTTTCACAAACATGCAAATAGAACATTTTGCACTTTTTAATAACATGGAATTAGAACAGTTTATACACAGTTCAAAAACCTGTAAGTGGAACATTTTGAAGTTTTCAAAAAGATGTAATTATATAGAATATTTTGCACGTTTCAAAAAACATGTAAAAACAACATTTTAAACCTTTCAAAAATTCCTAAATTAAAATTTCAATCACGTTACTTATTTTGCTTTTATGAAATAGCTCATTTTGACTATAGCTGAAATTAGATATGGGTCATTTTGGTTTTTCACTGACGATATATTATACATAATCAAAAAGGAATTTTTGTGTAAGCCATGAGCCAAGGCGCTACTAGTTTACTATTAGGCACTGCTGGCAGATACATTTTAATCCGCGAATATTTTAGAAATTGAAACCGTTTTAAGTATTGACCAAAAAAAACTATCGAAATATTACCTGTTTGATACAATGTCTTGTCTCAGTTTTTATGATAGGATTTAAACCGGGTCGTTTTTACTACTTGACAACTGTGACATGACATACGTGTTGGTAGGTAAGTGTCAAGTGTAAGTTAATCCATGTAGGTGGGGGGGGGTACTTATTCAGTTGTAGTCGGTTCACTTTCAATTTTGAATTTGAATTTGACCAGCTGCATGCCACGTGATCTACAGACCATAACAGATCAGAGCAGACACCTTTTGGGCGTTCAGGCCAGATCATTAGGACCACTAGGCTGTGATAACATCTCTTCAAAATGGCAGTGCGTTGTATGGAAAAGCGGAGTTACAGTACAAACATTTCAAGTTTTAGTTCTAATAATAATGGCGATACAGTAGTAGACAGTTAGAACTAAAAAGTACAAGATAGCACAATAGTAATTGTAATAATAATAATTATATATATGTAGATATGTAGATAGTAGCATCACTCCAATTTAAAAAAATTTATGAATACAAAAAGCTTGCAAACACAAAATAATTCCATACATTTCTCAAAAATCATATTGGTTTAACCTTCTTTTACTACAATCCAAAAGCATTGCATGAATTTCGTTTTAAAAAAATACAAAATGCGTTAATAAAATACAGTATGGGCCAATATTAAAATTTAATCTGCTAACTATTGAAGATGTGGAATATTTATAAACCCAGAAGCCCCTGCCCTGCCTATACATAGACTTGGAGACCTGCTTACAAAATGAATAGGTTTGCCTATAACAGAACTGCCTTGTATTAGGACAAGTGAAAATAATTCGATTTAATTACCTTTATTTTTTAGTAGTACTAATTCAAGTCCTGGTCTAATCAAGTCCACTACGATACAAAACAAGGCAGCTGCGCTTTTCCCAGTATTTTTAAAATATAATTTGCTTACACGTTGTCGATTATTCTGAATTTCTGATATACATGTAAAAAGAAATCAAAGCATAGGTATAGCCTCCTTCGTTGGACCGAAACGATTCAACCTTGAAAGTAAAATAAATTCACAATACAGTTACAATTTGTATCACGTCTGAGTTAAAAAAATATCATGCACTTTATTTTACTGTATTACTATTAAAAATTTGCCTGCTAAGTAATTAAATATTTAATATTGATACTAATACAATGCTGTACTCTGTACTGTAGGACAGTAATTACAGAGTACAGTACAGAAATTGGCGGGACTATATTATAGTCCAGCCAATTTCTCACATATTGCGTAGTATAGGAATTCTACAAAAATTTACACAGTTCAGTTTCACAGGTATCTATCAATACATGTAATTTAAGCACTTCACAATAGTAAAGAAATGTATGTTACGTAACGGTCTAAATAATTTCCGGGGGTAGCTACTTCAAAATCTGCTTTATACATACCTGCCCCATAATTCTGCTGTATAGAAACTAAATTTTAGTAACAAAGATCCTCCCTAACTGATTCAATGCTAAAGACCACATCAACTAATAGAGCCCCGGAATTTAAAGAATATAAAACACTTGGAAGTTATTTAGAGCTTTACAGTATCTTATCCTAAGATGAAAAAATAAAGTTTCATGTAAATTATGTATGAAATCAGGCTAGTTTAATCATGTTTAATTGCACCATAAGTGTTTATTAAAGTTACGAAGGCTGGAATTTTTTAGAAACTGAAATAGGGTTTGAATTTAAATTAAATATATTAGAAGATAATTTATTACTTAAACACAAACGTAATTTATATTATACCTACCTTTCTTTTCTTTGCAGGCCGGCCTCTCTGCCCACCTCGGCCTCTGTCTCCTTCCAGATCTGAATCGTAGTCTGATGTGTGTGAGCGACGAAAGGAAGATCAGATAGAAAAGAACTTTCTAGTACCAAACTATAAGCCCAGTTTCATTCACACAGTACATACCGGAATCATGCATAAAACATGGACAGTACTAATTGATAGAACCCTCTACATGCTAAGGGTTAGCATAGCTTACGTCATGCTAAGAAAAAAATCTCAGTTATCCTACACCCTAAAATTAGTATACCCATCTGCACCTACATGTTTTTAGTTCACTGTGTAACACGCAGTAGGAACAAATACACAATAAAATTTTCTGGTTTACTTCTAACTACACTGTATTCCTGAATTATAGTTGTTAACGTTAGGGATGGACGACCCTTTACGTCATTAAGTTTTATGACACGGCTTAAACAATAACAATTTGAACCCATGACAGCAACGCACTCACTGATACTATGGAATACTGGTACTGGTACTGGTCAAACATTAAATTGTCACGTTCTTCTTAACAACAATAATATGGTTGTTTCAACCATTGTATAGTATTGTTTTTGACGGGATCTTACATAGTGTAATACAAAGACAAAATTTTTTTCAAATACATTCGACGCGGTATGTATTCATGAACAAAATATACAAAATACAAATTAAATAATGGTTGTTGTTTTCCAATGCCGTTTGCCCTTTATTATACTAACTAAAAAGTACAAACTCTGCTGAAATGAAACAAATAACATAATATCATATATGAAGTATCAAAATGACTTAAATCCAATTTAATTCAAAAGTAAAATGAGCTAACTCAATAAAACACTTACACAGACGATGGGATAATTAGGTAACATGTTAAATACAGGTTTATGCAATGTTACATATTTTTTACTTACATGATTTTAACAGTATTTTTTTGTAATTGCAAGATTGGGAAAATCTCAAAAAGTAGTGTATGTATTTGTAAGTTTTTGAATTTAAAAATATAGTATTAATATATGATCTTATGACTTTATGATATATCATATAACATGATAATTATGTTTGTAGATAGTATATTTTGTTTTCAGCTAAACAGGATATGGGTCATTTTGTATCTTCACAGTGGGTATTATCTACTTGTTCAAATATTGATTGTTATTATGCTACATAAATTTTTACACATACAAATATATGCTATATATGCTATTTAGTGTGTGACTTTATTTATTAAACGAACAAACCGTTTTCTTCTTCAACATATCTCCAGTTCCTGTAGCATATAGCTGTCACTAATGGAACCAGAGTCAGTTCATTTCATTTTATTTTTTTATTGAGTGGGCGATCGTACTATAAATGTATACAGTGTGTCTCATAATTTTAAACTCACCCCCGTTTAAGAGGTTTTCTTTCCTTCCAGAAGGAATTTTTCAGCGAAGTATTTTTTATTAGATGACAAGTCATTAGTTTTTAGGAATGAAATAGAAAATAATTTTTTTTATTCTGTGACTTTATGTATGAAGAGAACTACTATACATACTGCAGGACCGGCGGGCACTCATACATAAAGTCACAGAATAAAAAAAATTATTTTCTATTTCATTTCATTGATGCTGTCTTTACTCGGTGACTGGATTGAGGCTTATCAAACAAGTAACATTTTGACTTTGTAAAACATACGAATTCAAATATGTACATGTGACGATGAAAGTACCTAACAATTAGAATATACAACAATACTAAGTTTTATTGTTCTAATATGGTCCTAAGCTAGTTGCAAAAAGCCCTATCTAAAATTTATATGTGTATCGTGACCATGATAGCAAGTGCGATTCGACTGTTTTTTTGTCCTTTTAAAAATCCTGCAAATACAAAGAAAATTTTATTTTCAAACAAAATTGCACGCACAAATTTTCACACCTTTTAAAAATATATAAATACAACATTTTACGCATTTCAAAAACATAGTACTAACAAGAACATTTTGTATATTTCAAAATATATATCCAGAACGTTTGACACGATTTAACAGAATGTTAATTAATTGTCTTTAAATCTAAAGTTAGCAGCTACCATTACCCCCAATATTTATTTCTTGTGGAGGCTCTCCTATGCTTCAAGTCCCATGCCCAGAACTAACATCTAACAAAAACTGTCAAGATAATACAATTGACTACAGTTCAATCGCAAGGGCTACGAACAAATGACGTCCTCTAGAAGTTAAAGATCTCATTCTACATACATAAGTGAAACAACTATTAAAAATATCGCATTAGCTTAAATGAGTATAACAATTACATGGATGTTTGATCTCCGATTCCACACTCCACCAACTGTAGCTTGGGACTTTCACCTTGTATAAAGATGGCTTTGTAGTTTATGGTTTTATTCAACATTATTAGTACATGTCTAAAACAATAGCAAATTAAATATTTACAGTTGCATGTAAATGCAAATGCTACATCCGATCCGTGTGACTGCCGCTGCATTTATTTTACTGTACTGTACTGCCCTCGTCTGTCACCTGTGTTGGACGAATTCACCAAGTAAAATACCATATGCAATTTTCCCTCAAATAGGGTCGTCGACAAATGATCTCGCCTGTAGAGTCAGTGCATGGTTGTCGGGTATAAAAAAAATGCCATGTTAAAGATAGCTATTTATGCAATGGTTAAGCAATTGACAGGAGGATATAGTATAATCCAAAAAATGCAGATTTTTTCATGACGTCTTTTCGTACGACCCCTTCCTGTTTTCTCTAACTAAAGTGTATATGTAGATAATTTTTTTATATACACGGCCTGTAGTTCTTTAAGGTCTCAAATCTTAAACAAAAACACTTTGCCTTTGAAACTTAAACCTTTTTCGACTGCCACCGAGTTTAAAAATTGAAATGTCTCACGTATTTTGTGTACATGAATGTAGCCGCTACAACTACTACATACTACAGGACATGGCACTTTATACGTAAAGTCACAACAAATAAATATATAAATTATAAATAACGCATATAGCTATTCTCCAATGCATTGCATTGAAGCTGACTTACAAACTTGGCGACTGGATTGGATCTAATAAAACAAGAATCATTTCGACTTTAAATTGAAGAGAGGTTCGAATATGTACATGTGACGATGTGCTTTAGTGCAACATACCTCTTCAAATACCGTTTGTGAAAAATTAAAATCACACATTTCCATTTTAGACTAATAAAATAAGGGACTTTATCTACTAGAAGCTAAAACCTAATGACCATGATGCATAGCATGTGCGATTACAATGTCTTTTTGTACTTTTAAAAAACATATAAATAATAACACATTCTTTACACATTTTTAAAGCATATGAATAAAAAATTTTGCACATGTCAAAAACACTAACAAGAAAATTTTGCATGTTTCAAAAACATATAACCAGAGAACTCATGGTCTATTTCAAAAACATGTAACTACGGAGCATTTAGCTTATTTCAAAAGCATGTAACTAGATCATTTTGCAGATTTAAAGTTCATTTAAAATTGGTTTGTAATGCGTAGTTAGCAGCTTATGTAGGTGTTTGTACCTCATTAAGATAAAAGCTCATTTTAATTCAAGCTTAAATTGCATATTTGTCATTTTGATCCTTCACTCAAGATATAAAGTTACTATTTACAGCACAGAGATTAAAAGTAGATAGGTACTAATTAAGTTGGCCATGGAAGGCATGGTGGAGGCATATGGAATTGGTCGAACGGAACAAAATAATGTGCAACATTTGAGCAGTGTGGCCGCTCTGTCGCCTGACATGGACGGATGAATCACAAATTCAATTCGTCGCTGAATGCATGTATATCAATACAGAAAATTCGGCCCATGCTTACGTTTAAATGTCACTATTTTAGCATAAAGTATAGTATGCTACTTCAAAATGCATTCTAGAAATGATTACTACACACCTGCCCATCCCGTTAGTAGATTCGCCCCTGTCTGAGAAGTCCAAAAACTCATTTTTATACTCACCAATAATTATACATACAGCAACAAATAATGCATAACAATTTAGTTTAAAGAAAGAAAAAAAAACACTTCAAAAAATTCACAAATTATTATGTATTACAATAATAAACTTCTTTATATATTTATTTTGGTTTTAATTTTTTAAAAATATTAATCAATCTAATATTAACAAGAAAAATATTTTATAATTTTTGTTTGTATTTGCTTTCACAAAGATATACATATAGTACTAACTACATACAAGTAAGTATTGTTTAATTCCTGCTACCAGCTTACATGTTGTTCTTATTAATATTATTACCTTCTTAAAGCTTATACTATGCACTTTGAATTAATTAGCTACAAATTGAACAATTTTATAAAATTTCTAAATCTAGTAATGAATTACAATATTATGTTAACAAATGTTTTTTTGTTATATGTAGCTTATGTTATATTTATATTTTACAATTTAATTTATTGCAAACTACACAACTGTATCCTATTTAATAAGCGACAAAGTAACATGTTCATTTCATGATACATTTAATGTCATTTAATGTATTAGTGTTGTAATATATATCTAGTTATCTAATCATGAAATAAATAACTTAATTAAATACAACTTTCACGTGAAAAATTCAGTTATAAAAAACTTGTAACAGTCCTCTTCAAGAGGATAATACCTACTTAATTACAATAAAGTATTCCACAACCATTACAAAAAATCTCGTTTTATACAAGTTGATAAGGTTTCTATGGAATTCAGAGGTGTCTGAAAAAAAAACATTCAAAAAGCTACTTGCCAGAGCAAATGTTGATTAGTGTTGTAAGGCGTGTGCAAAAAAACTAAAATACCTTCGCTATGTATAAGCATATTAATCAATGAACATATTTTTGTATAGTTAATTAAAGTAGGTAGTAATATTTAAAGTGACGTAATAAAGTTAAATATGTGATAACACTAATACTTTTGTTGTTTAAAAATTTAAGTAGCTTTCTCATACGCTGTTTCATTATGAAACTATCGTAATTAGTTGAGAATAAAATTTGAAAAAATTTGCTCTTGAACTGTGTGTTTTTCTATTGTGTTTTACAATAAGATTGTTCGGATTAAGAATAATTCTTCATTATTGATTTTAAAATTAAGCTATAAAAAATTTTTGCAAAGCACTACAATTCACTTTTTGAAAAAATACGTAATAGGAAATACAAATTCTGATTACATTATCGTATCCCATCGGAAACAGTAGATTTACGTTCATGGTCTGAGTCTGAGTCAGCTAAAAATGAATGTGACAAGAAAGATGTTATACTGTTTTAGCAGAGACTTTCCAAATCGATTTTCAGAGTTAAAAACCAAGTTCAAAACTGGTGAACCCTGATTTCAAAAATTGTAAGTTTATATTTCTAACATTGGAGTAATCTAAATTAACGTCATGCTCGTATAGGCCGGGCACGTTCTATGCTTCGGTATGGACGGGGAGCCAGAATCGTTTTTCATAAGAAGAATCAGATTTCTTCACGACGCAAATATAGGTTCAGCTTATTTCTGATTTAAAGGCGTTTTACCTTGAGTTTTACAACAGAAGATTCAGTTCCAGGTACAAGTTTCTCGTACAATTAACTAAAGACAACAAAATCCAGAAGTTAGTGGATTCATTAGTTGAATTAAATAAAAGTACATCGTCGTATATGATGTATAATTATATCCCATACTTCTTTGCACAAACATAAACACTGAGAGCTCACTACACAAAATTTAAAACAATTATTATCGCAGATAACTGTACAATTAATTTAAATGTTATTTTTTATTACCTTTGATCATCCTGTATTATCAATTAAGGTAAAACCAAGTCCATAATCCCATTCTAACAAATGCAGAAAATGGTTCCTGCAGTATTTGTTCGATTCGCACAGGTCAATCTCTTCACGTTGGCGTACCATCTTGTTTATTTTTAGGCAGACACATGAAGAAAAATATGTATGGGGCAATGTAAGCGTCTATTGATCAGTTATGCACCTTAAAAGGAAAATAAATTAGCACATTTTAAAATAGTCATGAATGCTAATTAATGCCATAAGTATACAGCATTACTTTTAAGTAATTAAACAATAACAACAATTATAACACAAAAATTCCTGTGATATTTATGAAATTGAAAAGTTTGTAGCCGTAATTTGCCTCTCGTTTGGAGTATTTTCAAAAATTTCCCTTTATTTAATGGCACTGTCACTGAACGAACTACACACATTTTGCTATAAAAAATATTTTAAAGATCTGTAAAAAGTTTAAGTCAAAATGTGAATTACTGTCGTTTTATAATAATGCAATTTTTATAAAAGCTGTATATGGAGTAAATTCAGTAAATGGTCCTTAAAGTGCTATTAAATACACATTATTCCATTTTCTCATGTTTTTTAAATACTAATAGGTGTTGACACCTAATATAATATTTAGATTTAATTTTTAGTAATAGTAAGAGGAAAATAAATTCAAACCAGACGGACTTTAAAATGTACCAACCTTTGCGGAGTATCAAAGACGAAGATGTTTTTGTCCTAATGTCTCCCTACTCCATGCCTTCTCCGCCTTTGCTGACTCTTCTCGTAGAAGTGTAGAACTGAATTGAAAGAAGCTAAAAAAACGAAAGTATAAACAATTAAAAGGAGAGGCGATTTTCCAGTATCAAACTTCAAATCCAACTGCAAACCCCAGTAACCATCAACCATCATATCTCCAGAATTGGGATCAAAAAGAGATCGTCCACAAATGACGTCATCTCTAATGCCAGTGGATCTCTTCGGTTATTGTTGACACTGCCCTCGGTTAAATGGACGACATGGGAGTCATAGGGTTGTAGAAATTGGAGACATTTCAATGACATCACTTATGGACGATCCCTAGCAAGAAAACTGGTACAGCGCTTGTTTGTAGCGTCAGGTTTCGTAGTGTGTAGTTTCGTAGATCGGGATTCGGAGCTTCAGGTCTCGTAGCGTGCCTTGTTTGTAGCGTAATGCGTTTCGAAGATCCCGGTTTCGTAGCTAATGTTTTTCGTAGCTTATGTGAAATGAACTAAATTTATGCAATAATAGTGAGCACGTACACATTGAATTGTGATTGTATAGTAGAGAAAACCGAAAGTGAAGGCTAGCAAGGATAAATTTTGCATGCAAACAAATGGCAGCTTTATCTTTGCTAGCCTTCACTTTCGGTTGCCTCTACAGTATATCCAAGTTATTATGGCCGATGTACTTTGTGAATTTTGTAAAATTCAGTAAGTAACACAGCTACTTGGGTAAAAATTAGTTTGAATGGAAAAAGTAGTCTAAATAGTGGAGCCAGTATCCTCGCTCTAGGCTCCAATAATAGAAAAGGTATTTCTTTGAAGGAAATGAATACAGCGTGTTTACATTTTATGTTATCTGCAATTAGCATATCATTTGAATATCATGATAACAGGTCGTGTCATATTCTTGAAATTACAGAAAGCAATCGTCAGAGCTGGCAGTCTGTAGATTACTTCGTCAGCAGCACTCCATAAAATGGACTCCTCTATCGAAATTAGTGATTTCGAATTTGAAGCTAGTGATTATTGCGAGGAAAGTAATAAAAGTATTGAAAAATTGAAATTCGAAATAATTGGAAAGACTAAGCGGGGTCGCGAAGTAGGTGCGTGCAATGGTTTCGAGTACACGTTCGAGAAAAAAACAGACGGAGGGAATACTCGTTTGCCCCGGACGACTAATTGTGCATTTTAATAAGTCAGTTACTGTGACCCAGGATCACAAGGGACATTTACCGTCGCCAACAGAAATTGCAAAAACTAAAGTCACATGTGCATATGACTCCTACATCATCTCCACCACCCGTGTCTACGACTTCTACCTCACCTCAGCCACCTGTGCCTATGACTCCTACATCACCACCACCAGTGAATCAACTTGTTAGAAAAAATTCAAAACGAAAGCGGGCTACTCAATACGAAATGCTTTGCGGGACAGGATACAAGAAACCGTGTACACCTCAAATGAAAACCCGTTCAAAAGCTGTCCTTCAATCCGCAAGTTTCCACGACATGGCCACGCAAGAGTGTTAATATTATTTTACACATCATTTATTTTTTGACATTATTTTATTAATCAACGGCCTAAAAGATGGCATAATTATTTTTGGTAATATTTATTTTGTATGTCGAACCTTTAAACTTCAGGGTATTTTTTTTTAATCTGGGTTGCGAATTTCAATACAAATAACTTATATATACAATCACCATTCAATGTGTACGTGCTCACTATTATTGCATAAATTTAGTTCATTTCACATAAGCTACGAAAAACATTAGCTACGAAACCGGGATCTTCGAAACGCATTACGCTACAAACAAGGCATGCTACAAAACCTGAAGCTCCGAATCCCGATCTACGAAACTACACACTACGAAACCCGACGCTACAAACAAGGGGTGATCCAGAAAACTACCTGATGAGATGAGATGAGTCGAGTCAGCATCATTATACTGGTCAGTGGTCAATAATAAAGCCTTGTCATGCTGTTTTCTGTCCACTCATCGTTTGAATGAAAGAAACGAGGCTTGACCATAAGAAGTACATTAACAAAATAAACACTCCTCTAACATGTTCATATTTTTTAAGCAGTACAGAAATGCCAAGCAGATTGCTCTTTACACAATTCTTCTTAAATGACGGGACAAACCATAAGCAGAAAAGGGAACGGACCTAAAAAAATAACACCTAATTCTTAAATAAACGAATTTGAGCTGTACACGCATGCAGTAACTGTTCAGAGTATAAAGGGATTAACCGTAATTATGTGGGGCAAAGGGATTACTATATAACTCGATCTAGAGATGTGCTTCACAGCCAGGGTAACAATTCAGTGTCTGTCGTTTAGAATTAAAATGTTTAATTATTTACATAAAATTAAATAACTCGATTCCAAAAACATGTAAAGAGAACATTTTGCACAGTTTAGAAAAATACAAATAAAATATCAGTCATTTTTTAAAATCTAGCAGAAATAAGGAATAATTCACAATTTAAAAAAATCATGTATGTACACGCTGAAAAGTTCTCACTTATTTCAAAAAACATGTAAATCGAACATTTGAGACTTCCCAAAACTTCAAAACTCGTAATTAACATTCTACAAATTTATGTTTTGTTACATAGCTCATTTTAGTTTTATTTTAAAGATGTGCATGGTATTTTTAAGTCCTCACTTACGGTGTATAATCAAACAAATGTTTACATTATACTTGAGATGATGTTTATTTACGGCTGATCCCTTTTAATCTCCTACATAGCTAATTATTTATAGCATATGTATTTCTACAGCCTAATAATATTTGCTATCAATAACGGCTACAACAGGACACTCCGTCGCAGAGTATTTTCGTATTACGAGGGCAATAATAAACATGTTAATAGTATGATAGAAGTGCCAACTTATATAATACCACTTACCCAGTAACTGTAAGTAAAGGTTTTATCATATAATTATGGTTGAGTCTCAGTCAGAAATCGCACTTAAAAATGGTATTATATGGGTATTGTAAGTGAAATAGGGTGCGAAGAATGGTTTCCTATATCCAGCGCTATACAGACACGTTTGCTACACAGGCGGGGTTTAATGTCAGTGTATGTCGTTAAGAAATAGGAATTCAACTAATTTATTTAGCATTAAATAACTTAATTCTAATAAACATTAAGTAGGACATTTTGCACTATTTTGTAAAAGTTTGCAAGTGAAAGTTTTTGCATTTTTTAAAAATCTTTCGCACATTTATAAAGCATAATCATTGAGCTCTTTGCACATTTCAAAAATATTTAAATAGAAAATTTAAGGCGTTTCAAAACTCTTAATCAACGTTTTAATTAATCAGGTTTTGTTACACAATTTATTTTAATTCTAGCTTAAAGATATAGTTATTTTGGGTTTTCACTAATTGTATACTTAAACTAACTGTATACATAATACTGCACTCGAAATGACGTTGATTTACGACAGATCTATTTTTTTCTACTACATGGCTATTTCGATTATGTGTTTCTAGGCCCAGGGCCGGACAAAGACATTGCTTTTAGGCAGCAATTTGTTTCCATACAAAAACAACTACGTTGATTTTATTGATGGTTTTCTTTGCAAAGCAAAATGTTGTATTTGCATGTCTTAGAAAAGTGCAAAATCTTCTATTTATATATTTTGAGAAAAGTGCAAAATGTTCAATTTTCATGTTTTTGAAATACGGAAATAATTTTGTTTCAATGTTTTTTTAAAAGTCAAAATATTCTTTTTACATATTTTTGAAAACTGCAAAATGCTCGATTTACATGGTTTTTGAAAGTTCAGGCTGCCTGCACTGGCCACATTATCCGGCCCTGCTGCATCCTATAATTATATTTGCTGTCAATAGCAGCTTGAGATTGTTAAATACGATCGTGGTGAAAATTTACAACATATTTTACTATGGTCAGAGACCTTACATTACATACCTAACAAAAATGAATAGTATTTAGATTTAGTAATCATATGAGAAAAAAATTCAAAGGAGATGGACTTTAGTATTTAACTATAATAACTTTTGTGGGGTATCGAAGCTTGATGCTATATCTCCCTGCCCGCCGCATTTTTCTTCTCGTGCAACTAAATTGAACGAAGCTAACATAAACGATAGCATGAAGAGATTATTAAAAGGAGAGGAAGTTTTCCAGTACCGAACACCAGCTCCAACTCCAACCCCAGCACCCCCCAACCAGAATACATATATCTCCAGAATCAGGATTCACAAAGGCTTGTCCACAAATGACGGCATCTGTAGTGCCAACGGGTCTCTTTTGGATATTGCCAACACCCCATATAAGTATGTTATATATGTATAGGCATTTTTGCAATGCTTAAGTTGATGACAAGCGAGTTATATATCGAGTCCTACATATATAAAAACAGGAAAATTTCGATGGCATCATATTGACGGACGAGTCCCAACGAGAAAAACTTCCTGCTAAACCATTAAATTTTATGACAAGTCTCACACAAAGACCTTTTGTTTTGGGTGATACTTTAGTGCTTCATGGTATTTTGCTTTTTTTCAATGGCCCATTTATTTCTTTAAGCAATGATATATTTATTTGCATCAATGATATTTAAATATTTTTTCTGGCAATCATATATTTACGGCTATTTAAAGGAGTACATATTTTTTTTAGCATTCTAACCAAAATATTAGAATAATGTATTCATGAGTTCATGGGTAAGGGTTGGGAATGGAAAACTATTTATAATCGTGAATGACGTCAAGAACTGATAAGATGAGTTGTACCTTCCCTCTATCCCTGTCTCTCACTCTTATTTAAGTTGACGATCATTTCAGTTTTGGTTGCTTACTTAAACTGTTTAACTACCAAAAATAATAAAAATGAGTAGTGGTGTTGTGTTTGTTAAAAAACGGTCCAAACCAGAATCTGACGAGGATGAAGATCAGCCACCACCGTGTTAATTGTCAAGAGGATGTGGAGGCACTGGAGGCTATCGAGAACCTATTGAATGGGTACATAAAGGCACATATAATAATTTAAAAGAAGCATTGGTAGCCGTTGGAGATAACTGGAATTTGCAATATTTGAATGGATCCGTGCATTCAGAAAAAAAATATACTACTGCGTAAAGGACGGTAAAAGATGTCCTGTCAAGAAACAGTTACGACTGTTAAATGACAGTCATGAAGTTGCATACTTTGAGGCAAAATGTGTCGACCACATTGATTTGGACGACCCTACTAAGACCTTGTCATGGGACGTCAAAAATCAGATTCGCGAGTTCATTAAAAATGGCACCACCGGAGGATTGCAAATATTGAGACTTTTGGCACTGTCGACAATCCACCAAGTGTAAAACAAGTTAATAATTTTGTTGCAAGAGAAAAAAAGAAGAAATCAGACGGCGCGGGATGAGTGTAGGAAATGTAAAGGAGTGGGTGGAGCAAAATTCTAGTTTGCCCGATGATGAAAATATTGCTTACGTTGTAAATAGTGTACTTCCGAGTAATAAGAGCGACACACATCTCCGTATTTTTTTGACTTTTGATTATGAGCTCCATGCATTGTACAAACATGTATATAAACATAAAACTAATATTCTCAAGACTTACATAAAGTTAATACCATTCCCAATTAAAATGACATTGCTAGTTAAAATAAATTTGTTATGAAGTAAATGTCATTGCCAGTTAAAATAAAAGTGTTTAAAGTAAATATGATTGCCAGTTAAAATAAAATTGTTTATATTAAATATGATTGACAATTAAAATAATATTATTTTTGTCCATTGCAAGACCGTCATTGCCAAAACAAATAAAGCTTTTCATTCCTAATACGAGTACTGATGAAAAATAAATAAATCATTGACGATTAAAGTAAACTCATAACTGAATAGAGTAAACTCATTGGACCAAAAAGTTTTACCCCTTTGTTTTAATGAACCTTTTTTCATGGAAACTCTGGACAGAAATTAAAGTGTCACATAACTGAATGCGGCGTCTACTATTACAACAACTTCAGGGTACTCATAAATGCATTGACAATATAAATATTACTTTCTAGTATTTTTCAATGCGCCTTTTTATTGTTGCAGACTTGCAATAAACATGGCTTTGACGGGACAAACCGCATTTCTACTTTGCATTACAGACGAATCTGAATAAACACATGTGATGTAGTTAAAGTACATGTATCGTCAGTGAAAATTCAAAATGACACATTTTTATTTTTACTTAAACGCTAAAGTAGGTACACTACCTACAAAAACACAATAAACATCTTAATCCTAAAAGCATGTAAATAGAAGGTGCTGCACTTACAAAAACATGTAATCATAGAGTATTCTGAACTTTTCAGAAACTAGTTAATAAATGCATTTTTTGCAGTTTCAAATAAAAAATTGCAATAGAAAATTTTTGACATTTCATAAAACAAAAAATATTTATTTTGGGTATTTATCCTATTTAGTGTTTATAGGAGATAGCTCATTTAAATTTTAGCTTTTACATATACTATTATGACCATTTTGATTCTTTATGCATGGTATGTAATAATATAATGCTTCAGCTAACAGTGACAGTTATTTCCAATTTCTATTTCTGCAGCTTATATTTGCCACTACATATTACTATTATAGTATCAGTCTAACATAACACTATACCTCCCGTTCCCGTCGTAGAATGTTCTTGTAATAATCAGGAAAAATACAAACACACATAAATTGTATAATAAAAAAAATAGTAGTGGTAACAGTATGCTGGACATTATGCCGTGTCACGTTGTCATCTGTCTGCTCAAAATGATAGAAACCAGCCCACTAAACCATGAGAAAAAAATTAAAAAAATAAAAACTCCAACATGGTAATATTCCTTAAGCAGAACAGAAATGCCTAGCAGTTTGCTCTTCATACACTGGTAAATGACAGGACAAACAATGTACAAGTTGAAAAGGCAATACGCCTAAATGACGGATCCCGTCATTTATGGATGACTCCTGACTAATGAAACTGAAGATGTATCAATACTTTATAAAGAAAGAATCAAAATACTATAATTTGTTTTCTAGAAAAATTCAAATGTTAGTTCCTAATAGGTTTAAATCATTTATTTTTTAAATCAAATACAGAATTTTTATAAAGTTTATTGGAATTACTGTTTGGCTACTGATAGAGAAGCTTCACGGGCAGTTGCCTCATTATTTCAAGTCTACTATTTTCTAAATAATTTTAATCTTTAAAGTAAAAAGTATTTACTTTTAGCGCGTATTATAGGCAACGGAAAATCTCGAAATGTTTGAGTCACCAAAAAATAAAAACAATTTATTAGCATTAATTAGAATTTTATTAATTAACATACACTAATACAGTAACTGTTCCCATTATATAGGGATTACCAGTAATTACATCAGGCAAAGATATTACTAAATAGCCATAGCGCTTAAGATCGCTGGGCTACACAGACATGGGAACAAGTCAGTTTCTGCCGTTTAGAATTAAACAAGTAGGTAAATTATTTAAAATTAAATAACCTAATTAATAACCTATGTAGCCTCTTGTTAGTTGTTCCTCGTAGCAGTAAATATTATTATGTCCAGCAGTATATAACCAACATAACATTATTATTATTCGGTTTCTTCTATTCAATAAATTATCTTGTTACATCAATAATTATTACTATGTACACGTACACCGCGTTATACCACAGTTACACGATAAAATTACTTAAATTAGCACTATTAATACTTTTGGATCCCCAATTTACAAATTACATAAGTGCATCAAAAGAACGTGTTTTTAAAATGCTGAGTAACTGGAAGAACTATTTTTTTTATTAGTTACATTACAAGTCCATGCAAATCCAAAATGCCCTAGATGTGGATTTGATCACCATCAGTGGATTAAGGTAGTGATAGAAATGGTCTGGTCTGGTCCAGGTTTTATGGTGTGGTTTGGTCAGACGGCCGGACAGGACCAGATCAGACCAGAAAATTTCGGACCAGGAAATCTAAAAAAAAATTCACTTGAGAAATTTTACCTAAAATGATGCTATGGATTTTTCGAAAAACAAATATCACTCAACTTAAAAAAAATGATTTTAAATGCAATATAAAAATATTTATATGCGTAGGCAATTCCACCAAAATAAAGCAGAAAACAAAATTGTCTCGTCGAATTCCCTAGAAAATAATGCATATGGACGGACCAGGAAAATATGGTCTAGTCTGGTCTGGTCCGAAGAATTCTGGTCTGGAACAAAATCCTCGGACCAGACCGGACAAGACCAGAATAGACCAGATTTTACTAGTCCTAACCAGACCATTTCGATCACTAGATTCAGGCGAAACTTTTTCTTTATATTTCTTTACTGGCAATATACCATCTATATTATAAAATCATGCCGGGCCGGACTCTTTACCATGTGTATATCAGTTTTAGGTCTGCTTTTCTTTTGATAATTTTATAAGTTTCATTTAGTAAATATTAAAATTGCGCATTGCAGAATCAGAAAGACAATTTTAATATTGTTTGAGTTGTTAGGATAGAATTTAGGTTTCCTATTCTGTAAGCAGATAACAATGAAGGACAGTAAAATAACATAAAAATAAAGAGCAGCATCTGATGATCTCAGAAGATCCAGATACAGAAGAAAACATATAATATAATATAACAATGTTACTAGAGCAACAATCTCCAGACAACATAATGAATCTGTCCTAAATATATATACTATAAGTGAAGTACATATTTAATATGTTATACCTGATATTCAACTCGCAGAGTCTAATGCGACTCTAGTTTCTGAATGTTAGTTTATTATAGAAGATACGAATAAAATAGAAATAAATAGAAGTGGCAGACATTCAACTCTCAAAGTCTACTGCGACTTTAGTTTCTGAGTGCCAGACCATAGTAAGTAGATAAGATTTAATTACGTAACAGTAAAATAGACAAAAACTACACAGACAGTTCTTCGTCAAGAATCTCAGCAGGTCTTGGCCATGCCAAGTGCCTGTGTAGTTTGTAAATATTGTACAAAAGACACACCTGCGGTTTTGAACGCTGGAGAAAATTACAAAGATAACCGTTGTCGTCATAAATAACTAACAGATAAGATCAACAAAGGTTATTTAGAAAAACCGAGACTTCTAAAAATACAAAACATGTTTGTAAGTGGAGTCCTTAAAAAGACTCACACATTTGAGCTGGGAATGACACGGAATGAGATAACGGGACAAAAGTAAGCTCATCCCTTGGCGTCCAAACCAAAGGTTGTGATTGGTCAAAATCGGAAATTCAACTGACCGGACAAGGTCGGTAGTTGAAGTTCCGAGACTTAAGATCAGGGACGGAAAGAAAAATCGGGCAGTCTGCGTTTTCTCTTCAACTAGCTTTGTTTTTAACTTAAAATCACTAGACTCACTTGTACATCGCCTAGAAATAGGAGATCAAGTAAAAATAGAGATAGAACATTCTGCCGTTTTTATTCTGTCATATTTGGTTAGATTCGAAACTCTCAAGTCTTATATTCTAGACGTTTGATAGTTAATTATAATATTCAAATTAATCATCAAGTAAGAAATATACAGAACATCAATTATATATTAAATACAGAAATAAAGACACGAGAAAGATATTAAAACATTAATAATTTATATTATTCACCTGAATTATTTATCAGTAGTAATTTATTAAAATAATTAATTAGCATCTCATCAAACACTCTCTCTTGAATTAGACATACGTACATAAAGTAATTTAAGTTAGGTTGTGCGTCCTAAAAGAAGGAAGTCCCGTAACCAGACGAGGCTAAGCCGCTCTGACACATCGGTACACACGCGTACAACAGAAGAAAAGGTATAGTATTTATATATATAATTATATACTGTAGCATTACATGCCCTTTAGATATTTCATTCAGTCTAATTGCTAAAAATATAATAAAGTCAAGGCATAGATTATGAACCTGCCAAGAGCATAAATATATACTAAACACGCATTAAATAATTAAACATCCAAACAGAATGGTGCCTAGAAACCCGGGATCTTTTCCCAAAGTACTTTTGATAAATTCCTATACTGATGTTTAATTATTTAATAGCTACTTAAGTTATTGAACCAGGGGTTTTGCTACAGTCGAAAAATTGGCAAAACGAGTTTCGACTTTGACATTATACTGGTGAATCAGGAGCTGAACAATTAATCAGTAGAAAAAGCGTTTGTTATACCAAAATAATAATTATTAGGCAAATCATAAAAATCGTCATATAATCCTCGAAAATGAGTTTACTTCCGCGCGTGGTCAAATGTAAAGTGCCGTTGTGTCCGTATTTATTTTCTACTGTTAGAAAAATGGAATATCATTATTCAGAGCTTCACCTCTGCAGAACATGCAACCTCGCATATAGATATTATGAAATGCATGCACCCCAATGCCCACAGAAATTGACCTTACAATGTCCTATTAACTTTTCATTGAGTTTCAATCCGAATGGAAATTCAAATGTAAGACTGAGCATTTTTGGATTCACGGTAGTTCTAAGGAAAGAACAGATAGTTGAAGCCTCTGTTTTGAAAATTGTAGAGAAAATTACAGAAAGATTACACAAAAAATTTGATTCCAATGAACGTTTTATGATCAGACCAGATATTAAAATCAAACTTCTTCATAATAATAGGTTGGTAAAATTCTTTGGTTTCAAAACTCAAAGTCTTTATAAAGCATCGTGGACAAAATCATATGTAGCTCAACTTAAGCCATCCTTGCGTGCAGAGTTAATAAAGTACTACCAAGTAGAACAAGAGACAGGGATGGATTTAGACAAAGCCCCAATAAAGTGGATGGAATGTGACGAGTAGGGACTACGTACCTAAGTAACTATACCCAAGTCAAGTTTAGCAACCAAACATATACCCAGAATTCTAACTTGTATGGACTTATATATTAAAATATGAGTTGTATATTGAATTAAAGTTGTACTTATAGATTGAATTGCATATATAGGTTACTCAGTCAGCGCCAAGGGATCTTAAATCTTTAAAACATGTTCGAGAGTAGAGCTAAGAAAACACCCTAATAAATTTTCTGAACAAAAAAACGTAGTACAAACATAAATGTCACCACAAAACCCAACAACAGAGTGGGTCATGTTTCTTACAATAAAAATAAATAGTCTTGAGAGATTCTTGAACCAAACTTTAAAAGCAAACGTATGGCTTTGAGATAGCAGATTTAATCTGAGCTATGCTTGAGACCATCCACACTAAGTACAGGGCAACACAGCAGTAAGTAGCTTACCCTAACAACCATAGTATTATGTAATGTTTAGCTACATTGAAATACAGTAATATATATGTATATATGTCAATAGAAGCAGAGACAATAAATTTAAAGTACATAGGAGAAAAGGTAATGCAGTCTAATAAAATTAACTATGCTAGGATAAAAATAGAAAGGTTTCTTCTTTGTTCCCCTGTTGCGTCTATTTTGTTTTGTTTAGTAGTTGTTTTATATCACGTAGAGTAATGTAACAGGTAGACACAAAAGCCAATGACAGTAATGATTTTTCTGAAATGTTTATTATTATGAGCAGTACACAGACAAACCAAGCTGTCGTAAATAGCACCAATTTAAGATACAAAAATATTTCTATAAATAAAAATCTCAGTCAGACCGAATAATGTTATAGCCAAGATAAAACGTTACGAAAGGTATTCGTTATCTATTTTATTTCTTTGTCCATTAAGCCCAATCCTTTTCAAAGTTAGTGTCCTGCCAGGTATGTAAATGCTTTTGAGCTTGTTAGTTTTATTAAATTATGTATGATGCAATGCGACGGTAATGACTTTGAGTATTCAATAGTAGGTAAAAATAAAACAAAGAATTGTTATGGATAGTGACAACTCCAAGGCATGGACTGGTTTTATATATATAATGACCTGATTTGCAAGTACTCAAAATAAAGTTAATGTAGTAATTATTACGTTTGTGAGTAGTGAAATTTTTTTAATAATAAGCGCAAGACTAAAATGAAATCAGTGGATGAGAATAATTCTGGTAGTAAAGTGTAATATTCTATCAGTATCTGAGCAAATTAAGGGTGTAGCACTGTTATTTGAGCTAAAGTACTAGTAGGGTCGGATTTGTTTGCTTAAATAATGCACTTGTAGTGAAGAAACTAACTTGTGATTCTATGAAATTTGATGAGGCAAATAAATTAAACTAATTAAGTAACATTAAAGAGAAATAACGTAAGCATTTTAAAAATACGAGTGAAGAGCCTGTACGACTTCTATATGCCTCAATAATTTAGTATGCTAAGCCAATGTATTATTTGTGATCACAACTGGGTCAAAAATATCAGGAATTAAGCGTAATTGTATGGAGAGATGTATTTTAATATTGTGGTAAAAGGGTGCCGTTATTGGAAATAAGTGTAAATTGCATGAATTGACACGGAGATAAAGATAACTGAACATTCAAGTCCATGATTTGTTTTTAATAAAGCAAAGAAAAAGTCAATTCATTTTAATAGGTATATAGTAGAATGAGAATAAATACGATCATACATAATTTAGAAATAAACAGTAGGCACTCTACCCAATAAAATAATTCATAATGGTCAATAAGGGCTTTAACAAAAAGCATAATATGTAGAGTAAAACTGTAGAGGATTAATAAAGAACACTTCTATTATTATTTATGTTATAAAATTCAATAAAACTTGTAATATGTCTAGTGCCTATATGTCTAGTATAGCATACACCTGACATCATTAAATCTAAATACGATAATTATTAATAAATTTCCACTTAAAAGCGAGGAAATAAAATAGTAATAAAATAGTAATATATATTCAAGCGAGGTAAATTATAATATTATTGCTAATACTAACGAATGTCAAAATAAAGAAAATCTCAAATCTTGAATAGAACGACATATAAAATAAGTCTAACTACAATAACAAAAATATAATAAATTCATAAGTCACTTGATGGATAAAACGATAAACCAAGTCCAAAATGGCTAATTCCACCAACGAAACAAAAGATCCAAGAAACGGTCATATAAGCTCCACATGAAACTTCCCCCAGTCTGAATGAGTGTTGTAGTAGAAGGTTGGATTGAAACCTCTTGGAATTCATCAGAGGGTTCAAATGAGTGTCCATAGAATAGGTGTTCATCATTGCAAAACGACAGTAAATGGATACAAGTATGGTCAGGTCGGTCCACAGCAGAGTAAGATCCACTCTCAAGATTAAGAGAAACATCCTCATCTTCCTCCTGTAAAAGACCGATAATTAAGCAACAATCAGAATTTATCCTCATAAAACCGAGTAACGCGCAATAACATCCACATAATTGATATCAATTAGAATTTCATTTAATACGCATATAGACAGCAATTATAACAGTATAAAAATCACAAAAATTGTTTTCTTCGAAATCAATAAGAAAAAGAAACTCAGACATACACTTGCACAATGAATTAAATAAACAAGGACCAGAGATAAAACATAAATTGCAAATAAAAATCAAAACTTACCAAAATAATGCAATATTTTCGAATATAAGCAGTCAGACCAGAAAGAGTAGACGGCAATGAGTCATCTCCTAACAGTAAGGACAGCGACGAAACGGGAACATGTAATAGATGATGACGTGGTAGGCTTCGGGCTCGTCTAATGCGCCATGATTGAGCCTCCCACAGAAGCAAATTTGTGGGACGACCCCATTGACCACAGGAACTCCATTTGAGAACAGCATAAATACGTCGTGCGCCTGGTCGTACTCCAGAGTCAGGTACGAATATTCCCAGCTGAGGTTGGGAAGCTGAATACATCGTGCACTGGTAACTAAGTAAATTGGCATTGGAGAACTGAAAGTTTTGGCAAACGGAATAGCAAAAAACAAACTACCAAAATTATAAAATGTTTACAAAATATTAGAAAACTAACAAAGTAAAAATTTGCCAAATAACTGAAGGGAAAATTCAGAGACTTGTTGCCTTGTCAAAATTAAAAATTTGACTGACATCAGTGTCACCAAGACTAGCAGTCTTGAGACTTCCGAGTGGACGAATATGGCAACCAGTAAGAACATTAGAATAATAATAAATGTCAAGTCAAGTCATTTGAAAACTAGATTGTGTTCGAGCGAGTTAAAATATTAGAAAACCCTAAAAATATAATGACTCGTGAAAAATAAAAATTATCTATGTAAAACAGAAGCCGAGATTAGTAGAAAGAATAAGTCCTGGACAAAAAGACAAGGGTCACTAGTTATAGTGTTACTAAAAATAAAGGAACGTGACATTGTAGAAAGTCACCCTTGATTGGGGTCAACTTATGTAATATGCATTAATAAATTTCTGAAAATTGAACAGTGACAGCTATTGCTGAGCAACCAGTACCTAGATATAGGTCACAATTTGAATCCAGTAGCTTCCGTACGGATAGAAGTATAACATATTACATATACAACTAACAGTATATTATTACCATAACGTCTTAAATGCATACTGTGATCGTAGTTCAAATATGAAAAACATTTAGTACAGTGTAAGAAAAGCTTCCTACTTCTTGTGGAGAACTGTATAGTACTGAGAAGTCAAAAGGCAGTCGCACTGAGATCAGTCAATTAGAACGGGCAATTTGTAAAGTAAAGAAAAAGGCAAGATCACAGTTCAATTTTTTTTAGAACCATGGAATATATTAAATATATCCTACTCCAGTTACTCCAGAATAACCCCAATAGAAACAAAAGGGCAGTTGAGTAAGAGTACAAAAACAAAAGGGAAATAGAAGTACATAAAAGCTAAATCAACTTATACTTCACCACGAAAATAATATAGTTATATATTACTTGCACATATATACACTTTATTTAAAAATATGCATAACAAATTCATACTATATACCGTAACTACATCTAAATAGACACAAAACACAAACACCATGAAATTAATCAAATCATATATAGAATGTACTCGCACTATCGAATCTTCTATAAGTAAATACAGGAATCAATAATTTATACCAACTTGACAAACCTAAGATAACAAGACCAAACGCTTGTTTACAATTTGTTTGATAGGATATAACATAAGCTAGAAAAACAAAAGCAAGGAACAAACAAGTTTGTCGGCAGTATATTTAAAACAACAAAAAAAGAACTATTAGTATAATTGACAAACGGAATATTCATATCTCTACAAAATATCGTATATTTTTAGATGGTAGTACTCAAAACGGTAGTCGACCAAACATTCATAGTAAAACAATAGTTAGAATGACCAAATTTTAGCATACCAAAAACAAAAAAATCAACTTTAGAAATATTTACATCAAAATTCCCAACTCAAACATCCGTATTTCCATCTTCAACATTGCCGGTACTCAGATATTGTATTCTACTCAGTCTGTGGTGAACCTACAATTAACTGTGGCTGAGGAATTTTACCAGACACCAAAGTAAAGGAAATATCGTGGGTATCTTTACCGACAGCAGTTTCTACTTCATCATCGGCAAATACTGTAATACTGTTTACACTAGCAGAAGCAGAAGTTTCCGTATCAATTATATTATCTGGTAGCATACGAAAGAGATTCTTGACACATGAAGGTTGCTCTGCTAAAGCAGCAGAAGAGACTGAACTGTATGTGGACATTGAAGGAGATGAGGAATTAGTATTAGAGGAACTGAAAACACTTGGAGAATGAGTGGCAACGTAAGAATGCGAAGAAGACTGAGAATTAATATCAGGTGGTATAGATTCTCCAGAACAATAGCCTGACGCTTTTGACAAAGAGGGAGAGTGGAAAATATCCCGAGGAGAACTAATGGTTCCTTCCTCTGAAGCTTCAGAGCAAGCGGGAGATGACAAAAGCCGACGACTAGTTCTGGAACTGCCCTGTACTGGGGACTGCAAAGAAGGACGAGGATCTACTACTAATAAAACTACGGGTCTCTTTTCCTTATCTTTACATACACCTTTGTCCTCATGTCGCTTTAATCCACCTTTAGTTGTATAACGACACTCACACCTTTCACACATAAATGCATTCTTAGAGTTATGAAGCGTGATCCCATGATTAAGCATGTCATCAAATTCCTCCCAAAACAGATTAACGACTTGGCATTGCGGACATTGAATTTTTAGAGATTCATGCTGGTTCCTATAATGGGCTCGTTTCATGTCTATGTTACCCATCTGCAACATGGCCTTGCACTGTTGTTCCTCAGAGATCATAATAGAACATCCTGTAAAAGATTTGTCAAATCAATCAATGCGGTTTGGAAAATAATTAAAACATGACTGAACAAGAAAAAAATAGTATACATACTGATTTAGTAATGTTTAGGTAACAACTGCAAGAATTAAAATAAAATAAATAACAATAGCAAGCAAATAGGAAAATAAATATAGTATGTTTACTCTTTAACGGTCTATCCTTAGATGGTATAAGCGCTAATTGATTCTTGGTGGGAACAAATTCGGGTTCGACAGTGTCCACCTCGCGACATCCCGACTTCATCATCTCCTTTTTAAAGGCCTTGTAAACACTGTCATTTTTATTTGGCTTTAAGCGTACCATACTTTTGAACTGAGCAAAAGTGATGTATATATCCTTTCCCATATCGAGCTTCAACATATGACGCCTAGCTGCGGCTGGAAAACTAAGATATACATGAGAACCTAATTCCATACCTAGTCTGTAATTGACATACAGACTGTCACGATTCTCGTTCGTATCTAACAAATGGATGCCAGATTGGGAATCGCACCACTTTCGGAGGACATCTTCGTCCATTCGACAGGTAATATCCGCCTCCTGAAATCCAACAGCAAAGGCCATACCAACCTGGTAAAAATTAAAGAAGAATGCAGCCCAGTTGTAATAAAAGTGGACCCATCGAGGAGCACGGGTGGTGTTGTTGAGGTCGTCATAGTTGTGTAGGTCAACGGTCCGAACCTTAGAGGTATACTGCTGGCGTACATACTTCTTTAAAATCTCAATTTGCATGGCAGAACAAAAATTCGAAGCATTCACGGGCCAGGCATGAAAAGTGGCAAGTACTTTCCCTGATCTAACTCCCTTTTTAATATTAGCAATCAAATCAGGCAGGGGAGTTATAGTTTGGTACACGTCGCCTGTTTCCATCAACTCTTGCTCTGCTTCAATAAGACCCTTATAGGACTTTATTTCTATGCTCTTATACACATTAGGAGGCAAAGACAACATCTCAACTATTTGATCCTGAATAACCTCAGGCAATTCGTCAAACTCCCTTACCTCATCCCTATAGATATAAAAATAAAGGTTAGGTTACATTTAAAGCGCTGATCTAAACGTGCTATTAATGAAAACAATTATGTATAACTTATTAAAAGCATGATTAATTCACACACTTAGGCTTCACAAAGGCCAGATGGCAGCGATACCAGTCTAGATTTTTAGTCACAAAGAAAACAGTTTTGAAATCCACGATTTCTTCAAACTCGTAGCTCCTCATTTTGAGGTCGTATTTGGAGCCATTAGGGACTTCAATGTTCGTACTGTACATACGTATGGAAGAACCAATATTCTCCAGAGTGAGCTAAAAATATGCAAATCAAAACCGCAAACAAAATTAATCCAAACTATTTTTTTTTTAAACTTAAGGCTAATTATTCAGAATAAATTATGCAGCAATTAGAACAAGACATTATGCATGAAGCATTTAAATCTAAACAGGCTTTCTTAAAATCACAGTAAAACAAATTCTTCATTATTATGGAGTAATACCTTTTGTTTTGAGGAAGAATATTTCCTACGACCAGAAAAATATAACTCTTCTTGATCTTTCTTTTTATCTGCGACTATCTATACACACCAACCGTGAAAAACAACGTTAAAATAAACATCACATATAGTCGGCCTAACTAACTCAACTAATTTGTATACCTATTGCAAATTATTTTATATTTATACCTTTGCCGCTTCCCGCATTACTGTAAGAGCATCTTGTCGTTTAGTCCACCTGGCCTTCATATCCTAGAATATGAAACAACATTAGTAATCAAATGACATGATAAAGTCCTTCGTGAGTTCCTCTAAAAAGCAAATAGGTTATTACTACTTTAACTAACAATAAAAAACGCCATGGCCGTAGTTAAATGATTCTATTTTTAAATTCCAAAGCAGTTAAATTATTAGATAACAAAACAAAACGCAAATCAGGCCTTGTATATTTATGTAGCATATTAATTCAAACAATAACTATGTGAATCATATGCATGCATCCTAAACCAAAGTAGATACCTTGGCTTGACTTCATGAAGCCAACTTTAGTTCAAGGTACATTGTGTTTGAGGGTTCTTAACAAAAATACAACTCACAAGAACATTCTCATTTAATAAATCAACTGAAAGTGTATTAGGTTCAATATCCTTTTGGCCTATACTGGATATTTTTAGAGAAGAATGAAATTTGACCCTGTGAAGATGTCATACTCATGCCTTCGTGGAAAATGGTTAGAAACACTAAAGCTTCAGATATTTATTATAACCAACACATACAGTAAACTGTACTAGACATTTAACAAACTTACAGTCTACTGTCTACAGTCTAATCCTAAAGCCATTTTATAGAACTGATGGGCTGTAGGACTACTTAAGTACATATTGCAAATGCTACGCACTATACACCACTATTTATCATTGCATTATTAGAATGCTTATTATAGTCAGTGTAGTTTAACGATTATGCATAATATGTGTGTGTTTGTGTTCAGACCAAATACTATATATACACCCTTACATGGAGAAGTATAGATAGGGAAGCATTTAATGAGTCAGACACGTTTGGTCCATCTCCAAAGAATGAACAATGTACAAGCTAATTTTCTTATTGTGTCTCTGATTGGATCGTCAAAAGAAATTAATTTTCAATTAATTGCAAGGCTCTCAAAAGTCATGTGTATTAGTATACAGAGATACATTCTGGATCTGGAAGTGGTGCATTGTACTACGGTAGTCTACTCTCAAAACTCCAAATCAACGTCTCCCCATCATCTCATTTTTAATGTGGCAGTCGTGAAATTTTATAGTTTTCCTTACGGCTTTCGATTATTACTATACACATATGTAGTCATATAGGGATATCGTTGCATTTCCAGCTATGACTTTAACGTGTGTCAGTCTATGTACAATTTATATACTAGTAATTATTATGAGCTTCCCATATAATTGGTCTTTTGTACGTCTATTGATAACTCAAAGTAAATGAAACTGATTTTGTTATAATTTTTCTGCAGTACGTGCATGCTCTGTGCAGTAAGTATTAGCTCAAATGAAGATCATATTAAATTATGTAGTAGCTCCAAAAACATGCATTGAAATTGAATTTGGTTTTGAGGTGATTTCTGGAAGGGAAATTCTTTGTTTTTGTTTTTTTTGTTATTTTGTAATCTTCAGTTAATTACGGAAACACTTTCACACGAAAATATTTCGGAAGAATTTCAGTTCAAATTTAGTGGGGGAGAATATTAAATATCAGTGGAGGAGTTTGATCATCAGTTTTGTATTTATTCTCAGGCGCAATTAAATTATAGTTTTTTTTTGTGAACAAAAAAGTACTATTCGTAATCTTATTAGGACATAGGCCCTACCTATCTACTTACGATAAAAATCTGCGACGTATTTCTGCATTTTTATTTCTTGTAATAATTATTGTAAGTTTTTGTCACTGTCAACTGTCATTGGAAACGTTATAAGCCAAGTATACGTACCAACTAAGTATACTAAATTATCTAGATTTGTCTAATGACTTAATGCCTTAAATACATCAGAAATTAATAATTCTGAGACTACGTATGGTGAGTGGTGAGAGATAGGGGAACGCAACGCGTTTGGTTTCCTTCTATAATTCACAATCAAGATTTTCCTTTGACAAAAACAAAATCCAAATCCAAGGTTGTGTAAATTCATTTCTACACATTTAGTACCATGAATCAAATAAAATTACAAGAGAACGGTCTCTGCAAATTCAGCTATGGAAATGCGTCGTAGAAGATTCTGATAATAACCTTAACTTATATAGAGATATATGTTCCACGTACACCATATCTTGTAGGATGTTATTTTGATTTTTGGTATGTATTTTGTTCATTTTCTCTGTGAACTATATACTCCATTGCCGTTACTATTAACCACCTGCCGCCGTGCCATGCATACTTATCGTTAGATGCCATATACATACATTTGCCTATCCTGTAGAGTGTATGCAGTTCCAAATTCCAAATCACAACACAACAGGAAAATTGAATATGTTATTAGGTATATATATGATCTCGGTTTTGATTTCCTGACATTTCATCTCATCTTTCAATTTAATCCTTTCAATGTTTCAGCTTACCTATTTTATTTTAGTTAAATTGCACTGCCATGTCAGAAAAGTATTTGAGTGCTAATAATAGACAAAATAGGTGGATGCATCCCCAACTTGTAAGGCTTGAATTCACGGTACCTCAGTCATAGCACTACTGTCGTAATTTGTTAATTCAAATATTTCAACACGCCGATAAAGTATGACAATCTTTTGAGGAAATATAAACCCACTTTATGTATGTAGGACCCACATTTAAACAGCTGAGTTAGAATCAGTCAGAATACATGTTATGGCTTTGCCTTGAGTCTTGAATCTCGTATTCGAATGAATCCATACACGAATATACGAATACTATACAAAAGTGTGTACCTATATTACGTAATTATTAATTTTACTATAATAATGGGGTACTATATATATATGTAATTATATAGAGATAGAGAGAGCCTTCAAAATGACCTGAATCCTTTCCGTTTGTCTACTATAACCATTATAGTAATTAAACAGAAAGAGGAACGTGGACATACCTAATTATATAGAACTATATGTGCATTGAAATGAAGCCTTGGATTTTTGAAAATTGGAAACAAATTATTTGGGATTGTACAACGAACGAGAAAACATGTAAAAGATAAAAAATCGTACATATAACTAAATAGTAAATACAATGGAAGTAACAAAAAGTCGAGTAATTACCTCATTAGGAAGTCGGCCAGAGACACCAGATCTGCTTGACTTCATTTTCTTTGATGGAGGAGCCATAGTTTAAGTCACAACACCTAATTCTACTTTTACTTTCCTCAATTAAAAATTTGTCGCAATCACTTATATAATATGAACTTAACCCACAGTTGCTTTAAAGCTCACCATTTAAAATAATTTTATTCTTTGTATTATAAAAATCATAATTAATTTGTAAAAAAAATGTGTTTTGTTTTAAAATGATACTTGTCCAACGACGATGCCCCAAATGACTCAGTATACGTTTACACAATTTGTTACATATAGTTTACGCTTTTCAGTATAATTATATATTATATTGTAAAACGAATAATTTTTTTAAAAAGAAAAACTAACACACACACAACAAGGACTTAATAACTATCACTTTATAGTTTGTGAATCAATTATACTAAAAGGCAAAACAACAAGGTATTAAATTTTTAGGCTTGACAATTTTTTTTTAATGGTAAATAGACACTGATGTGGCTCCTTTACAATCTCGTCACAGATTGAAAAATAAATAAAAAGAAATTTTAGTTCAAAAGGAACGACCAGTTCTCCAGATGAACCTTTTTAAATACACATTATATAGTATTAGCATTATTATATATATACCTATACCTATATGGCACATTACCATTATACAGGCATACATGTAAGCCCGTCCTGATGCTGGAGGCTGTGCTAAATAGCATGCTACTTAGGACCCCACAAGCCTGTGTGGGAACATAGGACTCAATGGTATTATGCACGTATGCATATATACTTTACATCATTTAAGTAAAATTTGAGCCGAAATCATGCTGGAACTGTCTCGCCAGTTGTGCGGTGAGGATAGAGTGTAGACGGGAACGGGAATACTTTATAAGCATATAGGTGGAAGTATGTACGTTACCACGGTATACCACTCTAGTCCCACTTTAACCTTCCTTTTTTTTAGTGTATTGACTTGTCCCTTCTTGTATCTTTCTTACTACATACTACATACTACATAATATAATAAGAAACGAAAATCCTGGAACCATACATTTTACAGACAAAGAAAAGTAGGTACTTTACTTAAGTACTTACTATCTTATCTGTATTGTCTTCTCGTGAAGTAAATTTGATTAAACATCACGGACATATCTCTGACCATTCAAATCCAAATCATTAAAATCATGATAATAGCTTTACAAGTTTAACTTAAGTCGAGATAATACAAAGTCTAAATTCCAGGTCAGGGATAAGGTTCAACCTGGCCGCAGTAAATGTGTTCACCACTTATACAAAATCAAAAATTCAGTAACAACTCCAACGAAAACTATTGAAAGCCATGAATATATTGTATGGTTTTACTACATAGTGTGCTTATGAATTTAGATCTGGAAGTAGTGTCAGTGTTCTCCATAGCACAAGTTGGATGGTCCAGTTGGACCATTTGCATGACAACTTTACATAGATAGTTATGATAACATCAAGAAAGAAAAGTATTTTTGGAAATACACCAAATAAAAATACAATATAAATCAAATGGAACTGCGACGGCCACGGATAAATAATAATACAATATAATGTGCCACTTTGCATGCCCCTCTGTACACAGCCATAGTCTACTCAAACTACTACTATATATTATTTTATACATTGAAGGATTCATGCTATATAAAATTACTAAATTAAAACATCGTCACATTAAACGATTAAAAACTATGTAGGGATGTGAAACTGATAAAAAGTGAATAGCTTAATCAATTTTCCACTTTCAATCTTCTTGGGATTTTCTATCAAAGAGATTCCCTCGCGGAATGAAAGTGACAGCGGGGAGAAAGAAAATTCAGCGTGCCTCCAGACAATCAAGAACCTAAACTAGTTGACAGTCGTAGCAAGATCTGGTTATGCATCCCGTGCGACACTGAAAAAGATTTTATCCCTCCTTCAATGGTTAACGCCATCAACACATTTTAAGTTGATAAAACACTGTAAATCTCTTGGCAATCGAATTTTACTGGAATTGATAGCACAGAATCAGGGTTCGAATTATCGAGCTCAGCAACAGTTGTGGGCCGCAGTTCGGTCAAAAGCGTGTCAGTTTATGGGACCTGCACTTCAGGATGAAGCCATCAAATTAATTCTTCTTGCTCTGGAGGATGGATCCGCTTTATCAAAAAAGATTTTAATCATGTTGGTTGTTCAAAGATTAAATCCTCAGTTTCCACAGGCATCGAAAACATCGATTGGTCATGTGATTCAGCTACTCTACCGTTCCAGTTGTTTTCATTTCATTAAACAAGGTGGTTCTGGTTCCGGTACCGGTACTGGGTCTGAGTCCGTATCTGGTTCAGAAGCGAGAATTGCGGATAGTGCCAAGGAAGGCGGTACTGGAGCTTTATCCAACCTAATGACTCTTACACAAGAATTTCGAAGTTACGAAGCTATTCGATGTGAACATGATACGCAGATAATTAAAATTGCATTGGAATCTGGTTTGCATTTTGCACCAGATCAATGGTCGCAGATATTATATGGGGATGTTACGCACAAGTCACAGATGCAGAGCATTCTTGACAAGTTGGTGGAACCACAGTCCTTCAAGCAACTGACGGCAGAATATTTAATTACAATACAAAGGTTACAGGATGAAGAGTAATCGAAATTACTCTTAAGTATTCATCCGTGTTTTGAGAAACTAGCGGCTATTGATATTAATACAGCGGAATGTAAATGGGCAAACGTGGAGAACTTGACAAGTTTAGTGAATCAAACACTTCAGATTTCAATCCAACAAAAGAAGTCATTACCAGAGAAAGCTAATAAACGGCGCCTTCCAGAACGACCAGCCTCTTAGTTTCACCGACATACTTATCGCAAGAATCGTCAAAATAAAAACAAAAACACAGCACCATTCCATCTTGCCTATGAAAAACTTAATATTGTATAGTAAGTATAGTAATTTTGAATAACAACGAACATATTGTGATGTAAAATAGGAAATACAAAATTCAAAACCTATTAGGTAATTCATTACAAATGAAAATAGACTAATGAGGTACACATTATTATCATTTTATTACTTGCAATGTATTTTATTTTCCCACATAAGTAGCTTTATTAAGGTGTGACTTCTCTTGTGAACCAATTATTTTTTTTTAAACGAAATTAAAATTCAGCTCATATCGTATAAACGAGTTACATAATTATACGTACGAGGGATATGAATAGTTAAAGTCTGTCTGCTGTGCTAAAACATAAGCTAGCTTCTGTTTTAAGTACATTACTTTTAGGTGACGGGTTAGGTGACGACGAATAAGAATATAAATTATTATAATTTTTTTAGTCTCTGACTTTTTAAAGAATTATTCTAAAAATTTGAATGTCCCGCGTACTACCAAATCTAAAATGTTAAATTTAACCAAATAAGCAATTTTGAAAGAATCTTATATTTTCTAATGTCCAGAGCTTCAGCTGAGTTATGCATGTCCTGTTCAAAATTGCAAACTTTTGCTAATATAATATGTAGGTAGGTAATATCGGTATCGTGAGTGATGGGTCTTTTTGGTTCTTCAGACGATATTTGTTTGTATGAAGATTAAAAATATCTACTTTCTCTAACCCGTAACAGTCTATTACATTGTAAGTTAGAGGCACTTGGTAACAAATTTTATAGCAACTATTTCTAAGCATTCGTATTTTGTATAAATTGCAATTTACATAAGATAAGAAGAATAGTTGTGATTCTTAGTTTGATAACATTACATTTCTAGTACACTTAATTCTATTCATTAATCCACGTAGTTAATTCACTTACATAATTAACCTTCTTCGCATGATTTTGAAATTCTATAGTTAAAACACAGCATTATTTTTGTAGTATGCAATTTTAAGGAATGGAATGACGTAGGACTAACTAAGTACACGTCTAATAGCGCAGGGAGTATATGTAGGTAAATCAATGAGAGTCGAAAATTTTATTAAGAATATCATTCTGGTCTACAAAATCACTCGGAGAACTGCTACTATTATTCACGGAAACCTCGCATTCTTCTGCTGACTTTTTTTGCTTTGATTGGGAATTATTTGGTGGTGTATTGTCAGACTCATCAGCTCTGTTCATTTCTGGTTCTATTTCTATTGCGCTGGGACTATCATCTGTTGATTCGGACCTTGATTTATTCAAGGTATTTCTTAATTGGTAGCGACTAGTTGAAGGAGTAGGAGTGGGCTTACTTGCAGCAGCTGCCTTTGCCGTTGTTTGTTTTCCCCGTCTTGGTGGAAATAGCTCCTGCGAAGACTCGGATGACTGGGATGACTGGGACTGAGACCACTCAAGACCTTTACCAGGATTAGATTTAGTTCCTAGAGGCCTTTTGGAAGTTTGGTTTTGAAGCTACCACCAATATTGTCCAGAGGAGTGTCTAAATCTACAATGTCAGATTGTGACAAGGATTGGGAGCACTCTTCTTGGTCTCCGGCTCCGGTGGCAAACAATTTCTTTGCACATTTTTGATTGTGATGGTCCTTGCTGGGAAGGTTCGTGAACGGGCGATTTTGAGGAGGACTTTCGTTTTGAAGGTGCAATACTCTTCTGTTTGGGAGTTGGTGCTGTAGCTGATGCTGATTTGGTGGCTGATCCGATACGCTGTGTTTCATCGGAATCATTAACATCCGTCTCGGATTCATAGTCAGTGGCTGAGTCCGCATCTTCTTCTGAAGAACTCAAAATTTTTGTAGCTGGATCTGTTGGCATTGAGTTTTTGGTATTATCATCGGTACGAATTTTTGACTCATCATCTTGCTTTTTATTATTTGTTTTTTTTTTGAGTTCATTCACTTCCCTTATTAAACGACGTATCCTTTTTTTTCTTCGTGTTGAGTAATTTCATGAAGGCTCGGCACATTCTGTCCTCCATTCTTGCCTTATCGTGTACGCACTTTTTCAAAAGCGATTCCAGTTCAGACTGCCTAGCATGTATTTTGTCAGAGGAGCTCTGTATCTCAAAATTGAGCTCGGAAGTTTCCAAAAGATTACAGATGACGGTTTCGAGTAAGCGATCCATGGAGGAAACAAGTTCAATCAAAAAAAAGAAAGAGAATGCATGATAACCTGTTGCTTGTAGATTGTAGTAAATCACTTTGACTTCAATAATACTGACAGTTCTAGTAAGAAATATTGCTCACCGTTTCTTCCGAGCTGTCATAAAAATACTAATTAAAAAGTTGCGTTAGATGTTAATTAAGTGATTTTAAAAAGTGTAAAATTTCCTATTTACATGTTTTTTTAAATGTGCAAAATTTTTTATTTGGGTACATCCCTATCGTTCGATAATTGATTTTAATGATGGTCTTGGTAGCAAGTGCATGAAATCCTTTGTACCTTTTATCTTTACAAATAAAATCTACAGCTTTAGCTAATAAACAATCTTGAATCATAACCATAAGCTAGTGAGATGAATTTTAATCTTATTAGAACTATTATCGCCTCAGATGACATGGATACGCCTTCATTGGTTATTATGGATGTGGAACAATTAAATGGCTGTAAACAATAAGTCTTTTAACATTGATCAAAACCCATTTTTGCCGTGTCAGTTAATTTACACAATTATCTAACAGTGCCAGTCACCTTTATGCACACATAAAGACATGTATTAATTACAAGTGAATCACTTGTGCAATGTGTAATACTAAATGGATTCTCACCACATTACGCAAACAGCACAAGTTATTTTCTTAACGATAGGCACAAGATCCGCAGGCATTTAAATAAACTCAAGACTTAAATATTGAAAAGTAGGTACCTATATTTTACTACTTAAGTATAGTGAAAATTGGTCAACTTAATGTTCCATGTGCATCCCTTGCTGTTATACGCAAGCATTTTAGTGCCGCTTGGATATAATTTTATTTGTCCACTGTTTCCTTGCTTCTACTAGGTACATTTTAAAAATATCCCGCAGTATTATTGTGATTGTAAGTTGACCATTTTAAAAACAACACGCTGTAGACCCTTCACCGACCGACGCATTCCTTTTTGCTAAAGGTTTTAGTACTATAAGTATTTAGAGTTGTCATAGAGAATTGAAACACAACCCGTCGACTGTTCCCCTTTATTATGTGCTACATAAACATTCTTCAAAATAATAGTAGCTACTTATGTATTTTTTTTTATTATATTAGTAAGAGTTCAGACTCCATCAGCCCGCTGTCTCTCTAACCCAGAAGTAGAAAATTACTATGTACACGAAATATTTATGTTACAGTTTACAAGCAGATTCATGGTACAAGAGTATATCAGTATAAAATGTAACAGTACAGCTGAAGCAGCTTTAATAACAGGCGGCATAATCTACTAAATACAGAATAAACACCCTCCAACCCTTATAAAATGACCAAGTCCAAAAATATGTTAAAAATTATATAGATACTAGAGTATAATACAACCAAACAGTAACAAACGTGAAATCCGTTAAATAAAAATAAACTTAACGACAACCAGAGATAAAATACAAAAACTCCACCCACCAACAAGGTCTACAGTATAGTATAATAAAACCCTTAGCAGGACAGACAACTTTTGGGTCTTGTATGTGAAAGTCAAATATGCAGTAACTCCTACTAAACAACGTATCACTTAAACGTTTGAGTAATAAACATTTCAAAGTTATTTGACCCTTGGGGACTAATCCTCAACCTTTTTTTTAAGGCTCACGTACAAAGCTTAAGCAGTGATGAAGAGCAACTATTCTAACAAGACATTTTCAGTTTGATAATTGTACTGCGAGGCGACTTACTATAACACTAAAATGTAATCTATTATGGTATTCTAAAAATCACCTGAATTTTGGATTTTTTTGTGACATTCGTGAATTAAAATGCTAAAACCATACATACTTTAACTTTTGTGAAATATAAATTAACTTTAAGACTGATTCCACGCCGTTACATCTTTTATAATAATGACGAATCCCATGTCAATTACACCTTTGGAAAATCTCTTAAAAATTGGACCTTTTATTCTTAAAGACAAACTCAAAAATAATAGCACATCGTGCCTTGCCACGTATATAGCGCAAAAAGAGAATACTGACACCTACTTCATTCTTAAAGTATTTGTTAATGACTTATCACGGTCCTTGTCTTCAAACCTTCAGGCTCGACAACTACTGTACACTGAATATACTATGTTACAATTGCTAAAAGCCGATTCTGACGTAATCAATCAACATGGGAGGCTACAAGACACTGTATTAGTAAATAACATTCCAATGATCCGAATAACTCTAGTGCTCGATTGTTATGTTACACATGACTATACATTACTAGGAGTGCGCCAGGTTAATCTTCAACAGTACGTAATTTATTGTAACCCGTTACCCAGACCTGTGATTATTAATATAATGATTCAAGTTCTTACAATAGTGGCACGTCTTCATAATCAAAATATTGTCCACCGCGATATCAAACTTGCAAGTTTTGTGCTTAATACAGAAACCAATATGATTCGTATTGTGAACTTTACTATATCGGCGAAGTTAAATCACTTTGCACAATTATTTACGGATCAAAAGGGAGCCCCAGGTTATGCGTCTCCAGAATTATTAAGTTCATTAAAAAATCCTTATGATGGCAAGGCTTCAGATACATGGGCACTTGGAGTCGTTATGTACGCTATGATATTCAATTCTCTTCCATTTTACGATTCCTCGCCTGCAGGTTTATTTAAAAAAATCGAAAACATAGAGATAGAATATCCTGCATGTGACGAGCAAATGAACGACTTTCTCGTGATTTTACGACAAGTCTTTGTGTATGATGATGGGTCCAGAATAACAGTTCCCGAATTTCTCAATATGCTTGAAGAAATGCAAAAAAAACCTGCCCTTCATCTACACGAGGTTCCTACAACCGTCGAAACTGCTCAATAGCTCAATCTCACTCACTCATACAGGTAAAATGTTTATACACTATCGTTTTATGCAAATGCTGCCTGCATTTTAAATAACAAGTTATATAAAATTTAATGAAAGACAAATGTTTCCCAAATAAACCAAAACTGCTGGCGTGAGCAAAAGTAAAAAGTATAAAGGAAAGTATTTATTGCAATTAAATCACGTCACTTAAAAATGAAGTTTAATTTATTACAACTTAAGAAGACAAAGAAAAAGATGCTTTCTCTAGTTCTATTGAAAGCATCTACCATTTTACTCTTACTGAGAGTAATTCCAAACTATATTTACTTTCAAAAACAAGTTGTTGAGATTTACTCTTGGTTGGTCTTTATGTGGAATCGTCACATGCAAGGCACATTTAGTTTCTTGCTGTTTCTTTATTAGATCTGAAGGACTCAAGCGAGCATCGAGAACTTTGCCCTGAAATATCATTGCCGTTATATCCCCCTGTGAGAAATTAATATAAAAAAAAAATGGATCACAAATATCAATCACTGAAAATAAACCAAACAAACTTTATACTATTATTCTCGACTACAAGTAACATGCTAACCGTAGGTAATCGTTGAAATAATTTTAATTTAAAGTCATGATCTTGGGAGGTTGACATGAACAAGGTTGATACCCAAAACAATAAATTGGCACAAGTAATCTGTTTGTGTCCTACGGTTTCATTAATCACAAACATATAGAGATTAACCACAAAATACGTGCTCCTGTGCCGAAAGATACTGACAGGAAGAACTAGAAATAATAAATACAACCAATTAAAACGCGACTAACAATGTTATTAACAACATCCACATTATGTTATTTCACATGAATTATTAATCAGGAACTTACACATTGATGGAGCCAATGGTCGGTCCCAAATGAATGGCACTAAAATGTCCTGTGACAGACACCAATACAATCGTACGTTGTGTGTAGTTCTAAAATGCATTATCCAGTCATGTGGAGCGTACGTTGCGCTACAATTCCCAGTATTTGTATAAAGGCAAATCACATCTCTAAATAAACATTAGAAGGTAATCAGTTAAATGAATTGCATTTTAATTAAAACCAATAATAAACGGAACAAGCATAAAACTACTGTGCATCTAAAAACATTGTAAAATTTACCTAAAATCACAAGTTTTTAAATGAGCCCGATAGTCTCTCGACTTGAGGATTGCGTCACATCCTCGTTGAACATTAATGCACTTGATTATGCATCCAGCAACCATGGACATCAAATCCTCTTCGCGATGGTTCAGCCATCCAGGTTGCCATAGTAACCCTTGACTTGCACAGAACTCCACACTACAACACATCAGTTTCAATTTGCACTCGTCACAGTGGGCATGTCTCTGGTCACACGACCTCACAACGCCAGTTAATAAATCCAAGCACAGAACGCAAGCTAATCTTTGCAGGTCACGTTGCTCACATTCAAACGATACAATTCGATTCTCAAACGCTGCTCTCCGTTCAACTGTAGGTTACAAAAAAGAATTAAAATTTATACACAATTCCTTTTATTATTTTATTTTAGGAGAATATAGTGTACTTTATCATTATAATTAATAGTAAATAAAAAAAAAAATTAGAAAGATACAAAAAAAAAAATTATTAAAGAAATCTCACCTCTTGTGGCGAGAGTAGACATGTCAAAAAGTTCAGCTAGTAGCTCAACAAAACTCCAACTGTCCTACGTTGCTTCTATGGTCAAACTGATATATTAAGTGGGCATCCTGTAGCTTACCTTAATCTTAAAGAAACAGAAGGGACAAACGTGTCGTACCATAAAAACCATATTGTTCAAAACCAGTAAGGTAATCAGTATAATGTCAACCGTCAATAGACTCATACCTTTCTACGTGACCATTAACCTAAATTCATGACAGACTCACTAGTCTCTTCATTGTGATATATCTATCTTAGCTCTCTCATTTCAGCTAAGAAACCAACCATCACGTACATCCAACGTAGCCAGTAAGAGCATAGCTTAATTATCGTCTAGAATGATGATTGACAACAACGAAGATATGGATCCTCCCCCTTTACAGTTGAGACCTGTACGACATGCCATTGTACCAGTAACCTACAGAGGAAAAATTGGATCAAATCCACAGGCACACATTAATTCATTCCTCCGAGCCGCTGAAGCTAACAGTTGGAATGATGTAATGAAAGCATCTCAATTTCCCACTACTTTAACTGATTTTGCAAGAACCTGGTATGACTCTGCTACCATAACTCGACAACGAGAACAACTCGGACCGTGGACGTGGGAGGACCTATGCCCTGAGTTTGAAAAATATGGAACTGCAGGACTTTACACTCGTTCTACGTTGCTGCAACTGCTCCAAAGCACTCAACTTGCCACCGAAGACAGTCTTGAATATGCTCATCGCATGAATCAACTTGCAAACACAGTTAACCAACATATGGAAGATCCGGAACTCATAACATATATTCAAAACGGATTACGCATAGAAAAATTCTATGACGACGTCAGTCTTGCTAGACCAGCCACGTTTCCACAACTTATAGAAGTATTGCGAAGCTCTGAACAAAGTGAAGCTAGACATCCCAACCGTAACCTACTGTCTCTAAAGGACCATGAAGCATACCCCTTAGAAGTTGATAATTCCCGACCCCCCCATCGACCATTATATGTGGAACCACAACGGCGTACAAATCCACCACTAAATTCTCCTGTACCAAGAGAAACAAGATTTGTGCAGTTTGACCGCCAAAAAGAAAATCGCGATCCTGATCTTGAAGAGCGAATTGCAAGACTGGAGATTTTGCAGCGTCAACCCCCTCGGTATCAATACCCTTCAGGAAATCAAAATCACGAATTCAATCGGTTTAATCAATCTAACCGCCCGTTTCGAAATTCATCGAACCGAAGATTTGGATTTTATGACAACAACTGGCATAACCAGTCTGACGCAAGTAACGGCAGAGACAGAAACCCCCCTGCCCTATCCTTTCAACACAACCCCCAAAATGCTTATCGTTCACCTCAAAACTTTAATTACACACCACGGCAAAGCTTCCCAGATCGTACTCGCTTCGTTCCAGCAACCACACAAAACCAACAACAGAGAAATTCTCCACCAAACCCAAACCGCGTCATTACCGGTAACTGTTATAGTTGTGGCCGTCCAGGACATTTCGCTCGTTACTGTCGTTCCACGTCGGGAAACGGAAACCGATCAAGGAATTAACTGGGTCCTTGAGTCAAAAAATAGTACCAGTCTATACATTGTCTAAAAAGTTTAGCCCTTTCCTATTTATATCATGCTATTTACGAGAAGTAAATATATTTTGCTTGCTGGACACTGGCGCCAGTCTCAGCTTATTAAACTCACAATATGAATCTCTGGTAGACACCCCAAACACTACCGAGAGTTTTGCTATAAAAGGAGTTAGCGGCAATATTTGTTCTACTATAGGAGTAGTTAAATGTGGCTTACAATTTTCGCCAGAGTTAACTTTATTTGCAACTTTGCATTTATTGCCAAAATTACCATATGATGTTCTACTGGGAATAGATTTTCTACGTGTACAAAACGCAATCCTAAATGTCCCACAGAACGTACTAATGTTAAAATCTGGAGTCCGTCTTCCTCTTCAAAATTCTCCATCTAATGTACAGCACTTAAATGTAAATCTGTTTGACCATTTACCTACCATTACGGAGGAAAATGAAGTGTTAACAATTCTTGTTGACAGTGATTTGGTTTTATTAGCACCCAATCAACATGTACCACTCACTCTTACCTTGAATAATATAAATGACATTCCGACACTACCAGAAAGTCAAAAAGGAGAGATAATGTTACACATTGAAAGTGAGGTCCCAGGAATAAGCGTATGGGACTCCATAGTTCCTGTTCAAGAAAAAGTTGTAGTTGAAGTATTTAATGGAAACAATGAAGATATTGTTTTCACAGCTGGGGATAATTTTGGCATATATAGATTGATGCCAATTGTAGTATGGGATAAAGAATGCTTTTTAAAGTCGAAAGACCTAGGCAATAAAATAATAGCTCCGCCAATAGAAGTTGTGGACGATAGGCATCAGTGCGCACTGACAGAAGTTTCTACGGGTCCACCGGAACAGGAGTCGGTGACGACTGCCTCGTCTGTTCCTGATTCAATTCCAATAGCAGAACATATCCGCTACAAGGCTATTTACGCGTCTATTAGTCCTGAGTTAGACGAGTCTGACAGAGCACTAATAATGGAGACATGTTGGGAATATAAAGATCGTTTTGGCATTGAGGGAGATGTGCTTGAAGCTTCTACTATACTCGCGCGCCCGATTGAACTCATTAAAGACGCGAAACCTTTTCGAAGTCGCATGTATAATTACTCAGATAAAGAAAACGAATTAATTGAAGCCCAGGTAAACGAATGGCTTGATGCGGGTATTTGTAGACCCTCAACAAGTTGTTGGGCCGCAGGTGTGGTGCTAGTTAGCAAAGGACACCATACAGCTGACGGAACCGTTACCAAACCGCGTTTTTGCGCGGACTATAGGGTTTTAAATTCTCAGACTGTGCCAAATTCCTGGCCACTGACTAACATTGACCACATATTAAGAAGCCTGGAAGGTTTGACGGTCTTCATTTTACTTGATTTAAAACGCGGCTTTCTTCAGTTCCGTTTACGGGAAGAAGACAAATATAAAACTGCATTTATATGTCGCTTGGGTCTTTTTGAAATGTGTCGATTGTGTTTCGGTCTCCGCAATTCCCCATCGGATTTCATGGAAGGAGTGGCGATGGCGCTGTCAGGATTAATCCATATAGAAGTTTTCGCCTATGTGGATGACATATTGATACCTGGACGTAACATTCAAGACCTACTCGGACGTCTAAGGAGGGTATTAGACCGATTTCGTCAGTATCAAATGACACTATCCACAAGTAAGTGTGTGTTTGGAGCGCGAAAAGTCAAAGTACTTGGATTTATTGTATCAGCTAATGGAATTGAAACCGACCCCGCAAAAGTAGAGAGCATCACTAATATTAAAACTCCTAAGACAGTTAAAGATGTTAGGAGTCTGCTCGGCATTAGTTCATACTATAGAAGGTTCTTACCGTTATTTTCAAAAATAAGTAAGCCCCTTACGCAGCTATTGAAAAAGGATACTGAGTTTATATGGAACCAGGAATGCGAAACGGCATTCAAATTGATAAAAAAAGGACTGACTACAGCTCCTGTGTTAAGGCATTACGATGGAACATTGCCAATATCAGTTCATACTGATAGTAGTAGCTATGGATTAGGAGCATGCTTGACACAATCCGAAAATGGAGTTGAACGAGTCGTATCTTACGCCTCACGAGCTTTAACTCCTGTCGAAGTTAGATATTCTACAATCCAACGAGAATTTCTGGCGCTTCTTTTTAGCCTAGAGAAGTTTAAGTGTTATTTATATATGAAGGAATTTGTGGTAGTAACAGATCACAATCCGCTTCTAGTGTTAAAAAGCGGTGTAAGTTTGAAACAAGTGAGTGCGAAATTACATAGATGGTTAATGAGACTACAGGACTTTAATTTCACTATCATCCATCGCGCGGGCAGATTGCATTCCGATGCGGATGCCTTGTCACGTTTAGTGGAACCCACTACGACGGAGGAAAACCCTGAACTTAATTTCAATTTAAATGAAAGTGAAATTGATCTTGATTTTCCTATTCTATTTACAACTGAAGATTTGGAGACATTGCAACTTTCAGATAAACATTGTACAAAAATCCGTGAACAAATTGTATCTACAGCTCACAAGAAATATACGACAATTAATAATCTCCTTTATCGATTAGACAGAGGAAACCGTCGGTTTGTAGTTCCTCGAATCATGCAAAAAACACTTCTAGACGAAGCCCACTCTGTCATTACCGGGGGACATCGTGGATACAAGGTCACGTTAGAACGATTGCAAAACTTTTGGTGGCGCAAAATGCCACGTTCCGTATTTAGATATGTACAATCATGTGACCTCTGTCAACGTGCAAAACGACCTATACGCGGTGGCCAAGGACTTTTAATGCCCATTTCTCCTCCTGGCTCACCCGGTGAATTTTTGTCAATTGATTTTGCAGGACCTTTACCTACTACAGCTAAAGGAAATAAGTACATCTTAGTTTGTATTGATCTTTTCTCAAAATACATCATTGCAAAAGCTACAGTAGACTCAAAAGCTCCTACAGTAGCTTCTTTTCTCGTAGAACATGTGATTACTCAATGGGGAAGTCCCAGATTACTACTTTCAGACCGCGGTAAACCGTTCATGTCCTTCGTGGTTACTAACCTGTTACTAAAAACAGGAACTAAGCCAATCTATACCTCGAGTTATGCACCAAACTGCAATGGGTTATGTGAATCTCAAAATAATTCTATAAAAACAGCACTCAGAACATATCTAGATGAAATGAATCAAGACCGGTGGGATACTTATCTACCTTTTTTAATTTTTTCATTAAATACTGCGTACAAAAATAGCATTAAATGTTCCCCTTTCGAATTGGTATATGCTAGAAAACCAAAAATTCCATTTGAGTTACACTATCCTGAAGTCAATGCAACAGGGCGCAAGGCAGAAATTAAAAGAGCCCCAGAAATCAGACTGGAAGCTCGCCTTGCTATAGATCGTGCACAAAAGGCGTATACTAAACAATATAATAAAGGTAAAAAGGAAACAACCTACGAAGAAGGAGATTTGGTACTTGTTCACAGTCCCGCAACTAAGCTTGGCCTCTGTCCGAAGCTCACAAAGAAATGGCATGGACCATATGTAGTTTTATCTCATACCTCACCAGTAAATGTCAAAGTCCAGTTAGTATCCGATGAGCATTCTCCTGCCAGAATAGTACATATCCGACGCGTCAAAAGATATTACAACCCTGATACATCTTCAGATTCGTCATCATCCCATACTGAACAACTACCTGCTCTCTCCAAACCACCAGACTCCCCGTGTAAGGATACAGTTCTTGACTCCACTCCTCAACCTGACTTTGTTATTGCATCATATGAGGAGTCTACGTCTTCACATCATAGTGACGTCGATATTCCTGAGGTACCAGCAGGAAATGATAATTTAAACGAACCTACCCCACCTCCTAACAATATTATAGCGGAAGATATTCTTGAAAGGCTCAATGAAATCCAACAACCCCATTTACACAGTTCATCGTCTTCCCCAATTCCTTCAGAAAATGACGAGCCTGAACCTTTTCCATTAACAGTTACACAGAAAGGACGGATAAGCAAACGTCCAGATTATTATCAGAGCTCTTAAACTATATTGTTCTATTCTCCATTCCTTAAATAAGTTTATTACCTTGTATACAGATATGGAGGTCTCAACTCTCGTCCTTCTCATGGTGGCATCAAGCTTAAATGCCCTGGATATTCAACCCTTGCCTAAGCCTCATATTGACATGGGAATTTTGGTTACTCCTATTACCAGTGCATATGTCTATGAAGCTTCTATTCCTCTCTTGTTCCAAATCCCTTTCCCTTCAACTCAAGGTCCGCTCCCTCGAGGTTCCAAAACCTCCACCAGCTGCAAGATTAAAGGACACAAAGGCCCGTGTGATGTTTTGGAAGCCTTACGACCTTTGATGGATGACGGTTTTAAATTACTTGAAACTATGGCAAAAGAGATACACCCTCACATTAATTCTTTCATTCAATTTACAAATACGTCCTTTGATTCCAACAAGAATCCTAACAAACCAAAGTCTCTTGAGCGTAAAAAACGACATTGGGTAGGTAGTTTCCTAAAATGGTGTTGTGACGTAGCTGTCACGAGTGACTTGCAAATAATCGAAAACGAAGACCAAGCTATTGCCTCGTATGTCAAATCCTTGCGTAATAATCTTGACAGCAAGCACCATTCCCTTATATCAGTGGGACAAGAAGTCTCAACCCTTGCAAAGCAGACTAACACCTCGTTAACTAACATGCACTCTAATCTCAAACAACTTGAATGGATGGTGAACGATAAAATCCGACATTACGGGGGTGAATGGGAAAATATTATGATGTTTCACCAAGGCATGGCTATTGCTGACACGGTCAGTTTAGTGCAAGGGGTTTCTATACTAACCAATTATTACCATATGCAAACCCAATGCAATGCTCATGTTCTTCCTAGCTTATTCATACCTCCTGCAACCTTCTCCCGTGCACTCCAACGGTTACAAACTGAATTAAAAGAACACGACCGAGATCTTATAATTCCCAGAGCTTACGAACATTTATATTACAAACTTCCACTCACAACTTGTGTGACGGGAAAGAAACACATTCTTGTCAAAGTACAGGTACCCTGTAAACATAAGAATTCATTGTGGGAATTATACCGTCTTCGGTCTGTAGATTTTGCATACGATAATTATACTTTTAATATTGAGCTTCCTACTAACCTGGTAGCCCGCAACGGCGCTGACATAGTGCTATTTGACCCCTCTGAAGTCAAAAACTGCGACATTGACAATGTTGGCCTATGCCTCATACCCGACAATCACGGCACTAAATACGAATTCCACACGTGTATTGACGCTATTCTTAGAGGTTCAAGCGTCGAAACCCTCAAACGGTCTTGTAAATTCACCGCCTATAATTCTACTAAAACTCGCGTAACACGGATTGGTCCAAAAACATTTTCAATAGCGCACTTAACTCCGGATTCGTGTTTAACATGCATACAAAATAACCGCAAAATTGTCTCACCTATTGTTAATATTCCATCAAGAGGTAATCTTGAAATAACCGTGCCTTGTCACTGCGCCGTATATGCCGCCGGTAAACCGATTGCCGTCCCTAAATTTCCATGTGTCGCAGATGAAATTCGCGAGTCCATTTTATTACATACCGTACCAGCAGCTTGGGTTAATATTACCAATTTAATTATTCCCCCTCAGTTTGATCAAAAGAACAGACCCATTCTCTTAAACAACTCAAACATTCTCCAAGATAACTGGCAATCAGGAATAACGGCAGAAAACGCCATTTTAGACAATGACACAATTCCTGATTTCCCAAATGTATTGGATGATTGGAGCAAAGGTACCGCCGTACATAACTGGATCATTCGTGAAATTCGAGGCGAATCAGTTATAGAATGGATATGGTTAATACTCCTAACATTTGTGGTTGCCATTTGCTGTTTACAAGTCCAAAGGAATCGTATTCTCATTGCGGCCCTGACCTCTCAGTTTATTCCTTTAACCGAATCGATCCCTATTATGACAATCACTCCATGCATTATCCCTAACCATGTTGACGTACTTCTTTATATAATTCTTCTTGCAGTTCTTTTGTCTTGCCTTCCTAAAATATACCGGTTTGTTATTAAACTGATTCGTATTTGCGTAACCAGCCCTCGAAACCCTTTTGTCAATACTGCGTACCGTTTACCTGTCCAAAATTTAAACCGAACCGGTACACAACTAACCACATGTACGTTACTGTCAGAGGACGAGTACTTACACGAAACTAATACCCAACCCACATTTTCTGATCGCACTGTATACCAACCAACTGTCATCCCAAAAATCGAGCAACCTTTAAACACTCCTAATTCTAGCCCACGAAAGCCTGCTCGTCTTTAGGCCATTTTGTTTATCTCACAGTCTACTTAAATCTTTTCTCCTCCTGACTATTACATTATTCTTACAAGGAAACACAAAGCTCTAAACGTTTAAGATTTGTTTTCCCTAATTTAAGCAATTGGCATTTGTCTTTAATTAAACGTTCGTATAATTACTCAAAAATATAACTACCTTCATAACTAATATAAAATGACCAGATGTTATTGTCATTTTTTTACCATGAATTAAAATTAATGTATATTTGCATGCGCAAAAGTAAATCAAGAAGCTGACCATGGAATTTTCACCTCTCAACATCGTTCAACCTACATCTCCACTCTCAATCGACAACATATACTATCCCCCACCATCCCATTATATTGTTCCCTGTGATGTATGGTATCCATCTGCTGACAGCTGGACTTCACCTTCACTCCCAACCTCCACTCCTTACCACTCCACACCGTCGTCATCACAGAGCATAAATTCTTTGACAAGTGTTCCCAACGCTCCTGCCAATTGCTCAACTCGTTCCGTTCTGAAGGACATTCACTTATACAAAATGTGCCCACTCAACACACCATGTATTCATAACATACGTAACACAGACATCCCAACCAATTATTTACCTGATCTCGGACACTCCTGGCTGCGTGGACTATTTACTTTTCGTAAATTTCGTACTACACTTTTGCGAACTGTTTCCCCAGCAGAAGCTCCAAATCTTTGTCACGTTCGAATGCTTCACACCTACTGTGTCCTTATACATCAACTTGAGGCCGAAACCGACATTATTCGAGCTATGTGCACAATTATTCACAAAGGTTTTGATATTCCATTGGAGGAAATTCCTACTACCAAAGCAAATTTTCTGGACATGATGAACTCCCAAAAAATTATACTGGTGACTCTTAACAAATATAAACATCCACAACGACGTTACGAAGTTGGAGATAAAACTACAATTTCTTCTTCCAATCTAAAAGAAATTGCAGAACTTCCTACCATCAACACAGCAGCTTCCCTCCCGATAGTATCACAAACGCTATCATCGCAACCTTTGCTACCATTGCCAGTTTCTGCATCCGTTCACCAAAGTAAATTACAAACCGAAATCTGTGCTCATTGTCCACACAGTGTCACCTCACTAGCCGCGTTTATTCAACAGTTGACTATTCAACATGCACAAGAATCTCACGAGCTCGCTTGCACGAACAAAAACCTAATGGAAATTCACGCTCAAGAAGTCAAAGGTTTGAGAAATGAACTTTTTCAAATGAAAATAATACTCAGAGAAAGCAATATTTTGAATCAAGACCACGTCATGTCTCTTAAGCATACCATTCAGGCACAAAACGAGCAATTATGCGAATTTCCTTCACTTCTACCGTTCAAACATACCTGGAACCGCCCTGCTCCTGTGAAACGACAACCCCCTCGTCGACGCTTCAATTCTTCCTCCTTTCCCTATTCCCCCTCCGCCCGACGTTAATTCATCCTCCTTTGCCCAAAACTCAACACACACATCTTCCATCGTCAACACAACAATTTCTGAAAACACCAAGCCAGCACAATCCAATTGATCGTTTTGTATCCAACTTCACAAGACAGCGGTGTTCTTTAATCTAAGCTATTTGTTTGCGTTATTTTATTAATCAAATCAATCTAATATTTGTACGGAGTTTTCCATATTCTCGTTTTGTGTATAGCGTTTTCTTTTGTCTTGTATCACATAACTTGATATACTTTTACACGCTTGTTTACTCTACTACAGTGTTATCACATACACAAAAATACTATTTCTTTCCATTCAACTTACGTGTTTTATTTACACATGCCAGTGAATGAAATTCCAACATCAGTGATTGTGTTCAATTTCGTATACGTTAATAACAATCTACTTCATATTCCTCGTTTTAATACGCAGTGAATCCTCTTATGCAACTTCAGTACCACAAACATAAATTAACTTATAAAATTTGAGCTGGTGTCATAGTTTATCATTAACAACAGTACACAGTAATGGTGTACCTAATACTTACCTTATATATGAAAGTTGATTACAGTTGTTATACTTCTATTACTTATAATTTCAGGCATTAAGCATTAAGTGAATTTTAACTTTAAAATATTCTGTCCATGTAAACCGTGTTTTGTTAATTTTTATTTTCTCGTACGCACACAGCCTTATATTTAACTTAACTTTTCTTGCCGGGACGGCAAAGTATTTCGTGTGGGGGGTAATTGTTAGGATAGAATTTAGGTTTCCTATTCTGTAAGCAGATAACAATGAAGGACAGTAAAATAACATAAAAATAAAGAGCAGCATCTGATGATCTCAGAAGATCCAGATACAGAAGAAAACATATAATATAATATAACAATGTTACTAGAGCAACAATCTCCAGACAACATAATGAATCTGTCCTAAATATATATACTATAAGTGAAGTACATATTTAATATGTTATACCTGATATTCAACTCGCAGAGTCTAATGCGACTCTAGTTTCTGAATGTTAGTTTATTATAGAAGATACGAATAAAATAGAATTAAATAGAAGTGGCAGACATTCAACTCTCAAAGTCTACTGCGACTTTAGTTTCTGAGTGCCAGACCATAGTAAGTAGATAAGATTTAATTACGTAACAGTAAAATAGACAAAAACTACACAGACAGTTCTTCGTCAAGAATCTCAGCAGGTCTTGGCCATGCCAAGTGCCTGTGTAGTTTGTAAATATTGTACAAAAGACACACCTGCGGTTTTGAACGCTGGAGAAAATTACAAAGATAACCGTTGTCGTCATAAATAACTAACAGATAAGATCAACAAAGGTTATTTAGAAAAACCGAGACTTCTAAAAATACAAAACATGTTTGTAAGTGGAGTCCTTAAAAAGACTCACACATTTGAGCTGGGAATGACACGGAATGAGATAACGGGACAAAAGTAAGCTCATCCCTTGGCGTCCAAACCAAAGGTTGTGATTGGTCAAAATCGGAAATTCAACTGACCGGACAAGGTCGGTAGTTGAAGTTCCGAGACTTAAGATCAGGGACGGAAAGAAAAATCGGGCAGTCTGCGTTTTCTCTTCAACTAGCTTTGTTTTTAACTTAAAATCACTAGACTCACTTGTACATCGCCTAGAAATAGGAGATCAAGTAAAAATAGAGATAGAACATTCTGCCGTTTTTATTCTGTCATATTTGGTTAGATTCGAAACTCTCAAGTCTTATATTCTAGACGTTTGATAGTTAATTATAATATTCAAATTAATCATCAAGTAAGAAATATACAGAACATCAATTATATATTAAATACAGAAATAAAGACACGAGAAAGATATTAAAACATTAATAATTTATATTATTCACCTGAATTATTTATCAGTAGTAATTTATTAAAATAATTAATTAGCATCTCATCAAACACTCTCTCTTGAATTAGACATACGTACATAAAGTAATTTAAGTTAGGTTGTGCGTCCTAAAAGAAGGAAGTCCCGTAACCAGACGAGGCTAAGCCGCTCTGACACATCGGTACACACGCGTACAACAGAAGAAAAGGTATAGTATTTATATATATAATTATATACTGTAGCATTACATGCCCTTTAGATATTTCATTCAGTCTAATTGCTAAAAATATAATAAAGTCAAGGCATAGATTATGAACCTGCCAAGAGCATAAATTTACGAAAACCGCATTGAATAATTAAACATCCAAACAGAGTCAAGAACAATAACAACCTTTTAAATTATGACTATCTTTACATTTAAATTTAAATACACACATACAAATATTGCCTACAATAAACTAAAAAGACCCAATTCTATTTCTAACTTATAACAAAATGCTTTTTATCTACAATAAAAAATATCATTAGCATAAAAATATGTATGTAATTAAAACCCCATGCCACCTTGTTCAACAATGTGCAACAATAATTTATTGCGTTTAAAAAATACTTATAAACGTTTTCTTGTGTTTTAAGAACAAGACAGAAACAGTGTGGTAAATAAATACTGAGAGTGAGAAATTGGTTGTGAATTAAACAGCGTAACAAGTTTAATAATAAATCAAAGTGTTTTACTAGAACTGAGGGTTCAAGCTAATTTGTTGAATGGCGAAGTGATAATGATTTATCATTTTAGTTTTGCTACTGATTTCAACTCCGTTTCCTGTAAACATTGTTTGTTTAAGTTTACATTACATTAATTATTTCAAGTTTAGATCTAGCATCCGCATTTGCCTAACCATGCCCTTGCTTGACATTTCATAAAATCATTCCTATCGATAACGCGACCGCAATTATGCTTTCTTTTTTCGCTCAGTATGCATTTTTTGAAACATCATTGTGCTAAATTATGCTCATTTTTTCAGTCCATTATGTTTTTAATGCATTTTTGAAATCTTTATTTTCTGTGCAAATGTGTCTAAAATAGGTCAAAAAATCAGCAAAATTGACTTTTCTTTAAAAAATATATTCGTGCGTGTAGTATGAGCGTTTAATGGTCTTTAAACACACAAGAATTTATCTGGTTGCAAAAATGTATTTTTTTAAAATTCAAACTTACGTCTTTAGACAAGTACTACACAATTATTTTCTTACGTTTACATAACTGTATCAGGACTAAAAAGGATTCCAAGTCAACTGTCCCATACATGATGTTATTTTACAATTTTGTTTTCAAAAAATATTGAAACTTACCTAGTACTAAATGTCGATTCTGCTCATTATGCTTTTTATGCTCGTTTTTAGGGCTATTAGGCATTTTATGATTTTTATGCTGAAATTTTTTTGACGATTTCCTATTTAATAGGTTGCTAAACTGTTAAAAACCCGGCGACCGCATATTGAACAGGTTGTTATGTTTATGCATTTTGTGCATTCCGGTCGCCTTACTTATCAATAATGATTGGCTGATTTTACAATTTAATAACTCAATTCGAGTTCCACTCAATAAGATTATTGTTTAATAAATATTTCATATTAAATTCTCTTTTAATTATTTTAGCAACTGCATCCGCTCTTACATCTATTTTAATTTACACAATAAAATAACATGTCAAGTCGCAATGCCATTTCCTTTTAGCTTTCATCATTTCATAAACTAAATTTTTATTCTTAAATGTACCATGTAATGTATTTTGAATAAATTACTCTACCGTATCGCTCCGAGTAGTCGCTTTACTTAACAATACTAATATTCTTGGAAATAAGTGCTTATGCGCTTTATGGATTTGACAATAAAACAATTACAATTACAATTACAATAAATCATCTCTGCCCTATTTGTAACACCTCCAGCCTCATTTTTCTCTCTTTTTATCTCCATTATTTAATTAGGGATTTCGAGACTCGCGACTCATTTTGCCACTCATACTTACTAGGATGTACATAATGCATATTCTTGGCTTTCTCTAGCTCATCGTGTTCTCCCCTACATGAAGCTTTCTTATGCAGTTAATAGACTTCTATTTATTATGGTTTATGTCTCGGGTTGACCGCCACCACTCTATAGTATTATAGAATGCCGACTTTTTATAGATTTATATTATTGTTATATAAAGCACATATTTAATAAGAGGTTTCATAGGTTGTACTGGTTTTCTCTAAAAAACATTTATAATTATTATTATTCTGCAATCTATGTGAATATAGTTAGTTTAGGTTTTTACATACACTCCCTCAGAGGCGCAAGGCCAATGGGAAGAGGTAAATTCTTTTTTAATATTTTATAAATAAACATAAAACTATTATAGTATAGTAAATAAAAGCCTAATTTGAAGCTACGTGGTAACATAATATATTTATTGTATGCAAAGAATTTCGTATTTTCATGTATCATGGAGAAAATTAATTAGAATTAAATAAGGAATTAGATTTAATATGTATACTATTTCCCCACTCACTAAGCGTGAAACCAACCAAAACATATTATGTATAAAGTTTAATACATTTGTTTTCCTTGATTACTCCTAAATTAAGCAAAACGTGAAACAACTAATTTTTACCTACCTAAACTCGTATACAGCCACTTATGCAGCGTCTGTTTAAATCTTAAATGATGTTGTATAAATGTTTGTTTAAGTATCTATATCTATACTATCTGGCATACGCGGATGGTGACGGAGGGTTGACCGTAGTGAACACTGGCAGCACAATCCCAGCTACGACGCAGTTCAAATAGGGCATGATTATTGAGTTTAATAGTCATGCCTACGCGATTCCTGTATAGCGAAGTCAGCGGTCTGAAGGCAAAGGACTTGTAGAATTAATAGTTCGAAAAAATATCATGTATGATATTTTGTATTACATGTAGTATAGTATATTCGAATAAATTAAGCATACTAATTGTAAGATTACAATAAAACAAAAATAAAACGTAAGAAAACACTTTAGTTGAATTATGAGATTCAATAGACAACTATGTGTGTTTTACGCAATAATGGCTTCATTTAAGTAATTTTTATATAGACAAGGATTTTTATAAAGCATCATGTCAGGCAAACGCATAAAATACGTATGCATTTACAACACGTTATCCAAAGCAAGGTATAACTGTGAAAAAAATTATAACTTTTACCTGTTATACAGGACGAGTACTTCAGTAGTGCAAAAACAGTCAACGTTTGTGAAGAACGACATTATTGTGAATTCACGCGGCGAATTAATCACAGGGAAGAACGGGCAAACTTTACTAACATGACAAAAGTTTAAATAGACCTAGTCACGATAAATTAGTTGACTGCAACGAATTTTGCGTTGTGGAACATGCAATTTTCAGTAGTATTAAAATTAGCAAAGTTATAGAAGCATGTAAATAGAATTGTTTTCCTACCTACCGCACAAATGAATTTCGGTTTCTTGGATTTGGCAAAAGAAGATTGGCAGTTAAAAGACTTGAAAGTCCAGTCAGTTTTCTGTCACAACTAGGTAATATTTAAAATTTTTAGACAGCGAGAGACATCCACTCACAGGTAAAAGCCTTGAACTCGGACACCAGAAGACGTAATATAAGTAAGTTAATTTTGAGATATTGGACATTATCTCTGGCACATAATGCAGATCCCAGACAGATCTTTATCGAATTATCCGATCAAGCTATGGATTTAGCAAATATAGGTGATCTCATTAAAGATTGGCTTCAGGTCGTTAAGGTAGCTTTAGCTTTAACACTTAACTTTAAAGTTTTCCAAGAATCCAAGGATAGTGTTGCAGCTGGAGAAAAAAAATCCACAAAATTTACTGGTACAGTAGAACGGGTTAGTATGAAACACAGTACAAAACCAAAAAAGGCTGTAATAAGTTACATCTTCACCAATTTGATGTAATTTTAACTATTATACAAAATATATACTTAACTATACTAGAATATGAAAGTTATTATATTTATTTCATTATAAAGAATATAAACCAGTATGAAAATTAAGAATTTACTGACGCTGCCAAGCACGTAGCACACCGTCAGCTTAAAATATCATTTTTGACTTGAGTGAGACATTCTAATATGTTAAGGTGGAACCTGACCTCAATGCTGGTGCAGGATTTTATTACTTTGTTTGTGCCGTATCGACATCCTCGATACGGCCCCCTTACCACAATATATAATTACCTTAATACAAGTATTCCTTAAGTTCAATAATCATAATATGTTTGGATGTTTCAGATCTCTACATAAGCTTTATACTACACAATAATATGAGTAAGAATTCTTATGTATACAAATCAATTTATTTTATTATTCTTCTATATTCAGCACTAAGCAATATATAAGAAAAAGGTCAGCATTGACCATAATGTACAAACAATTCACTGTAAGTTCTAGTTAGAGCATTTCATAAAATAAAGAGAACATTCTGTTGAAATTACTCGACCTTAAACATTGTCAGAATATTCGTTTCGTCTGCACACAATATAAAAAGGCCTTACGCCTTATAAAACTTAGTCTTTGATTTTAAGTTACCTTGTTTTATCTCTGACTGCTGGCTTGTCCTGGCTATTAAGACCACTTCCATAACTGAATTAAAGACTGTTTAGTGAACCTACAAGGAAATAAACTAATTATTGTTACATATTGTATCTCATAGTGTCATTCTGTCATCCTGGGTTTTTGTTACTGGTATTAAACGGACTAGCAGTGGTCGCTTTCTTTAGCCTTCTCATCTACAACACTGCTTTATTACATTTAATACTACACTTATCCTCATCCACGGCCTTACTATGTAGCATATAGATGTAGGATATATGCATTACGATAGGCAATAGTCTACGTTTAATATGGTGTACTCATGAGAATCCAGTGCTAACGTTACATACGCCCACGCACTTCACAACCCAAAACTCTTCCTATTTTTAACATTATTTACGTGCTTAATGTATTTTTGTTCTTCTTTTCTTTTTCACGTAATATTACAATCTCAGTGATTTTACATTTTTAACAGTAAATATCCCTTTCACCTGTGTAGCACACAACTATACATGTCAGTTCAACACCTACTTATTACACTATAGCTCCATCTCGTTACTACTTTTGTCGAACCACTGCTTTACGTCACCTGACTCTACTCCAGATTCAATCTTTGCCAAACAAACCGATAAACCACAGCGTCACTGACCACCTTCCCTTCAACATGTTACTTGGTCTGCAGCTTTATTTCCTGTACAACTACATTTTTGAACTCTAAATTAGACCACCAAGCCACTAAATAGTCCAGAACTTTCACAAGCCTCAAGTTTTTATCCATAAATCAGCCTTAACTTTATTTAAAACTACCACTATCCATACCAGAACTATTACAGACAAAAAACCTTTCTTCTAGGGTTAAATCTCAAAGGTATACAATTTGCTATTTGTATTTAATCATTATATCGTAATTCCTTATGGCTACATGGTTCGCCATCAGTAACTTTTCAAAAGAGGCTGCTGCGGCAAGAGCCTAGTTATGATCCTGTATTCTGCGGCCAGTTATCAATCTAAATATTAACCACAAACTGCGACTCCCTGTTTGGTCCTCCCTAGTACGAAGAGGTAAACTATCAGCTTCCAAAGACTCGTTACACCACTCTTAAACTTTTGTTAAAACCTTCTTAATTCAAAAATCAGAAACTCGCAAAAGCAGCCGTTCCTGAAGTCAAATTCCTGAGGACCTACGCTGCACCTGTTTTTTCTAATACTATACAGCAGTAATAAGTCCTTATAAAAACCAAACGAACTGACATATTTTAAAATTGTAGAAAATAATTTATTGCCACTTGTGTTGATATCAGCTTTTCCGTATGACTGCAACAACAGAACATTATCTGACCTTTGCTCCTCGCCGAAAATTTCCAAACGTCCTTTATTGAAGTAAATAAATAAAGAAACTAATATGTTTATTTTTCACATTGTTTAATATTGTTCTAAGTACCGCCTTGCTTTACTAAAAAAAGATTTACATAAACCGAACATCTCACATCCCCCCTTGCGTCTCCTTTGTCTACATGAATATTGTCTCACAAACATTGTGACTGTCGTCATGAACCAAACAGCTTATTTCAACGTGACCCTTTTTGCTATATAAACACCTACAATTATTAATAATCGTTTTTGGAATAATTACGTCAAATTGCATTACCTGATGTTTTGGACAACACGACCAGTTCACTCAATTACAAACCTTACAATATCTCCTTTAATATTGCCAATTGCGAATATGTATATTGCAGTGAACCACAAAACTAATTAACACCTTACTGAAGTGCATTTTGTAAAGTTACTTGCTACAGTTTTTTTATTTCATCGTGCCCAGGAGACTTCTCCTGTTGTAAAATCGTGTACCTGACAGTGGTCAAGCCTTCTACTGTGCTATGATTAGAGCTGAACTACGTCAATTTTGTGCATACACAAAGCCTTGCATTTGACGCAATTATTCCTATTGCATATAAGTGAATATCACTAATTTAACATCTTGGTACACACTTTGTGGTCCAGCAATTTAATGCCACCAAACCATTTTACGGTTTCGGTAATGCACTCATTGCTACTTTAAAATAATTGCAACCACTAGCCAATATTGCGCGAAACACACTTTACATACCAGCACCTTTACCAGAGCCACCGCCGAATCAAATTTGACCCCAACGGCAACCTTGCCGGCGCTCTTGTCGCATCGTACCTATACCACCACGAAAAAATGCCAGCCCAAAACCAGCTATCTTACAAGCACCAACACTATCTTAACAAGGAATTTTTTACCATGGAATTTTAAAACCTCATTTAAACAAACCTTTTTCTTTTCAAATTATAATCTGAGATTTTATGTTACTCAAAAATTGTGGAATACCTTATTTTTCACCTACTGTGCTCTATTTGCACGCGTTCGAGCACCTACACGACCTTTAGCCGACACCAGTTCTACTTCACATATACAGATTAAATCAACCATCACTTCTACTAATTGCTTCTATCAGCCTCTATACTGTGAACCCTAAAGGTAACAATTATTTACATACAACTCAAATTGTTATTCCATGTTACACAAATGCATCCTTGTATTTAGAAAACGCTGATACATATATTTTCTAAACACCGACAAAAATATTTCTGCTTACAGTCTTTACCACAATCCTATGTGTCGCCAAGACCATACAGGATATACATGCAAAAATAAACTGCCTTGACTGCGAAGACGCAATATACGCACATTCACGGCTCCGTGCTCATTATATGTTTCTATTACAACCAACTCCTAGCTATCACATTGCAAGAATGTCTTACGAGGCTGTTCAGCAATTTTTTGTGGAGATAAATATTTAACTTTCTTCAGAGCTGCAGGACCCAATACAAAAATTTTCACTTTACAAAGTCACATGCTAAGTTTCTGTCAAAACGCTCACATCATCAACTCCGCAGCAGCCCACCAAGGCTTTACTAAAGGCTACTGTACCAAAATTTGTTAAACCGCCCCTCCTTGTCGAACCGTCCCTGATACAATAGGCAGCCCCACGTTTATCCGTTGAAAAACGAAAAACTGTCCACGATCTGAATCCGGTCTTAACTTAGTCTCTGTTCTTAACTCCGATGCCAATTCCATTTCCAGTTTCGACTTTAGCCCCAACACCGACCTCAGCCCTGAATTTAATTTTGACTCCAATACCGATAACACCCCAAGTAGTTTTCATGGAAACTCTTAACTTCGACAAACTTATATAATTTGACTTCATAAATTCGGTTTCTCCTTAGCCTATTGATTCTAAAGATATTTACGTGTTTACTGATTAAAATGACGACCTAATTTAACTGTAAACTATTATGTGTATCTAAATGTTCCGTGAAAATACATTCAATTCATAACAGTGCAAGGCGTAAATTGTAAATTAAATAATTAAATATTGTGCATTTAATATAAAAAAATATAAATAATGATACGATATGTAAGTCGTAGAATCGTTTTTAATCACTGATCAATTACCGATGTATGTGAAAACAAATAATCCAACTTTGGTAAAATTTAAAAATAAAATACTGTGTATTGTATCCATAAACAGGGACGCTCGTTTTTAATACTAAGGATATCAGTATATTTAATACAGTCCGTATATATTTACATTTACTCATAAAATAACTGTCTTTTTTACTGATTTTTCCACGTATTAAGATTTGCACATTTGTCTAGTCTATGCAAATATTGCCAATGACGGTGATACTCTTACTGATTCCATCTGTGTTTACTCTTTCAACTTTTCCTGTCTCCGACTATTAAATATCACAACTTTATATAGGACATATCTTACGACCTGGATTTTTCCTCGCTTCTTGAGTTTTTTCAGATCCAGTTTATAAAATAACCTATTTTAAAGCCCTTGTATAAACACATGACTGAATCTTTCAGTCATCACTGATGCAGCCGTCACGTTCGCTGTTACTTGAACTGTCTGCTTTCGATCGTTTTTGCTGTTTTCTTTTCTTTTAGTAAAATACAATTCAAAACTCTCTAAATTATAATCAAACTTTCTTTGATTGACAACTTTACATTCTTTGCTGTACCTTAACACTTTATTGCATATAAGCAATGGTTTCACTTATTACTCAATTGATACTCACAATATATTTCAGTGTGACCCTTGGAGCAGTCATACTTATAATACATAACACATTATAAACAAGCCTGTAATAAATATTTGATACTGCAATTTGTTTATTTCATTGATAACCGTGGTGACGTTAGGTCACAGAATAAATTTATTGCTGTAAACGGAAGTTTAAACGTTTTACTTGATAGAATTATAGTAAGATGCGTAACGACTACCTTATACATTTTTAAAGAGTTGCAACTCTATTTTATTTACGAGTGTGCGTTCTTTATATCTCATGACTGACATTAAAATTTACACGTTTATAATTTATAAACAAATCACACTGCTTGTAACTGCTGCGTTTGTAAAGATATACTCTGTGATCATAACGTTTGCGTGACAACACGTTACTTTTTTGCGTTTCGAGGTTAAGGATCCTAAAGTCGCCGACATGGCCTCTTCTGCTGCAATAATTTATTTAACAACAAACAATTTATATCTAAAAGATAAGTACAACTCCTGCAACTACAACTGAAAAATGCTTTTTAAAATTCAAAAAGCCAAAGGTAATATTTAACTCTACTTGGACTCAAGATCTTTTGCTTTTAAAGACTCACACAGTGACAAATAAAACTTCTAACCACGTCGCTACTACAATTACTTGTTTAGTATTCTAGCATTCTCTATTGTTAATATTGATGACGATGGCACGACCTATTTGTCAGAAATACAGTCAAACAACATAATTTTCTATCCACTACAACCCTACCATCATTAATTTCAAACTGACCGTCCCATATCAAGCTCGTTATTTATTGAAATTACAAACCACTGTAAGACCTTGATTTTACTAGAAAATTTAACCATTGTTAACCTTAAGAAACACGCTTTCAGAGTTAACCATTGTTAAATCTGAAAGCGAGTTTCTTAAGGCTAACAATGGTTAACTTTTTAAGTGAAATCAAGGTCTAACAGCCCTTGTTTTTACAGCAAATTCGATTTGAATTTCAAATTTCTTGTCGAAGTAACTAAATCCTTTTAAAATATGAATTAGACTGATTTAATTTGGGGATCATTTTGATTGTCCATACTTAGGTAAGATTTAACAATCTGTAAAGTTTGAGCTTACAAATATCAGAAATTAGACACGCAAGTCAAGAAATTAAAGCAGATAACACCCTACCTGTTCGCTTTAGCCTTGCCAATTTTATCAATTTTTATGAACTTGAGATCATATACGAAAAACTTTGCTGACCGCCTCACCAATTTTAATTTCAGCAGTATAACATTACCCATCAGCTAGTACTGATGTGGAAGATCAAGAGCATACATTCAGTTCACATCTCTAAAAAGTCAGTCCTACTCACTTCAACAAAAAAAGCTGTGCATAATGAGATTATATTTTTTAAGTGTAATTGATTACAAGTGGGGTTAGTCAATCACAGCATTTTATTATAAGAGCGCCACTAGGACCATTTGCACTTGCGATTAATGTTTTGTCAATCACTCTTTGTGTCTCTGAAAATAGAGAAGTTGTACCTGAATTGGTCCTAAAATCTTTCGGTTTCGGATCTCACCTCTCCAAAATCTACAAGCAAATAATACTTAGACAGTACAAAATCAAACAAAATGACATGTACTATTGCTCTTTGTACAACGCATAATATCACGCCTACGAGTTTCTCCAGGACGAGTTTAGAACCCATGTTCTGACTGCTGTAACTATTTGGACGACTAAAAGTCTGTCGGGTACAACTTGGTCGCTGCTAAATTCCATGTTAATTCTCTCAGTTAGAGTTTTGAGGTGAAAAACTTAGTCAGTCATTTGTGAGTGAATACTAAATTTACTTTTGAAAAGATTGTTTTCTATTAGATCTAGACTACCTTTTTAACTTTTTGTTCAAATAAGATATTGGAAAACAGACAGAATTATAACAGTTGCCAAATAACAACAAAGTCGTACGAATAAACTAGATATTACCGTATTTAAGATATAAATACTGAAGATTTGGCGATATATTTCTAAGTGATGCATTCAGACGCATAAACACATTGACGACTATTGAGGATTAGGCTAATTACATAAAAAACTTTGGGTAAGCCGACTTGTTGATTTATGTTTTATTAAAAGGTTTAAGCAAATATTTTTGAATCAATATAATGTAGTAATTCATACTTAAAATAATTAGAATACCTCACTAGTATAATTTAAATTAGTTATTAAATTAAATTTCATGAGATAGTTACAAAAATAAAACTAAAAAGAAGAAAATGCTTAAACAACTATTATAGTTAAAGCAAGAAACGTGTAAGAAAAAATAATTTGTGTTAACTAACACGCGTTAATCATGAATTAAAATTTCCTAAATAATTACTGATCTTGCTTAACAATTTAAGGACGGTTTTAGCTTAAGTAAACTCGAAATAAGGTATGCTTATACGCGTAATAGGGCCTGTAAGATCGTTGTAAAGTGATTAGTTTGCTAGTCTATTTATTCTTGTGCTTGAAGTAGGAATTTGTTTTAATGAATATAAGAAACAGTGTTAAATACATACGTGGTGTAATAGGTGTAATAGGTGTAATAAAATAGTTATGACTTTTTAATTTGAAGTAATATTCAGGATGTTATAATTTAACCTAACATCACAGTAATATTTGGCTTTTCGTGCAAAATAGATTATTTTCTAGCCCAACTGACATTACCATCAATTTAGTATGCCAGAATTTAGGCAGCAATGCAGTTTATGCGGCTACTTAGGTTAAAGTTATCTGATTTGTTTGTCCTACATTTGCATAACATCGAATTTAAAACAAAACTTGTATATTATATCTACAGATCTTTGTTCTAGCAGCTATAACAAGTCTCGCATGACCTACGTTTTGTGTTCAATCAAACATTTCTAAAACATATTTACAAGCATGTGTGTCTAAATCATTACAAATAGAGAAAACAATATTAACGAATTTGTCCAGACATGACGGAGCAGTTAACGCGTTAGTCAAGTTTATGGTTTGCTACAAAAAAATAAGGTAGGTTTTTGCAACAAGACAGGAATTTTAATCATTTAAAACTGCAATAAGATTTGGCACTACGCACGAGAGAAAGTTTAATTAGTCAATATACGATCAGGATATAATACAGTCCATTCAATTTGACAGTCAAGGACTGACACTAATCAGACGAAAAGCAAAGACAAATTAAAATATAAACATATCTTTTTAATCGTTTTTGTTACAACGTTCTTAAGTTACACTTGAGTATAGAAATTAAAGCGCTTTGAATAAGGAGCCCACAGAATGTGCATTTCTAAGGATAGGTATTTAATTTCTAGAGCGTAATCAATAACATTTTGTAGTCAGTTTATATTTTACTATATTGCGAACACATTTACTGTTGATGGCTATTTTTACCTCTTTGTATAAATGCGTTTGGCACAATAGTTTGCGCTATAAAATAAAAATTCAGTATTATTACATAAAAACGTTAGCAGAGGAATCCTTATTTTAATCTTTGGGATTCCTGGAATTGTCAAAACTCTGTCTGTAAAACTATTGATGTTTAAAATGTAACAGGAAACTATTACCTTAACTTTACAACTTTATCGAATAATTTGTCTGTTTTTAATAAAACCTTGTTTTTATCTCTGGTTTAATGCAACTTGTTTTTTTCATTTCTGAGAGAATGTGTTTGAATTTAACACGAAGCATAACTGATGTTAAAAATTTGAGAAAATACACTGAGACGAAACTAAATTGTTAGTTGTTATATGACATACTCATATAAAATTATGTAATTTGTACTGTTTTGTGGCTCTTTATAAAATTCGGATTCTGCTTAATAATGAACACGGACACAATTTCCATTGAACATTGAAAGCCTCTCCACAACTTTTTCTGCTATTGCATCACCCATTATTTGACTTTTTTGTTAATCTGCAAGATTTTTCGAATGTAATTAAACTTTTTCAGTTTGTTTAAATACTTCTATGGTTGTATCCTCAATTAACTTGTATTTGGCAGTCAGTATTTGTTTTTATCTGAATCATATTTATTTTTTTTACAAGCTTACTTTGTACTTGAAAAAGGCTTTTGTTAGATAAATATTCCTAAAATACAGCATAACTATCTTGATTAGAAAAATTTTAATGTTTTGCTAGGCTAACTGTAATTAGTTTTAAAATAAAAATTTATAAATATGATTATAGAAAAATCCATTTTAAATATTATTTGCCCAAGTCGCTTGAGGCTGCTCATGCACAATAACGTACAAAACAAAATTTGTCTTATACGCTGTTAAAGACTGAGTTTAAATTAAACAAATGCATATTTTCAATTTAATAAATTATTTTGAAGCTTTAAACCTATAAAAGTAGAGTAAGAGAAATATTGAAAATATCATTCAGTTTGGTATTGATACAACTAAATATTTCATTTTATTTATTAGGTTTTTGATTCTTTGTACTGCAAAATATACTTATCTTACAGTAAAGCTATTGTTGTAATATATATTTATATTTATTATATATAATATATATATCAAACTCTATATAGGTGTCGTTTCAGGACAACGTAGATCTAATAAAATTACGAAATAGATACAAAATGACAACTCTCTATAAGAAATGTGGTTGCTCAAGAGGGCAGGGGCAGATTACCCACTGTACGCGAGATGCCACTATTGGTCAGTGGCAGATCCAGGATTTAATAATGAGGGAGGGGAGATATTTCGTTAAGGGGCTGTCCATTCATGTTATCGAAATATCTCCATTTTTAGGACCCTATGACAACCCTGTCATCAGCTCAACCATTACATAAATGGCTATCTTTAACATGGGATGTCATAAAATTTAAAGTAAACCCATTGACCCCACCCACGATATCATTATTGGACAACCCCTAAGCGGTCATATTAAAAAATGGTTACTTATATCTCCGAAATTTTAAAAATGTCTCTCTTAGGGGGGTCGAATGTCTTTGAGCCCTGCCTTCTTTGGATCCGCCACTGCTATTTATAGTAATATTTATTTGAAATTTTTAGCTTATAGTTGTATTCTGGTCTTTTGTTATTACAGCCGCAACAGTCATGTCGTTTAAATTTACAAAATTTAGAGGAATCTAGACCAATTAATATAAAAATATTACTCTAATCTAGGAAAGTAATAGGTAATGTACTGAGAATTTAGCGTAAAGGTTGGCGATATTGTAAATTTTTGTCGTAAATAAGTTCCCAAAATTGCAAAATAGTTCAATCCTAATTGCTACATTTAATCGTTTGTAAATATCGACGATGGTATTGCACATTTAAATTACGATTCACATGAGCCACCAGAATCTTTCAATCTGACGGCTTCGTACTGGATATTTGCATAGCTAAAATAACAGGGTTATTTAAAATTGTCATTTTAATCAGTTTAAATTGGGTCAGGCTTGTATTTCATTATAAATTTGATAATTATGTATGTATGTATGTATTTATGTAGTATTTATACAGCTGATGACTTTTAGGCCTTGCCTATGTCCACTGTTTTCTAATACTTTTTGCTATATGAGCTTGCAGGGTGAATCAAGTGATAAAATCACAGGACCACCACCACAATAATGCAGTGCTCAGTATTACTATATTTAAGAGAAATTTTGTATTCGGTGCCTAATTAACGGCCGCCCAATTGAAAAGCATAGATTATACTCGACTACTCCAGATGGTCCTGACATTTTCCCACTGAGTGAAGGGAACAAGACAAACAGTATTACATCCAAACCAGCCGAGTTCTTCATGCTCAGCTGAGAATAGTACTGTCTGTCCCGTCACCCACTGACAGTTCCAATCACGTGTGACGGTATTCGAAAATAGGTGGTACTTGAGCTTCAGAGTGTAGAGAGAGAGACGAACGAATTTGTTGCTTACCATACCGAAGTACGCAGGGAAGCCGAAATCTCGCAAGACTCCGTTTAAGCCAATTACCTATGCACCGGAACCTGGAGATGTATACATCGTCCGCATATCTGTAATTGTACACACTAGCCCGCTTAGAAGCTCACTCCGCCGCTCAGACCCAACTCATCAGCCAAGCCTATCAACCTATTTTCTATTCCCATCGGAAAGGAAAGATCGGCTACCCCGGCGTGTTCAGTCAAGCCAACTAAAAGGAATACTAGACTTATCGAGGACGGTGGATTCCCACCCCTCGGCCACGGAACGGGTTTGATAATTATGAGTTAAATTAAACGATCCATAATAAATGTGATGAGTGCTACGTATTAGAAATCAATATATATAATATTTTAAATATAAACAAAATGTAGAAATATGTCTTTGAAGGAAAGCAATACTCCAATATTCCTTACGATTTGAGTAGTTATTTTAAAAAACCCGGCGCTTCGCACCGGATTTGTCGACTAGAGGCCCGAAGTAGATGCTGAGCCTACAGCGAATAATTGCTTTAATAAAGGAGTAGAAACCTATTGTGGCAACGCTTAAACTATAACAGCGCCTCACTCCTTTTTAACATCTTTTTCTTGGATTTTCAGTTTGTTAAAGTCGCAACAAATAACAGGGGGATTATAAAAATTAAAATTCTTGGATAACGTCATTTATAAACGATCCGCGTATGTATTCTTGTAACATTCTGAAGTCAAAGTATACCTACTTTGTCGAACAAATGCCAAACGGATCCATATAATCCTGATGTAAAGATGACGTCATTTATTGTATATTTTTGTATGGATACTGGAAGTATTGCATAATATAGGTACCTGCTTACATAATTTTTAAACCCATGACAGGCAGAATACATAAAATAGTAAGATTTAAACAAAGACATTTATAAAGGATCTTCATATGTACACTAGTATTGTATTTCATAATATGGGTACCTGCTTACATAATTTTTAAACTCATGACAGGCAGAATACAAAAAATAGTAAGATTTAAACAAAGACTTCTATAAACAATCTTCATGTCAAACTCTATGTTAACTACGCACGTCTACCGTAATTCTAAAATTATTACAGTGGGAATCTCTAAAATGGTAAAATTTAAATAACATCATTTATGGACGAGTCCAGTATTTATGTTTGTAGAATCCAATGTTAAGAATATATGTCAACCTAATCTTGGAACTAATAGCATACGAACCTCCAAAATAGTAAAATTTGTATGGCGTCATTTATAGACAAACCCTGCTTGCATACTTGTGAAATCCTATGTTAAGGATATATGACAACCTAATTTTGAAACTAATGACAGTGAAAATTGTTGGAGGTGTCGGTGAAGACGTCTTGGGTGCGTCCACCTAAGGTCACAGATCAGAGGATATGTGTCAGCATTCGTGCCTATTGTGTTGTGGCGTGATGCTGAGCGTTGTAGAAACGTCAGCATTGTGTGAGTTGGAGGTAGAGTGTACGTGCCGATACCATGAGATCTTAAAGGGTTCATGGTAAGCGCTGGAGTTCGTGGAAACTGATGATGAAGAGAAGTCTCAGTCAGCAACTCAAGACACTTATTGTATTTAGGTTACAATTGTATTGGCGAGCATTATCAATGCTCGCCCCTCCATAATGTAGATATGTACTATGTGTATTGGCGACTATTATATGAATAGTCGCCCCTCATTAGTTATAAACGGCAGCTATTTAATATCGCTGCCCCACTTATTTGTAACATGAATGATATAATTGGAAATCTATGTGACTGAATTATGAATGCATGATGTTAAAATAAAGTTAGTCTTTAAGCAAGATTCGCTGGAACATGTTCACTCTTGAGTGGTCTTGATTATTTAATGGTAGATAAAATAGACTCAGTGAGTAGCATCTTATACTGTAAGTACACCTAGAGCATATGGGCAGATATTAAGCCAAGTACTACGAGGTATAATTCAACACGGATAAGTGAGTTTTTTCTTTGTGATTAAGCATACTTCAGTGAAACAAAAGCCAGTTTAAACTATTAATAGCAGGTGTGAAGAACATCTTATTAATCGAAAGTTTAAGCAGATTATAGATAACAGTGATATTTTTGTTTATTTTGGAAACAATCATACGGTGAGTTACAGTATAATCTGGGATTATTTTAGATAACTGATTTTGTTTTTAAGAGAAAAAATAATTTTTGAAAGTTAAAAATAATCATGTCGGTTAATCGCGTTGACCCGAGGAGCATAACGACCTTAACGGATAGAAATTTTGCTGGGTGGAATCGGCAATTGCGTACAGTGTTGAAACAGGCGAAAGTGTAGGGAGTAGTGAGTGGGACAGAGGTTTGGCCAGCAGCCGTTCCTGCATCTAGACCGAACGCAGCTAGAACTCTGGACGCTTTACAGGCTGAGTGGGATGAAAAGGACGTTGATGCGATGTCGATTTTATTATCGACAATCTCGGATACTCTTCAAGTGCACACTCAGAGCTGCCTTACATCTAGGGAGATGTATACAACACTGGAGGCACTTAATTGTGACACCAGTGCGGCCAACTTGACGGCGACGGAACTGGGATATTACAAATGGAAACCACCTTCTGGGGCAACTCCCCTGGACATCTATAACGACCTAGCTGCCATAGCCATGGAGCTGAGTACGAAGGGTCAGCCTATTCGTCCTGCGATGCAAATAGGTAAAGTACTTGAGACTCTGGGCCCTAACTTTGAATATTTTAGGGAATCCTGGAAAGCGACTCCGGATGACCGGAGGACTTTGGCAGAACTACTTTCACGGATAAAAGCGTTAAAAGTAGATAGGCTAGTGACAGCGGCAAGAAAAGTTGAAAATAAGGTTTTTGTCGCTTCGACAGCTGGCGGTGGAGAAGGAGGGGGAGGCAAGAAGAAAGGTGGTAAGCCAAAAACGGAAAAGCAGCGGAAAGCAGCAAGGGCGAAAGCCAAATGCTTCTGCTGTGGAAAAATAGGACATTACAGACATGAATGTCCTGACAAAAAGTCGGATAATGGTAAGGAGAAGACAGTGGAGAAGGGTAAATTGTCCGAAAAGGACGCGAAGACCACTCCTGGCTTCTACAGAGCTTATATGGCAAGGAGAAACAGAAACATTCGACAGAAACGAAACAAAGCAGTGGACTCACAAGATTTCACTTGGATCGTAGATTCGGGTGCCAATGCTTACTACTGTGGAGTAGCTGAGTGGTTCCGGGACATAACGGAGTTCAAACGACCTGAAACCATTACAGTAGCCGACCGGAGTGTCATTTACGCGCACGGTATGGGGACTGTTCCTGTGATAGCCAAATCGGCGTATAAGAAGTGGATAGATTATGATCTGAAGAATGTAATCTATGCTCCGGGGATGCAAAATTTATTTTCGAAAGTAAGGATGACGGAAGTGGGTTATAAGATTATTAAGGAGGGCATATCTGTCCACTTTGAATCTAGGAACGAGGAGGATCCAGACCTCTATGGTCTAGTCTGCTCTGACGGAATTGCAGAGATCATCTTCAAGCCTTTTGTCTTCCTCCTGGCCTTGGCGGCCAAGAGAGTCTGACCTAGTAAATGGCATGAAAGATTTGGCCATGTGAACACGCAGTACATAAAGGATACTGCGAAAGAAAATGCCGTGTGGGGTCTACCGCCCAACGCCATTTGTGACCGAATCGGATGCAAAGATTGCATTAAAAACAAAATGACTAGGAAGTCATTTCCATCTGTGCCTCAGTCTGATCACTTGAGACCTGGTGAGAAAGTTGCGATAAATCTGTCGGGGAAGCAATCGATACGATCGCTTGGCGGAGCTAAATACTTTATGTTGTGCAAGGATGTGGCAACTGGATACAGGGAGGTTTACTTTCTTAAAAAGAAAAGCGAAGCCTCGGATAAAATCCTTGAGTATATTGCCACGATGAAGACACACACCGGGAGAAGGACCAAGTATGTAAAGACGGATGGAGGAGGAGAGTTCATTAGCCAAGAGCTTGAACGTGAACTCAAACAGAAGATGGGAATCAAGGTAGAGAGGTCCCTCCCGTATTGCCCGCAGTCTAATGGACTGATTGGGAGGGAAAACCGAACTGTCAAGGAATCTGCCCGAACGATGCTAAACGCGTCGGGGCTACCTGCGAAGTTCTGGGCGAAAGCTGTGGATTGCGCCGTCTATTTGCTGAATAGACTGCTGAACAATTTAAAACTCCGTTTGAGAGAATCTTCAGTAGAAAACCGTCGGTCCAACACCTAAGGGTGTTCGGTTCTCAAGTCTATTTTCTGGTAAGGAGGGAACCAGGCCAAAGCTGGGCCGAAAAGGCGAGGGCAGGCATAATGGTTGGTTACGATCAAGATCCAAAAAATTATAGGATCTACGACCAACATAGGATGATCGTATTACCTATGCGGCATATCACTGTAGCAGAAGATAATGCCTCGCTTGGGGAAAATTCAAAGTTAAAAGATCCAAACAAAATTTTAACGGGAACTTTTCTGGACACTAGCATTGATGACGAGGAGATGGTGGAAAACACACCTTCGTTGGATCAAGCAGCTGGAGGAAGTGATGGGATAGGAGCATTCATGGAGCAGGTGGCTACAGACTTCTTTAATACAGAAGAGCCAAACTTCACTACACTTCCGGTGTCAAAATGTCATTTAAGTAATGACGAGAAAACCTTGATGTTCTACATAGAGAACGAAAAGGTGGGTGGACCAGTGAATGAAGGAGGGAATGCAGTGACGAAGATCACTGTGGACTTGTCATCACTGGGCCATGAAGGTCCTGGACCAAGCAGACGACCAGTACAGGTAGAGAAAACACCTACACCAACAACAACAAATCAAAATTCTTCAAATCCGGAGGAGTCGGACGCGTCCAGTGGTTAGAGCTGGGACTTAGTCATTGATCGTGACACTAAGGACTCGGAGACTGAGGAGAAGAAGAATAAGGATGGAAATGCTGGTGTTCACACTGAGGAGGGAAGTGGTACTGAGGAAGTATTAGAATGTAATGCCTCTCAGGCCGGAGACTTGGATCCTCCAGCTGATGTGGAGATGAGTGAAGCATCAAAGCAAGGTGCTATAGGCAGAATGAATGATTCAATTGTGAAAAAGGGAATTAAAAAATTCTCTGGAAAAAGCAAGGAATCGCTGGAGCCTCTGTTTTCTCTGTCATTTGGGAAAAAGGGCAAGACTGATAAAAAGAAGGGCTCGAGGAAGGCAACTACAGCTGAAGAGGCTGAGCCTGTACCCAAAAGAACGTTACGAGATCGAGAGGCCATTCCCCCTATAGTAAGACTTGGAGTCGATCGTTTACTACCTACAGAGGAGTATGGGACAAAAGAGTTCTTCGCAATGACCGCGGCGATCCTATCCTTAGATAATTTGAAGGAACTGGACTTGGCCGAGGACATAAAAGTACCAGTGGAACCAGGAGTTACTAGGACTTACAAGCAAGCAATGGAAGGAAAGGACAGGACTGATTGGACCAACGCAATGAAAGAGGAGATGAATAGTCTCTTTAAGAATTGCACGTGGAAGTTGGTGCCACGGCCAAAGGGTCGTAGAGTACTTACCTCACGGTGGGTATATACTCTGAAGAGGGATGCACAGGGCAGACCCATACAAAAGAAAGCGCGTTGTGTAGCCAGAGGATATAAACAAATTCATGGCTTGGACTACAACAAGACCTTTGCCTCTGTGTGCAGATTCGAATCTGTACAGACACTGCTGGCCATAGCGGCAGCAGGGAAGTTTCATATTGTCCAGTTCGATGTAAAAACAGCCTTTTTGTATGGAGAACTTCTCGAAGAGGTTTATATGGAACAGCCTGAGGGTTTCATCGAGGGAGAAGGGGAAGGCGAAGACTTGGTATGTTTACTTGTAAAAAGTTTATATGGTCTTAAACAGGCACCCCGTTTATGGAACGAGAAACTGAGGGTCATCCTTCAGAAACTTGGATTTATAGCTACGCTGAGTGATCCATGTACGTTCGTAGGTACCTTTGATGGGTATCTGACGTACATAACCATCTATGTAGATGATGGACTTTTAATGTGTCAGTTTCGAGAATTGATAAATTGGATTCTCGATCAGTTGGCTGAAATACTGACCATTACGGACGGTCCACCAACAGTCTTCCTTGGTGTGAGGATTGAGATGCTGGAGAGTGGTGAGATACGGATATCTCAGGGAAACTATGTACGGGAGCTATTAGACAGGTTTAGCATGTTGGATGCCAAAGGCAAGAAGATTCCCATGGTCGCAAATTGGAATGCAGACAAATTGTCGATTCCAGAGTTTAAGTACCTATATTATGAGCTGATTGGAGGACTGCTATATATCGCGAGACATACTCGGCCGGATATAGCTTATCCAGTAGCTAAGCTATCAAAGTACTTAACTGGATACGGTGAAGAACACTGGGAAGCGGCCAAGTACGTATTGAAGTACTTGAAGGAGACCGACTACAAAGGAGTCTCTTTCGATCCAGTGAATGAAATAGCGATAGTAGGCTATTCGGATGCCGACTATGCAGGAGACCATGTGCAGAGGAAGTCAACCACCGAAATGGTTTTCCTAATTAAACGGTAAAATTACGGGTGCCCAGTAATATGGCGGTCCCAGTTACAGCACTGTGTAGCATTGTCGTCTACGGAATCTGAATACATAGCGTTATCAGAGACGAGTAAAGAGGCTATCTGGCTAACTCGATTTATGAAGGAGTTGGGCTTTACAATGGACGGCCCAATGAAAGTTCTGGTAGACAACCAGAGTGCCATTCGACTAGCAAAGAACCCGGAGTTCAATCAGAGGACCAAGCATATTGATGTAAGATATCATTATGTCCGGGAGCAGATTAAGAAAGGGAAAATTGACCTGCAATGGAAGCCAACCTCAGAGCAGTTGGCGGACTCCTTTACAAAGTCTCTTCCCTACGACCAACTCCAGGATCAGATGAATAGGATGAACCTGAATATGTTACCTGTTGTGACGAAGGAGGAGATGGATCAGTAAGAGAAACTTCCATCATATGATAAAAAGATCCGAAACAAGAAAAGTGTGGAACTGGAAAAGCAGAGCATCGTCACAGAGAAGTTACATGGAATGTCAGCATTCATGCTAAACGTATTGATGTTGATGCGTGTCTTCGCACCCGTTCAGGCTCAGACTAAGACGGGAAATGTTCTATGGAGACAACACCCGAGTCCAGTTGTAGGAGGGTTTAAGTCGATCCATATGATGGTGTCACTCTTATCACCGTGTGCGGTGGTGGAGAAGAACCGCTCAAATGGAAAGCTGAGTAGTGAAATACGCAAAAGATGCGTAGCGGCGTACTTGGAGTATTTTCTTGATGAGCTCAAGAAAATTTGTCCTACGAAGAAGTGGATATCTACCAGAGGCAAGAGGAGTCCCTTGGTACTCGGAGTCACACTGATCGTGTTGATTGCCAGTGCAGGAATAGGGGTTGCTGGGCTTACGACTTCTCTGTCTAATAAGGATAAGATAGAGAATCTAAGAGATATCACGGGTGATCTAGAAAATCGTCTGGATGACCTGGCCTCCAAGATTGCGACTAACGACAAGAACAAACATCACCTCCAGGAGGAGCTGATCAAAGTACTGTCAATGACGGAGATGATCAAAGTGGACTTTGAGGACTTCAAGTCGAAGAATCTGGAGGCAAATTTCATGATCTCCTATATAGTAGGGAGATTACTGATCGGGCGGTCCATCATTCAAGAGTTCAGCCGGGAGTGGAGAGACGGGAAAATTTCAGGTGCTTTCATGGACTTCATGAACTCGACGTTACCATGTGAGGGAAATTGTCCTCTCCGTTACTCTCAACCTAAAGGGTGCAGATTAAGTGAGAATAGGAGTAACCTCTTCCTCGATTTCTTGGTCCCGAAGGTAAACGAAGACTTCGTGCTGATGGAGGCGGATCCTTTTATGTTGATGGTGAAAAACCAGCAAGGTAGGACCTGCAGACTAGAATACATAGGGCCAACTAATGCCCTTCTATCTAGGCAAGAGGACTGTTTATATGACATAAATTTGAGATTGCCCTATCCATGGAATCTAGTAGTTTCGCCATATAGTCAGTGTAGAAATAGCATGGTCTCTTAAACGAAGACCGCTCCATTCGTTTAAATAGGTTGCAGTAATCCAGTGAAAGACGACTTCAAGGACTTTGTCCAAGTAAAGTTGTATAATGATAAATATTTTATTTATTGTTATGGCTCCAATTACACGATAGGACCCAGGGCAGCTCAGCAGTGTCCGAAGGAAGTACTCACTCTACCCTTAACGTCATCGTTTATGATAAACGAAGTGAAGTTTGAAGGGGCGATGGTTGACCTCAGCTACACAGAGTATGTGGATCCTTTGTTTGCGAAGACGGCGGCATTTCATCTCGGAGGTGATTTGAATTGGACACGGGTTAATACTGAACTTGAGAAAGGTTCGTATTATACTGTAGTGAGGAGGGACGGCGGAGAAACATCCCATTTCTGGACAGTTTTGATTACTTGCCTGTGTGTACTTTTGTTCATAGGGGTTGGCCTAGGATTTGTATTGGCCTGCAAGCTCCAGTGGACATGGCGAGTGCGTCGGAACTTACCTGGAGGAGAAAAAAGTGATGAGAGCCTCATAGCACTTCTAAACGATAGCTTGGGCTCGGCGCGTAGAGAAAACCTGGACTCTAGCGGGAGCAGCATGCTACCTGGACGGAGCATGAGTTCATTCACCAGTTTATCTGGATCTGAAAGTCCTCTTCGGTTGGTGGTTTTGACGGAGGAGCGGGCGAATAGGATTCGAAACATGATAATGGGATTGCATCCCTCTCCACCTCGGCAACAAGTTGCAGCGGGTGGAAGTGGCACAAGGCCGAATGAGAAGGATGTTGGAGGTGTCGGTGGAGACGTCTTGGGTGCGTCCACCTAAGGTCACAGATCAGAGGATATGTGTCAGCATTCGTGCCTATTGTGTTGTGGCGTGATGCTGAGCGTTGAAGAAACGTCAGCATTGTGTGAGTTGGAGGTAGAGTGTACGTGCCGATACCATGAGATCTTGAAGGGTTCATGGTAAGCGCTGGAGTTCGTGGAAACTGATGATGAAGAGAAGTCTCAGTCAGCAACTCAAGACACTTATTGTATTTAGGTTACAATTGTATTGGCGAGCATTATCAATGCTCGCCCCTCCATAATGTAGATATGTACTATGTGTATTGGCGACTATTATATGAATAGTCGCCCCTCATTAGTTATAAACGGCAGCTATTTAATATCGCTGCCCCACTTATTTGTAACATGAATGATATAATTGGAAATCTATGTGACTGAATTATGAATGCATGATGTTAAAATAAAGTTAGTCTTTAAGCAAGATTCGCTGGAACATGTTCACTCTTGAGTGGTCTTGATTATTTAATGGTAGATAAAATAGACTCAGTGAGTAGCATCTTATACTGTAAGTACACCTGGAGCATATAAGCAGATATTAAGCCAAGTACTACGAGGTATAATCCAATAAAAATCCCTAAAATAGTAAAATTTGTATGGCGTCAGTTACGGACGATCCCTGCATGTAAACTAGTAATAAGATCCTATGTTAAGGATATATGTCAATTTAATTTCTAATATAATGACAGTGGGGATCTCTAAAATGGCAAAATTCGTATGAGGTCATTTATGGACGATCCCTGCATACATACTAGCAAAATCCATTGTTAAGGATATATGTCAATTTAATTTCTAAACTAATGACATTTGGAATCCCTTAAATAGTAAAATTTGTATGACGTCATTTATAGAAGATCCCTACATGCATACTTGTAAAATTCTATGTTAGGGATATATTATGTAAACCTTATTTCTGAACTAATGAAAATGGGGATCTCTAAAATGGTAAAATTTGTATGACGACAGTTAAAAACGATAAATTCTTGCATACTTGTAAAATCCTATGTTAAGGATATATTTCAATCTATTGTCTAAACTATTGACAGTGGGGATCCCTAAAATAGTAACTTTTGTATGACATCGTCAGCAAATGTTGTCACAAGTAGTGGTAGTGAGTGTAAGCAGGCAATAATGACACACTACAGCTATATATAAACGTAAATTATAATTCACAGGACATCATTTGTGCGTAACCCCTAAGCTCCTAGAACGACATTCCTTGCGTGTCTGAAGTGAGGGACCAATTGACCACTGCCAGCACTGCACTGCAGCATAGATTGGAATACTTGTGTTTTCCCAGCAAAGTTTAAACACAATGGTATGTATTTTATTTTCTGCATTTGTTTTGTATGCATTTACACTAGAGCTCCGATTGGGTCCGAAAATCGTGGACCCGCACCCGAACCTAGACCCAAATCACGGATTCAATCGAATTTGAACCCGAACCTGGACCCGAACCCGTGGCCCTGGGTTCAATTTATTGTGCACCCGCACCCACTTTGCACATCATTTCTTGAACCCGGGACCGGACCCGCACCCAAACCGGAAATTGGACCCGTTCCTGAACCTGAACCTGAACCCGCACCTGAACCCAAAATTGGACCCGTTCCTGAACCCGAACCTGAACCCGAACACGCTGCACCCGGACCCGGACCCGGGTTCGAGTTTATGAAACGTGTCTCGAAATTTATTTTTAGAGGTAATTTTACACGTATTTGTTTGCTAACAATAAAATCAGGTTATATGAAAAGCGCAGTTTTTGTGTTTTTCAAGTCCAATTTTTTTCTTCGAAAGCATATCTTTGTGTAGCTTACCGACACCACTCTTCACTATGTTTACTTTTACTGAAAAATTAAGCATACGATACATTGCATTATGAACAATGCACAAGAAAAATCATATAAATCAGTTAAAAAATAGGTATCAATTAGAACGCAAGTTCTTAGCTAAAAAGGTTTGAACTGGATTTTAATTTTAGCGATTTTCAAAAATATTTAAGTGCAAACGTAGAAAAAGTGTAACTATAATTTATAATTATCATAAATGCTTGATCTTGCAGATGTGCTTGGCAAATGCAATTCTTGCTGCTGCGAATTATTAATCCGCTTATTTTCAAGCTGAGTTCAATAGCACTGTCATCCTCAAAACTCAAATTTACAGTGACTGCTATAACTGCTGATTACCACTAGCAATGAAAGGTACTTAATATAATAGGACTGAAGTCTTCCAAACCGGGTTTAAATTTCCATACCAACAGACACCATGCACTACAACATGCATTTATATTGTTTTTTATTATTTTAAGTGTAAAGCGAGAAATCTAGTACAAAGTTGAGTACCTTCATGGTTTAAATTTTGTTTTATACGCTCATGAAGGTCATTTATACGGCAGCAATCCCAGTACCTCAGAAAGGCGTATTAGATTGCACAGAGCCACACGCCGTCATGTTATTCCACGCAACACGCTGTTTTTTATATTCAATTACATGTACTTCTACCGCACCCAAAAGACCCGGGTCCGATGGGTTCGGGTCAGGGTCCACTGCACGTACGCACCCGAACCCGTTGGGCTGGGACCCACAATCACACATAGTCGGACCCGAACCCGAACCCGGACCCGGACCCAAATTCGGGTTCAAAGCAACAGGGTGCGCCCAGGTGCACCCAAACATTTGGGTTCAATGAAATTTCACCCAGGTCTAGACCCGGACCCGAACCCAGACCCAAAGACCCGGGTCGCACCCGGACCCGATCGGAGCTCTAATTTACACGCATTTCAGTCGTTTTTAGAAGCTCACTTTCCTGATTTTTGACATGGGTCCACTCAACTGTTACTTGTGGATTAGTGATTGGTCCAATCATGCTCAAAGTCTGGACAAGGGAAGCATAAATTGGTGATTGTTTATGTTTTGACATCGTTGATGGGAAAGTTTTAGGTACTAGGACAAAAATAGAGGAGGCAGGACGGGTTCAAAACGTCAAAAATGTTCGTAAAATTCTTATGTGGTTACAAAAAGTTGTAAAAATTCGGTGAGATAAGTCCTGCTTATTATTAAGAATTCGTAACAATTCAAAACCTTTCCCTCAAAGAAAGTCACGAAAGCAACTATAATGTAATAACAGGGTTTGACGATTCTTAAGAATATTTTACATGACATCATTTATGCCAAACTTGAACTCTTAAGCCGTTTACCTAATCCTAATATGATACTAGGGTGGGCAAGCCCTCAAAAATTATTTTGTGTGACATTATTCATAGGGAACCTCTAAGCCGTCCTCCAGGACTTCTTACCAGAGCTAGGAATCGAATTCTGGGTCTAGGAGTCGTCAAACTCCAGACTGCAGTCCTTACCTCTCAACTAACATAGCAGTGTGGGTGAGAGAATGATAAATGTACCTATTTAAGTTCTGAAACAAGAATGCACCTTCCATTATATAGTGGTATTTGGTTCTACCGTTATTTTTGGTAGTAAGACTTCGACGATTTTTGACCTAGGTCCACTTAACTGTAAATTGTGGAAAAATGATTAGTCCAAAAAAATTTTAAGTTTGAAATTGCGGTACTTCAAAATATGATATTTGAAGGACGTCGCCTATAGACAACCCCTAACATTGTTTAACCCATTTACTTATGTTTACGACATAATGCTTAATTATGTTGAAAAAATAGTTAATGTTGAAAAATGGGGGCATTTTAAAATATGATATTTGAAGGACGTCTTTTATGGGCGATCCCTAACAATCTACAACACATATGAGTGCGTAGATGACATAACGCTAAATTATGTTCCAAAAAATACAATAAACATCTTGAAGTATTGAATTCAGTGAGTGGCTGCTGGTTTAAACACTAAAATCAACCACTAACTTGTCTGTTGTTGTTGGCGACCAATAACTAACATGTTTATCACAATTTTTAGCAATGGGAGTTTTGAACAATCAAAATGAAACCACTGTGATGGTGGACTCGTGGACTGTCAGTAACTATCAGAAAGAAGTAAAATCTTTTAAGCTGTTGACAGCCACAAACTATCATGCTAATCACAATTTACAATTTTTAATTTTTCCCCGACAGGTGACAAGTGTTTTGTTTTGAACTAAATGCAGTAAAGGATCGTCCATAAATAATTCCAATAGTAATGCTAGCGGGTCTATGCCGCTCATATAAGTTATAACGTTAGGGTGGGGCAGTCTTTAGGGGGTAATAATTTGGATGACATAATTTGTGGATCATCCCTTAGTGAAGACCTATGCTTGATATGTATAACACGTGTGAACTTCCCGGCGGGTTTAAAAATTATATATGTACTTTAAATATACCAATTCATGGTTTTTACAAAGGTTCAAAAGTTGGTCAATTTAACGGCTAATTGTAGACAAACTATAATTTAAAAAATAACCAAAACCATACAGCACATTTCCCTCGCATTTGTGAGCGATTAAAAGTTGAATGAGTGAAATTGATTCAAAATTGCGACCTGTAGCGAAGTTGCTACATACGGACAGACACACACACAGACAGACGGACACCAAAACCATATTATAAGATGCAGCTAAAGCTCAGCATTTAATAAACTCTATGCATATTACAATATTATTGAACACATTTTAAAAAGTTAAATTGTAGTAGGACTCGAAATGGTCTGTTCTAGCCCTGAGTTTATGGTATTTTTCAAACAACATTAACCAACCATACCTGATTTTCCTGGTCTGGCCCATACCATTTTGGTCACTGAAAGTAGAACCACAACTTAGATAAAAATTAATTTCTAAACTATACTATTTTCTAGAATTCTACAAAAAGTCAACTTCAACTGCTGTAGCTTTTTAAAGAATAGGTTTGTATAAAATAGTCTTATATTTTGACTGTTAGCTATAAAAAGTTAGGTAAGCGCTGCGAATTCAAATAGGTGCTGGGTCACAAATAAAATTCAGGTAACCCTTCAAAAAATTAGTAACGCGCCAAGTTACCTATTTCAGCATTCCCGGGACAAAGGAAGTAATATATGTGTTTTAAGCTATCTGGCTGGGCTTTCTTGCTCTTGACCTATAATGATAGGTATCGTATTTCCTATAGTAGAAGACCCGTCTACTATTCAAATTTTGAGCTCCAAAACCCAGCTACGACTTCAAGCATGCTTACTTTTATATTAAATACGGTGAATTACTACTTTTTAAAAACCTGTTACATACCTAAACCTGTGCTGTATGCTATTATTCTTAAAATATTAATTAACGGCCATTTGTTTTGCAAATAATTGAAATTAAAAATGACCGTTACTGGAGGCGGGGGGGGGGGGTGGTTGTTGAATACTTCATATAAGTTTCACCGTATGTTTTGTAGCGGTAGTCGGTTCCGCTCAAGAAATCCTTAAATACTCCATGTCGTTTGCTGATGTTTAGTTATGTCCAATTGTTATCCAGATGTTGTTGGGTGACTATATACACGACCTGTAACAAGTTAAAGTCAAATTGGAAATTATTTTAGTGTTTTAAAATTTAATGTTTTCACAAGACTGGACTTTGTTAGTTAAATAATGAAATTAACTGAAATTTAAAAATTAGACTATTGTATATAGGCTTTACAATTATGTGACATTTGTGGAAAAGCATTGTGGCTAATGTATGTAGGACATTTTGAAAGGGAGTGTTTCCAAAAAACCGATAATCATTACCTCCAACCTAATTTTCGCAGACTAATATGGAGATTTGATCCAGTGGGTTCAGCATACTTTAAATTGAACTGAAAATGGAGAGTTAAGAAACAGATAAGGTCACAATAATCACGTTTTAAAGATTAAAAACATTATAAAGTTTAATATTACAACGTAAGCTATGTACCATTTTTTTTAATAGTGATAAAAAATAATGTAAAATAATATGTACGTTTAATAAATATGCACTGTAAAATGGTGGGTAGTATTTTTTTTAAATAGTAGTAATCGTAAAATGCGGCCAGCAAGCTACGGAGTTAATATTTAAATTAACTAATTTGAATTAATGCAAAACAGTAAACTGTAATGAATTATCCCAGTTACTGATGTCTGGTATCGCGCGTTATTTAGCAAACTAACGAGAAAAACTCACCAATCACCAATTTATCCTCACGGATTTTCCTGCCATTTTTTTTTAAAAGAGCATCCAAAATTACTTTTAGATTTGCTTAACGACATGGTGCGTCTCATAAATTCTTTTCCATAAAATTATTTTTTAAACACATGAAAGTGGCCATCAACTGTATATGCAGTAGTTGTTTTATCGATACTATTTTTTATTCAAAATTTCTGTATATCAACAAAGAATTTGGAAGTAATAAAATTTTCGAATGTTTTAAAATTTTAAGTGTTTTGTTTCTTTTGCACTTTAAAATTATTTTGTGTACAAAAATTTTTTAAATTACATTTCAAAATTTTAAATGAAAAACAATGTGGATGAAAACAACATTTTATATACAGTTTAAGGTCTCTTTTGTATTTTCAAATAATTATTTTATCGAAAAAAGAAACTCATGAAGCACACAATGTTGTAAAACAAATCTCTGTTAGTTTGGATGCTCTTTTCAAAACAAAACATGGCGAAAAAATACGTGAGGATACGTGGATGAGTGTTGCTAGTAAGGCAAATTGTCATCGGTATAAACATAACCTATTATAACAGAGCTGAATAGGATGATTACGCCATAATATTATGCTGTCTACAAAATTGAAATACTGGGAAACAATAGTATTACTTACCTGCGTCTAAAGAAGTACGACATTTTGCGTAACTGCTTCCGACTGCTTCGTATGGTATATAACAAGTAAGATTTTACTGTAAAAGCTAAAATTCATACTTCACTTCCGCAATGCAATGAATATACTTCCAGTTCCTCAATGTCGTACATCATGTATGAACTGAAAACAATAACAAAATTAAATTGATCATTTTTTAGTTTATTTACAGCTTTACCAAATTTGTTAGCAGGTTAGTGTAGGTGCTGTAGGTAGATTCATATATAGGTAGGCAATTATTTCTAATTTAATTAACTTGAATATTTAGTATTACCAATTGAAGTCAAGGTCCAATCAAGTTCATTACTACGTCAATAAATGCGGCAGTTAAGTTTTTCGAAGTATTTATGCAATTAAACTATTCAGTTTTCTAAAACGCTGTCGACCATTTTCGATTTCCAATTAGCAATTATAAAGCGGAACCAAAATGTACGTAGGTACATCCGGCGCAGCGTCCATGACCAAGTCCGAGTCCACTTTAAAAGAAAAAAATTAATTCAAAAACTTTTTGGCATTTAAAACTATTTATTATTAATTATTATATGTTTAATGTATTTATATTATATCTCTATTATAGCCTGCCAATCAAATGTTTAATTTTAATTATGCTGGACCTGTGGTGTACTGTAGGCATTTGCTAATAATACAATATTCAACCGCCAATTTCTCAAAGGGGAAATGCGTATTACATGAATTTGCACAACACACTCAAACAGTTTAATTTTACAGAGATCTTAAAAATTTTAGCACTTGGCAAAAGTAAATGAATGCATGTACCGTAAAGCTCCCAATTATTTTAAAGAGGATTTTCGCCTAACTTTTTCAAATAACTTCAACCAATCTACTCTGTAGAAACCACAATATAATAAAAAGATAACCTTTCTTCCATAATATGTATCTGTTTTTATGGAAAAGACCCTATAAATAATTAGAATCACTCGTGAGTTAATGATTATTAGATATCTGGGGACATAAAACTTCACGGTATATGTTATCCCAAGAGGATTTAAAATTAGAATTAATAGAAAATTTTGTATACCATCTGGCTAGTATAATTACTTACCATTGCGCTATAGGTATTTTGTTTAATTAAGAATTACTTTAATTAAGAAAGTTTTTTTAAACTGTATTTTTGATTCAAATTAAAAAATGCCAAATTCAGTAAATATACGTAATTTTTTATGTACCTCACATACCTTCTCAAACCCTCCTGCCCACCTCGGCCTCGAACTCTGTCCCCTGTTCGATCTGGATCGAACGCTGAACTGCGAGTGAACGACAAAAAAAATTAGACTGAAGAATTTTCCAGTATCAAACCATAATGAGATCGTCCACAAATGACATCATCGAAAACGTATCCTTTTTATTTCCCTAAGGCTCTCCTGTCATAAGCTTAACCATTGCATAACTGGCTATCTTAAACATATGATGCCATCAATATCCATGTACACCCATCGATCCTACCAATGGCGTTATTTGTAGACTACCCTTTACCCATCGTGAGTCATTAGGACCAGGATCATGCTTAAGACAAAGAAACTATTACTATTAATGTAGAGAGTTATCCTCTCTGCTCAAATTATCTTATCTTATCCACTGGCACCTAAATGTATTTAGTGTACAGTCAGCAGTACCGCACAGTAATAATAAATACGCAGTGAGACAAGTTCGCTCTTTATGTTTTTTATTACTGCTTTTCTGAACTGTAGCTGTTTACGATGGGCATTGACGACCCTTTAGCTCATTAAATTTTATGACACGTCTCAAACAAATGCAATTCGAACCCTTGACAGTCACGCACTCACTGATCCTGTACTGGTTCTGGTACTGGCACTTGTCAAACGGGAAAGAATTATACCCATTACCTAACTATGAGGGGCGTATCTGGCTATGCTATGGTGCTTGGGTGCTGAAGCACCACCCGAAATTTTTGAATTGACAGTAGATATAATAGCATCTTAGGAAATTTTTTTTTAAACTACTTAAAATTAGCATTGTCAGCACCACCCGAAATTTCATTTCAGATACGCCCCTGCTAATTGAGCATGGTTTGATATATAATATGTGACTTCATTGTTATGTATGAACGATCCTTTTTCTGCAGCAGCATAATTATATTATTTTCCATATGTATTTGACTAATTTGAACCAATAATTAATTATATTAGTAGTGTTTATTTGAGTTTTAATATTGTCTGATCTGTGCTTAAAAACATTGCTGGATTTAATTTTTTGTGATTTTAATAAGGAGAGTTAATGACCAGTTGGGACAATTTAGAATTGACCTCAAATTCAATTTTTCATACTCCCTTATTATTTCTACATATCTATATAATTTACTTTACTTTTGCAATTCTAAACAGAATACATAACACATATTATGATACATAATTTTCAAAAATTAAAAGTATAAAATATTGTCAAAGATATTATATGGCTCAAGACAAAGTAACTGCAAAAATTTAAAGAGTAACACGCATAATCAAAGTCCTGCTAATTTTTTTCCGAAGTATTGAATTCCAACCATCCTATCAGTTTAATTTACTTAACTTATTCACACGCACCACTTTTTTGAGCGCAATTGGAATAAGAACATAAATAATGAGAGCAGTTTGATGTTCACTCACCATAATTACTCTCCTCCAAAACTAGAGTTGTTGACGTAGCGTGAGGACGACCCCAGGCCCCAGGGTCCATTAAGTTTTATGACAAATCTCAAACAATACATAATAACTTAAACTTTTAAGGGCCGAGCTGCTAATATTACTGGTGCTGGAAGCTGAGCTGAAACTGGTCAAGCTGGAAATTGACACGTATTTTTTACATCAATGTGCAGTATCAGCATCCAGGGGGTATAATTAGATTTTAGATTCATAATTGAAGTCGCCAAATAAATAATACTTTTGTATTTTCCTACGCCGTTATACTGGTTACAAAGTCAGTGCAAGAATACCGTAGCCTTCGTTTGAGTGTGTTCTAGTATAATGGATCGTCCACAAACGATGTCTCCGGTAAGGTTAGTAGGTGTAGTCAGGTAGTGAAGACAACTCATGCAAAATATAGCCGTTTATGCAATGTTAAAGTGATGGCATTTGGGTGGGGTTAGCTTTATAAAAAAGTAAGAATTTGGGTAACATTCCCTATAGACAACCATTTAAAAATTATTATCATATTATCGGTATTATTACATACAGTTTGATAAAAGTGAAAATGCATTATGAGAGGAATTACTTTATTAAGTCAGTTTGGCAAAGTTGCAAATTCTATAATTATTGTTGCAACAATTGTACTCAATTCGTAATTTTGTTTAAAGCGGAAACGTAGTTGTGTTAGGTTTGGATCTACCTAATAATGCAGCATGTACTGGGCTTAATCGCCCTGGAGGTTTGTCTTGAGCCCGGTCCGGGTCCGGGTGCAGCGGGAATGGGCCCGGGTTCGTGTTAGAAATTAGACCTAATTTCAGGTTCAGGTGCGGGTCCGGACCTAGGTTTGTAGGGGCGGGTGTGCCAAAATGTGAGCCGGGGACCACGGATTTGAGTTTGAGTCCGGGATCATATTTGAGTGGACCTGTGAATTGGGTCCGGGTTCAGGTGCGGGTCCACGATTTTCGGAACCAGTCGGAACACCATCTCTCATATACGACTCCCAACTATTCGAGTTTGGCTGTAGTGTAGTTCCTTTACTTCTGTCATTGAATTGGAACATTTTCACTTCATTACATATGAGTTTCATGTTGTTAACTTAACTAACCTAATATATCATTATTAAATTATTTGTTGGCGATAAACAAACACGAACAGCAATTTATTAAACGCGAGAAATAACATATTGAAAGCAAACACTTTTTAGCAAAAATAAATTGTGTTGTATGTTGGCAATTTTTAAAAGTGATTGTCGTCCCATGCGTACCTCAGAAAATTCTTTGAGCACAGAATAAAAGACGAGCACTAAACTTAATTAGGGTTTCTATATAATTATTTTTTCCTTCGTTGTCAAATTTTTAATAAAACTAAACCTTGCTGCTTGCAAATTTAGTTTGTCCTCAAGTTGAAAAAGTCAGATCAAAAAATATTTAAAATGTCAAAGTTATCAACGTATTTGATTCTGCTTGTTATTGTTGTAAGCAAACCAAGCCTAGCTTTGTCTAGAAGTCCTTCACTAGCCAGAATCTTGAACCCTTTCAAGGACTGTAAGTTCGTTATTCTGATAGAAGGAGACACAACTGATTTCATGCAAGATATTAAATCTCAAATTCACCAAATTACAAATAAATTTGATGGGTTGATGCAAACGTTTAGCAATTTAACGCAATTTGTCGGAAAACGCTCATTTCTTAAGTTTCAAGACTGCTTCGTTCACGTTGTCGTACCTCTCAACTTGGAGTTGAAGCTATGTATGACTAGTCCTTTTGTAAGCAGAAATGATAGCAAAAAACTTAAACGTAGTGTATTGCACACAACTGATTTTATTTTTATATTGGTTAAGGAGTTTCCTCGAACCAAGATTTTTTATGAAAGACACTCTGGCTGGTATTTCCCTTTAAACTGTATCGTCTTAAGCTTTAGAATCTCCAAGGCGTTTTCCCCAGTAGGCGCTTGGAAATATTCAGTATCCAATTTCAAACGTGCGCTACTCAGATGCGAAAACAAACAAAATGTTTGTCTTGGTAAACTCGACACTTTGGAAAATCTGAGTTCTTGGACTTCCTACCGCAAAATTACTCAGCATTTCAGAAAATGGAGATATAATTTTCACGGGTCAACTCTGGGCTTTAAGTACAATGAAAATCCAATACCCTTAAAGAAATATAGAAACCTTGTTGAATTTTCTTCTCAGGCAACAAAAGAGGCAGCTGCTTATCAACAATTGCTCTTTATTCTAGCAGATCGCTTGAATTTTAGTTTGAAATGGCTGAGCAGATTAGAAACATGGGAGATGGAAGCAAAACAACTACAAGTTGGAATGATTACCGTGGATGTAAATATTGTAGCCATTGATGGCATTATCAATTTTGTTACGACAGGACAATCTCGGTGGAAACTGATATATACTGCGCAATATACTACAGACCCATTTAGTTTCTATTTCCTTTTCAGACCGTTTAACTGGCCTGTGTGGATTGTTTTCGCAGCGATAGTCGTTTGCGTTGGAGTTGTATTTAAAATCAGTTCAAATGTGATGAGTTCTGCGGCCACAGTTGAGTTGATTTTGTCCCCGTTTGTATTTCAGATTATGGGTTATAAAGCAAATTTGAGAATACGGCGCTTCTACAGCTTCTGGGTCCTTTTATCTATATTTTTGAGTACAATGTTTACCTCGTACTGGCAAAGCTACCGCCTTGTTCCGCTTCCTGTAGTCGAGGAAGAATCACTTGAGGACCTCATTAGCAAAAACTTCACAGTCGCGATTCCTTATGGAACTAAAGCAAATTTAGAAAGAATGCTAGGAGTTAGCACACTATTTGGTAAAAATAAAGAGAAAGTTAAATACAACTTTTCAAAGTATTTGCAACTTCATGGACAATTGTTAAATCGGTCACTAGAAATGAATTTGTACTCAGCAGCAGCTGTTCGGAGAGTTTTTACGACTGGTCGTTTCTGTCATCTTACAAAACAGAATCTGCTACCAACTTATTCGGAATTTATCTATGAGTATTTTAAAATGCGCTCCCAAACTACAAAAGACAACTTTTTGGATCAACACCAGGTGTGGGGTTTTTATATTCCAAATGCTGACGTCCCTCAAGAGCTGTTTAGGAGGATTTTGATGTCTGGAATTTTTAGATTTTGGAAAAACGTTCGCAATTTAATTGCTATACAAGGACTTAAGCATGGGCTTCAAAATTTGTTTCAAAATGAACCTGAAAAATTAATGGATCAAAGAAAGATAACTTCGGAGTCACTCTTTCTCCGAGATTCATTGATATCAGCTGCATTCTACTGCTTTTTTATTGGACTTGCTAGTTCTGTCTTGGCCCTAGTTTGTAAAATGACGAAATACAATAATTTTTTGTATCGTTTAAGATTGAAAGTAAATACAGTAGTTTTTACAATAGCAATCTGGATGCTTTTGGTGTTCATGCTTTTGAAGACAAAATAATTTGTTTTAGTTATTTGTAGGTAGCATTCTGACAACCTTAAAAATATTTACTTACTTGTGTCTTTTTGATTTAATCACCTTATGATAGCGTACTCTTATGCCTAATAAAATTTTTGTTCCTTATATTTGTAAGCGTTTAATTCGCCAAACGTAAAACTAGTAAGCTTTTAAACCTAATGTAGAAAATCTGGAAGGTTTCTCAATTCCCACCCTTACACATGGAATGAATGGAAACAGCGGCTGGAAATGACAAAATCCTGGCTACAAATAATTTTGTGGAAGCTCAACGTTCTTGTAAAATGTAGGTATGGATTTATCACATTGTTCGATGTACCCACATAATACATAAGCCTCATGAACACAGAGGCCAATAAGAGGCTATATTATATTTTAAAATGCGTCGTTTACTTATAAAAAATCAACATTACGATGTTTAAATGATTAATTAAATATTTCTGAATAAAAATAATTATGATTATTTCTGATATGTGCTTAAAACAGTTGTTAGATTTAATTTTCTGTAATTTTTATGAGCTCGAGGTCCAGCTTAAAAATTACATGTTACTGTTATCTCCTTGTGTGAAAAATTGTTTTTGAAAATAAGTTAATTACATAATTCCAGATAGAAGTCTCGTCATTTGTCACACGTTGCTTAGACAGTCTCAATTTTATATTTTTAATTTGATGTATTTTAACTGTTTACAATTTAATATCGCATTATATAAGTATTCTTTGGAGTTATTTGCCTGCATTAGTGTTTTTTTACATTTTTTGTTCTACCTGTGTAAATCATTTACGTGACATTTCAATTCCTTAACGAAATTTGACTTACAATATATTATTATGAAGCTCTTTTATACATTTGAACTATACAATTTATTTAAAATAGAAAAGTATTTTATTTACTACTAGTAAACCGGCCTGTTCTGCGAACGGAAGCAAATAATTAGTTACTTTTTTAATTTATTTAAATAACTGAATTATCTACACAACTCACGCAATTTAAATATTTCTGCCCTCCGACGTCTGTCGACCATCCGCTACCACCCCCCCCCCCTCCTCTTCTTTCAAAATCCGATTGCTTTGCATAGAATTTTATTACTATGCAGGTACATATACTATTACTAATTACGAGGGAACGTTCAGAAGTGATCGCGCCGAATCGGCTCCATATATTTTTTTAAAAAAGAGGATGTGAAAAAAACTAGATTTGCTTAAGAACCTGATACCAATGGGCATTTGACTCACTAAGTGGGATTTTTGAAAGTATACATTAGCTAATCGCAACTAAACGGGCGCCATATTTAGTCGACCAGAAAATGAATTTTAATTTTTTAGCACCCTGTAGCTCCTACAATTTTCGTCCCATCTATAAAAAAATTATAGTTTTGTATTTTCCAAAACATGAAAGTAATTTCTAGGTTTTTAAAAATGCAAAAGAAATAATTTTTTTCAGAAAATGAGGTGTTTCCCTTGGTCCTGGGTAATACGAATTTACAAGGACCGAGACAAACACTTCATTTTCTGAAAAAAAATTATTTTTTTTTGAATTTTTAAAAACCTAGAAATTACATTGTAGATAATAATTTGGGAAATACAAATCTACAATTTTTTATAAATGGGACGAAAATTGTAGGAGCTACAGGGTGCTAAAGAATTAAAATTCATTTTCTGGTCAACTAAATATGGCGCCCGTTAAGTTACCATTAGCTAATTTACACTTTCAAAAATCCCACTTAGCGAGTCAAAATGCCCATTGGCATCATGTTCTTAAGCAAATCAAGTTTTTTTCACATGCTCTTTTTAAAAAAATATATATGGAGCCGATTCGGCGTGATCACTTCTAAACGATCCCTCGTTAGATTATTCAGATCTGCAGTAAAATTGCCAGTGTAAGTATAGAATACAGAAAAGCAATCGAATGCAAAGTAGAGAGGGGGGGGGGGGGCGGCGGCGGCAGCTAATGGATAGCCGACGACGCTAGACAGAATTATTAGAAGTTTATTATGTAGATGTAAATTGCCAGTACTGGTATAATGTGTATGTATGTATGTATGTATGTATGAAGGAGTATAGAGCTTTCAGGCGTATCACCTATGACTCACTCTCTATTCACATTTTTACTATTCGATTCGAAGTTCCCGCGATAGAGTATGGAACTAAATCACATTGGGCTTCTCATCATAGTTCTTAGTTTGCGAGGATAGATTAGTCTGCATCTCTGCATGTTGTTAATATTCCGGCTGAGCCGCGGCTTACTGCCAGCCACATCGCAATAGCCGAGGGTTCTCAATCCTCGTCTAGAGCGAATTCAGCGTAGCAGCACACCGGCCGACCCCTGAACTATTAGAGAAAGCAGACGAGAGCGGTGAGCTGGAAGAGCAAGTAGTAAACAGTTGGTGTGGGTATAGGTATATACAAAGTGTACGTGGCATGGCTACAGAGTATCCGTATTAAGGCATATATATCTCCGTCTCTTGCACAAGGCCACGGATAAACATACATACCATACTGGTATAATGTGTCGCAAAGCAATCGGATGTGGGGGAGGGGGGGGAGGGCAGCGGATGGACGTCCTCTGACAGAATTATTTGAATTTTGTTATTACGTAGATAAATATTTTGATTCAAATGTTGATTTCACTATTAATAAATATTTCGAATCAATTATTAATTTTATTGTTAGGAAATATTTAGATTTAAATTCTGATTTTAATAATAGGAAAAATTAAGAATAGGGCAGCACTAAACTTTCAAAAACAACTATTGAAGGAGAGAATATTTAAGCTCTTTAGTTTACGCTGCTTCTTTTAATCTACAATTTTTGCAAAATTCCCACAGCACAAAACTTCAATGCATGTAGTGTAGAAGTAAATTGCCTACTAAATCGTGTATTGTTTGTAGGTGAAGTAGTGAAGCTTAATTGTTTAATATAACAATGCAAATTTAAATTGGTAAGGAATAAAAATAACTATAATATGGTTTGCTATTATATACTACTACTACTACTATGTAGCACTTATCGGATTCTCCAGGTATATACCTATAACCCAGTGCAGTTACTGTACCAGCATGTGAATGTAAACAAACATTTCCCCTCGGTATGAACGACACGAATGTCTGAACACCACCTATGGAGCGTTCCCGAAGGAAGTCAGTCACAATGCACAGCTGGTATCTTAAGAACTAATATGTATTATAAATGGATTGTGGCTACTTACCGCCGACCTCTGTTGCAGTCGGTAGATTATCCTCCTCTTCAGGAGCAATGAACACTTTCCCTTTCGGAGGGCTACAGTGCTAGGTATTTGCACTTGAATGTACTTCGAGACCAAGCCGAAGTGCAGACGAGTACACCCAACCCTGAGTGCCCCACGTATTGCATTCCGTATATCGACGCAGCGTGAGAGTAATAGCAGATGCTATGGAATGAAGGGCGCAATGTATGGTCTGCTGAATGGTATTGCAACTATGCTACTGCACGAAGAAATAGCTGTTAGCCTGCGAGGCACAATTAGCACGCCGTCTTCGTCTCTATACACGAATGAACGGAAACGTACACTACTTCCCCTTAGTTGCGCACAAACAGTTCTCACACACCTCCCCCCACCAAGCATTTCCACTACACTAACTTCTGTGCAACGAGACGCAAATACGCTACCGGCTAAGGATTCGCTCAGCGGATCAAAAAGAAACCACCAAGTTTATCGAGGATAGAGAAAATCTCCCCTCGGCCACAGAGCCGGATGGTTTGCTATTATATGTGTAAATAGTTTTCAGCAATGGAACTGATTTAATGCTATTCAACGGTATCTGCGCGTTACTATGCATTAAAACATTATCAGGGTATTGTAGTAAAGGACGGCGGACAGCGGACAGCGGACAGCGGACGCCAAAGATCGGACACCGTTATTTGGATTTTATTATTATGGGGATTTGTTTGAATCCTAATTAACTTTAAATTGGGCATTTTTATTAAGGAATTTTAATATTTGCCAGTCAATGTTAATACACATTATTTTATTTGGCATTGCCGTCATTTTTCAAATTTTGCATTTTAGAATTAGTGTAAAATTCAAAATTTCCAGAAATTCACTGTTCTGCAAGCAGTCATCATCACAAGAAACTACGATCAGGCTCAAGAAAATTAAAGCAACTGCCAAAATGCAAAGACGGCAAAGAGTTACACATAATTAAATTCCTGTCTCCTGTACAATTTAATTTATTTTACATACAATATTTTTTGGTACACACTTGCAATAGAGAAATCATGAGCAACGTTTGGTGTTTCCTCCCTATATAATTATCTCTTCTCCAAAACTGAAGTTGTTGATTTAACGGAAAGACGACCCTAGTGTGCATTGAGTTTTATGACAAGTCTGCCGTCTGTTACAATAATAACTTCAACCTTTGACGGCGAAGCTGCTAATACACTACTGGCACTAGAAACTGGAACTGTTCAAGTGAAAAATTGACACGTGTTTTTTACATCAATGTGCAGCATCAGCATCTACAGGGTATATAGGCATAAATAAAGTCAATAAATGAAGGCTACTTTTGTAATTTCTTACGCCTTAATACTTACTACAAAGACAGTGGAAAATAAACAATAAATGATAAGACGTTTGTAATAAACTTTAAAATGAATGTATGTAGGGCAGCTGCTACATGTATAAGGATACCTAATATAGTAATTTACAGTGCCACCATCACATCTTAAAGAAAGATCACGATCCCTTTTCTTTGCAGTCAGATATTTCCAGTATGTACTTCTACAGCCAGTTGCCACCAGTTAAATCACCAAGACCAGCAGAACCATGGCAGTTTTTTTTGCTTTCTATAGCAATAATATGCGTTTTCTATACACAATTTCATCTATAGGGTTAGTGGGTCTAATCAGGTTGTAAAGACAACCCATGCCAAAGATAGCCGTTTATGCAGTATATGCAGTGCTTAGGGACCATCCATATATTACGTTTCAGGTTTCAAGGGGGGGAGGGGGTTTAGGCCAATGACGCGTTGAAACGGCAGGGGGGAGGGGGGTTCAGGCGAATGACGTTTCAGGCAATCTTTTGTAAATTTTAACTTTTTTATTCCAGCAAATCAAAGCAGATGCATAGTAGTTTAGGGCGTGCAAACGTTTTGACTTCAAAAGTCTTGTCAAGACCAAGACTCTTGAAATCAAGACTAGGGCTGGTCTTGAAATTTCAAGACTTTAAATCAAGACTTATAAAAGTCTTAAAAATTCAAGACTCTCGAAATCAAGACATTCAGAAGTCTTGAAAATTCAAGAGTCTTGAAACTTCGAGTCTTGAAAGCAAGACTTTCAAAAGTCTTGAGTCTTGAAATCAAGACTAACAAAAATATATACACAATCGTTTTGCAATAAAAAAACATGTTTTTTTGCATTTATTTCCACTTCTTGAGGCACGAAAATTTCAAGACTCTTGAAATCAAGACTAAATCAAGACTTTCAAAAGTCTCGACGTTTCAAGACTCTCGAAATCAAGACTTTTGAAAGTCTTGGTTTCAAGACTTTCAAATATCGTGAAAATTTAAGAGTCTCGAAATCAAGACTTTTGAAAGTCTTGAAACCAAGACTTTCAAAAGTCTTGAAAAAATCAAGGCTCTTGACAAAATTTTTCTAACTTTGTCCGAAAAGCTATATTTAGGGCTTAGATGTTGAAAAAATTGAATTCAAAGAAGGTCTTGAAATTTTAAGACTTTTCAAGACTCTTGAATGGTCTTGAAAATGGCGAAAGTCTTGGTCTTGGTTTTGCAAGCCCTATTGTAGTTACAATGTAACATGTAGTATGAAATCCATTTTTTCGAAAAAATGTATAGCACTCAGGTGCGTAAATGTGATCACCCCTTAAATGTGATCAGTGGCCGCTGTTCAAATACTACCGCCTTTAAAAATATGTGCAACTTATATTCATATAGCTTATAGTCTTAGCTACAATCACTAGTGATTTCAGCTTTTTTCCTCAAAAACTCTGGCTATGTAAAATTATGAAAGTTTTGAACACTTTTTTGAACTTTTTCATGCCGATCACATTAACGACCCTTCCTTTCCATTACCTTTAAATGTATTTAAACTAACTGATCACAATTAGGGCACTTGGGGCACTGTAAGACTTTTCGAAATTGTTCCGTACAATGACCTGTATCTCTTGCAATTTTTAATTTTCGACAATGAGTATTTTTTTTGTACATAAAAGATTAAAAGAGAAGTATAATGATAAATTCTTCTTCATTGTGCGTCGGCTGGGTAAAAGGTTAAAGATTTTCAAAGTTGAAAAAAAATAAACCCGATCACATTTTCGCACTCTGCTACTACATCTTTAGGAAATATAAAAAATTCTGTAAATAATTATATAAAAAATTGAAACGTTTATAAGGGGGGGGGGGTATTGAGAAATGACGGTGTAATGACGATTTGGGGGGAGGGAGGGGGTTTTGCACAAATATCTGAAACGTAATATATGGATGGCCCCTTAAGTGATGACATTTGGGTAGAGTTAGTCCTCTAAAAGATGTGAATATTTGAGTAGCATCTTTAAAGCAGTGCTTAAGTGCTTATAGTTCTTTTACAGTGTGCAGCAACCACGACCCACTCATTAAAACTGAATCTGGTTTTCTTTTCATTTTCGTATTTTTTTGACGTCCCACACATTTTGAGTCTCGTTACCTACTGTTAAATAACGCGAAAAATTGCTTATGAGGGTTGTCTGCATTAAATTCTTGCCAGGAAATATTATAACTGGTAAGGGGTAGTTCTTAAATGATTTCAGGGGTACGGTCAATATGTATGCTTGAATATTGATGACATCTTATGTAAAATGTAAAACATAGTCATTTACGCAATGTTTAGCTGATGGCGGTGGGGTCAAACGGTCTTATAGGAATAAGGATATTTTGATAAAATGATTTATGAACAACCCCTTAATGCCTCAGCATGCATAATTACGTTCAATATAATAATTTGAACTTGCAATAATAGATTGAGTTACAAAAGCCAATGCAATGTAAATTACTTACCGTATATCTTCCGAATCTTCCTATATTACGCGGGTCTTTAATTTAAGTTGGGGGTGAACCACTGAGTTATAATACAACAACCCACGTTGTATTAGAAGATCTACGTGAATATATTTGATCATAAAAATGCAGTATGAAATAAATTAAATAAATGACTTTATTAAGTCATTTTGGCAAAGCTGCAATTTCTTTTTTGTTGCTACTGTGTCACTAAATTATTAATTTTGTTTGAAGCGCAAAAGTGGTTGTGCTTGGTTTTGTTCTACTTATTAAAAGGTTTAGGGCATAAGCGTTATGGAGATTTGTGTCACATCAATTGATTGAATTTTCCCTTGCCCATTTTGTAGTTGTTTCCTGTTTATTCCCGCAATTTCCGTTGTAAATGTGCTGTGCTGAGTTCAGAAACTTATAGAGTTTCGTTTGCATGTCATAGCAATTTAATGCAGCTTTTGAATGTCTTACAATTTTACTTTATTAATATAAATAAATTATTAAACTCAAATTTAAACTGCTGTCTAAATTTTAAAGATGAGTGCACCGAAGTCATTGAAATTTATAAATGCACTACGATCCCAGAAAACATACATGGTACAAATTGTAGCAGCTGATGCAATACGATCCACTCTGAGCACTGGAACATATAGATTCATACTTCGTTGGGTACAGTATTTTCTTCAAAACTCAGCTTTTGTTTTGATCTTATTTTAAATTCGTAAAAAATGTCGTGATATGTTATGGCCACAGTTGACAAAGCAATATTATATTTTAATATAAAATGCACACGTTATTTTGAAATCCTAAAATTAATTAAGCAAATTACATGGACAGGCCACATCATGGCAACAAAAAGCATTTAGTTTAACTGGCAAATTGAGACGTGCCCCAATTTATCTTTATTTACGTATGAATATTTACAACAACTTTATTGATTTATATTTGCAATTAAAAAAACATCAAATTACCTACACCGCATCATACTTTTTAGATGCTGAGCTTAAGCATCTATAGGAATGGCTATGTCCGTCCGTCTGTCTGTCTGTCTGTCCGTCTGTCTGTTCTTTATGCGCTACAGGTCACAGTTTTTAAGCGATATTCGTCAAATATTTTTTAAATGGCCACAAATGCGAATAAGAAGTGCCCTATTGTTTTTGAGAGCGATCGAACTAACCAGTTTTTCACAATTAACAGTTGACTGGACCAACTTTTTTAGCTATTTAAAAGCATTGGAGAAAAACGGGTGATTTGCCGCTTTGCATCAGCCAAATGCACCAGCTAAATGGTTTCCTTACAGGCGCCAGTCAATGCACCAGAAACATGCACAAGTCATCAGCACAAGCTACCCGCAGAAGTTACCTGCACCCACAAAGTATCCCTAAGGGGGGAGGTGTACTTGGGGTCACCCACAAAGACGTCCAAACAATCTCAACTATTTTTTCTTAAACCATGAAAAAACTTTAAATACTTGCACCTCCCACCCACAACGTATCTCCTAAGGGGAGGTGGTGTACTTAGGGTCACCCGCAGATGACGTCCCTAAAATCTAATTTGTTTTCGCTAAAACCATTAAAAAACTTCAAATACTTGCACCCCCACCCTCAAAGTATCCCCTATGGGGAGGGGGTGTACTTGGGGTCACTCACGAATGACGTCCCAAAAATCTTAATTTTCTTCCTAAAGCCATTAAAAAACTTTAAATACTTGCATCCTCTACCCACAAAGTATCCCCTGAGGGGAGGGGGTGTACTTGAGGTCACCCACAAATGACGTCCAAAAAATCTTAATTTTCTTGGTATAAATATTAAAAAACTTTAAATACTTGCACCATCTATCCACTTAGTACCCCCTCAGGGGAGAGGTGTACTTGGGGTTACTCACGGATGACGTCCCAAAAATCTTAATTTTCTTGCTAAAACCATTACAAAACTTTAAATACTTGCACCCCTACCTACAAAGTATTCCATTAGGAGAGGGCGGGGGGGTAACTGGGGGTCACTCACAAATGACGTCCCAAAAATCCTAATTTTCTTGCTAAAACCATTTAAAAACTTTAAATACTTGCACCCCCCACCCACGTAGTATCACCTCAGGAAAGGAGGGAGTACTTGGGGTTACACACAAATGACGTCCCAAAAAATCTCAACTGTTTTTGCTAAAACTAATAAAAAACTTTAAATACTTGCACCCCTGACCCACTAAGTATCCCCTTAAAAAGGAGGGGTGTACTTAGAGTCACCCACAAATGACGTCCCAGAAATCTTAATTTCTTTGCTAAAACTATTGAAAAACTTTAAATACTTGCATCCTCAACCCCACGAATTATCTCTTAGAGGAGGGGGGGGGGGGGGTTTAGGAATTAAAACAAGTCACAATCTTAAAAATATAAATATTTCTTATACCTTATGCTTTACCAACCTCAAACTAATGCTTTCCAACTTAAAAAATCATCCTTTTTAGGTTCAGAAGGGCGGGAGGGGGGGATTAAGGATCAATCGTTAAATACGTCCGAAAAATTTAAAGCCTCGAACCTAAGGTTGGAATGGAGCACGCGACACCTAGATTCCCGTCTACAGCAATGAATCAGTAATGGCCTGAGCTGAGAAATCTCTAATACGAATCTGTAAGCGTGTCAGATATGCAACACATAAGATACATAGAGTCCCGTCAGCAAGTTAGCTTTGTTTCCTGTCGTTCCAAGAGAAAGTCCTGCTACGTTTCGTGTCTTGCATAAGAGTCGGCTGCTTTTTGTTTTGACGACGTTAAGGCTGGTAGGGGTCAGACACAAATGGCGTTGCTTACCATAAGAGTGGGTCTATTGACATTCCACCGTAAGGGCATCCATTTAAGCAATGCCTGAAAAGGTGACAAGCAGTTGGGTAGGCTTATAATTTTAGTAAATTTATGTGTCGTCATTTGCGTCCGTTCCCAAAGCTGGTCTAGCATACGAACTTAATATTTTAGGTTTGCTTTCTTGTATTTGAATTACACTCGGAAAAATCTATGCCTATCTGCATCGAGCACGGAATGTTGGCAAAAACCAATTGCAATATACCATGATATATTTAACGTAGAATGAAAAACGGGTGAAATTCACGACTTTTTAACTTTATGCTGTAAACATACGCCTGTTAATTGTACAAGGGAAGTGACCGTTCATAAATAACTTCATTATAAATTTCTATTTAAGAAAAACCACACCAACTATTTTTACTTCATGCTGTGAACAAACGAACGAAGCTTATAGATAGTTGATGACCAACCAATAATGGCGTCATTCAAATTCTCAATTTTAAAGAACATAGTTTAACCAAATGGCACGGAGTTCGTAATTTTTAGTGTCGAGTAAATATTATACATAAGTTATTTATAAATTATATTTCAACTCCGAGGGTTACACAAGTTAGGAGCCATGCAAGGATCATCTAAAAATGACGTCATATAATTATTTTAATTATAGGAATCTCTTCTGTCTTTAGTTCAAAAATCAAATTAATGGATATCCCTAACACCGTCTTTTATAAGCATACATACAGGGATCGTTCATAAATGACGTCATCAAAAAATCACCATTTTAAGGATCCCTGTTAGTGCTGAATGCAAAATTTGGTAGATTTATATCTTCAAAATCTGCTTTTACTAGTATACACACAATAATTGTCCATAAATAAAGTCGTCTAAATGTCATCATTTAAAAAAACACCTGTTATCAGTTTAAACATTATGTAATATAGTATTTTTAGCATGAAATATTATTATTGTACATATTAAGAACGTCCAACAATGTCGTCACTAAAATATTGCACTTTGAAGGGTATAGAGTGTATTGTATGTAAATAATGTGAGAAGATGCATCAATTGACTGAAGTCAATATTCGCTGTAAGCTCAGCATCTACTTCGGGCCCACGGTAAGCAAATCCGGCGCGAAGCGCCGGATTTTTACTAATCGAGTAACTAACATTATGGGTCACAAACGGGATTAAAATAACTTTCAAACAATAATTTTTTTATAACATCTTTATAAGTTTTCCAAACCGAGTGATTTTGTGAAAAGAATTTACGTATTATACGTGCGATTGATGTAACGGTCCAGTTATAGTGAATTACCGCAACATATTATGATTACTAGGTATTTTCACGATTAATAATATTTTTTTTCCCAGCCGTTACTATTCGCATATATATTTTTACAAATTAAGATATTAAGAATAATTTAGTGAAATTATATTAAATTTTTTTAAATTTTTTATGAAGTGGGCTAAATCTTTCCGTATACCGTCTGCAGTTGTGGATGATATTTTAATGCACGCTCTTCGAGGATCAATTATGATTTATAATCATCATTTATATAGTTAGAATTTATTTATGCATTATAACGTGTTTCATTTCTTTTAAATTGTTTAAATTTTATTTGAGAATGTATTGTCTTGTATACTGAGCTGTGAAGCTATTGCAATTGTGCAAACAGTGACCTAATAAAGTTTTTCTCTCCTATAGTAAGTATCTCAGTAGCTAAATTAACTAATTTACATTTACATACTTTTTTCTTAAACTAACTTGACGAATAGAGAAGTAATATTGTAACCCAGCAAACACACATAGTCGATTTATAGTAATTTTATAGTAGGTCCAGCAATCGTTTATTGGTTGGGAAATATGCAGTTTTGTCGCGCCGAATTTAGTTGGCTCAGTGCGGAGCGCATACTTTTCCCCAACTTATAAGTTTAGCAAGGCCAACTTAATCCCGACCATTTTTGCCTTGCTTGGCAGACGGTTCCCAAAATCTCCTCTGCCGACTATATTTTAACTATTGATGATAATGGCCCAACTATAATACGACTATTTTTAGTACATCATTTTAAAGGTATATATTCCAAATTCAGGTAATAGATTTTCAATTCACTATTTATGACTTGCTTGTAATATATTTAACATTCTTCGTAACTACAACTAAAGTAGGCATGGTCATTAATTGCATATTGTTGTCCTCCAGGCATCTTGAACCGTTATACAGGTTTACCAGTTATTAAATGAACACTCCAGTATTACTTGTACAATGCATAGACAAGCAAACGGCACCCACACTTATCCTATTTAAAATTTCAAGATTTCAATCCGCGATCACAACCTTTAAACTTTATCTAGCACATATTTGGTATGTGATTCTATTCATATAATTAAAAAATTCATGAAGTGTACACATAAATTTTAATTAAATAGTTTAATTTGTAATGCTGTTTAAAGCCTGCATGCTGTCATTGACACAAAATAATAATTGGGCCAAAGTCGGATATTGTGCATTACAAAGCTGTCTGCAAACGTCACATTTATATAGCTGGTATATTTTAGCTACCTTTACTATTTTCGAACTAGAAATATTTACATTTACTACCTACGAAATACATTTTGCGTATTGATACTGGCGGTGAAAATGACAACAGTGCACTTTAACTTCAGTGCCATCAACATAACAACTGTATTTGTTTTTTTCAACGCGCACTGTAGTGCAATTATCTTAATATTGTTGTCCATCTGTACTTCCATTTTTGTGCTACATTGTCAGTGTAGGTCCAACGCAGACAAAAGAGACATTCGTCTCCAAGTTTGACGTTAAATTCAGCTGGTGAACATTTTGTGATAGTAAGTGAACTAAATCATCTTAATATTTAGCTTTATTATAATTTATAAAAGTAAATCACTGTAGCAGAAGCTAAATAATCACGCATATTCAATAATTAGTTATTTAAGAATATATATTTAAATTCCATTTTAACACAACTAAAACTTTTATTCGCGCACGTGCACGCTGTGTTTGAAATAAATAATAAATTATCGGGCCAAAGTTAGTTTTTATGCAGAAGTAAAGGATCGGTGAATGAATTATATATTTAATTGGACCATTGCTAACCAATTACTTTTCCCCAACTTACTATTTACGCACTATAAAATACAGTTGGCCCAAGGGTGCGCGCAAACATTGTGCCAACAATCCACGTTGCTGCAGGGCCATCAAAATAACAACAATTTCATGATTCAATTTTCCAACGCTTACCATTTCCCAACCAAGTCGCAATTATCCTGCTATTAGCCAACTATTATTTTCATTTGTGTGTTTGCTGGGTAAACTTGTAAAAGTTGGTAATAATTCTTCAAAGGTATTAAATAATAATTTAAAGTACATTTAAATTTCCTTGTTTTGTAATTGAGAGTTAACAATTTTTAAAACAGTATAGCAAGTTTATTTTTCTTCTCCTTTTTATGGTTCGCTTACTTCACCATATATGGCACAAGGAAGTGTAAAATTATTAAATCATTCTTAACTAATGTAACATACGATTACATGATTTTAACAATAAGTTAACAATTTCTTGTGTGTTTTATATTTTATACAATCAAGTTAGTGTATTCTCTGACTACGGTAAATTTTATTATCAATATACAACTGCATTTTTCATTTATTTTTTGTTTCTTAAATTGCCTGAAGTTATCAAAACAGATGCCATGAATTTTTTCTTACATGAGTTCCTTATTTGTAACTATGTTAGGTTTTAAATTTAAACCTATACTAGCTTACAAGTTGTTACTTTAATTTAATATTTTTTAATTTGTTTCACAAATCATGCCATTATTTTATAATTAGTAAATATTTAAGCTACTCTTTAAATAGTATTTAATTATATAACTATTGATTTTCTACATTATAATTTTATAACTAATCCATATCATACGATTTTATAACGATTTAATATAATATATGTTTACAGCTTAGCTGACATTTTGTTTGATTTTTCATCATTCCTTTTAAGGGTTTCTAGTTACTAGAAGTAGATCTATGGACCCGGACTCCCGGACCCGTGGTTTCCCGGGTTTAAACTTTTGTGCACCCGCACCCCCTATGTATTATACATAAGGGGTGCGGGTGCATAAAAGTTTATAAGTAAGTTAGTAGTTTAGTAAGTTATATACTATATACCTTACTGAACCCGAACCCGTGTCCGGACCGGGACCTAAACCCGAAATCAGACCTGTTCTTGAACCCAAAGCAGGAATCAAACATGCTGGATCCGAACCCATGTTCAGGCTTTATATAACATATATCTGAAGTTGATTTTTAAAATAATTGTAGACGTATCTTTTAATACACAATAAAAAATAGTTCAATTAAAAGCATAGTTAGTATTTTAAGGACCACGTTTCATATACTTTTTAGAACAAAAGACTCCATTATATCGTATGCTTACTAAATACTTATATTATAATAGTATTCTTTACGGTACATATTGTACATCGCATTGATTTTCACAAAAAAATCATAGTTACACTTGCAGTCAGAAGTGTTTGGGCACCTCTTGTTCTCAGATTCCGATGTAATTTTAAGTAACAAATTGCATCTTGGTTGCTAAAGCTTATTAACTATTATGTAGGGAATTTAATACCGTCTCCATTAGCAAACATTCTGACGTCAAACTTTTTGATTTACATTTAAAAAAAAAATACAAAAAAGAAGTAAAATTCACGCGTCAAAGACAACTCAAGACACTTATTGTATTTAGGTTACAATTGTATTGGCGAGCATTATCAATGCTCGCCCCTCCATTAGGTAATTATGTACTATGTGTATTGGCGACTATTATATGAATAGTCGCCCCTCATTAGTTATAAACGGCAGCTATTTAATATAGCTGCCCCACTTATTTGTAACATGAATGATATAATTGGAAATCTATGTGACTGAATTATGAATGCATGATGTTAAAATAAAGTTAGTCTTTAAGCAAGATTCGCCGGAACATGTTCACTCTTGAGTGGTCCTGATTATTTAATGGTAGATAAAATAGACTCAGTGAGTAGCATCTTATACTGTAAGTACACCTGGAGCATATGGGCAGATATTAAGCCAAGTACTACGAGGTATAATCCAACACGTAGTTTTTCAGCACGGATAAGTGAGTTTTTTCTTTGTGATTAAGCATACTTTAGTGAGAAAAAAAACAGTTTAAACTATTAATAGCAGGTGTGAAGAACATCTTATCAATCGAAAGTTTAAGCAGATTATAGTGATATTTTTGTTTATTTTGGAAACAATCATACGGTGAGTTACGGTATAATCTAGGATTATTTTAGATAACTGATTTTGTTTTAAGGAGGAAAAATAATTTTTGAAAGTTAAAAATAATCATGTCGGTGAATCGCGTTGACCCGAGGAGCATTACGACCTTAACGGATAGAAATTTTGCTCGGTGGAATCGGCAATTGAGTACAGTGTTGAAACAGGCGACAGTGTGGGGAGTAGTGAGTGGGACAGAGGTTCGGCCAGCAGCTGTTCCTGCATCTGGACTAAACGCAGCTAAATCCCTGGAAACACTACAAGCAGAGTGGGATGAAAAGGACGTAGATGCGATGTCGATTTTATGAACGACAATCTCGGATCCTCTTCACGTGCACACTCAGAGCTGCCTCACATCTAGAGAGATGTATACAACACTGGAGGCACTTAATTTTTACACCAGTGCGGCCAACTTGACGGCGACGGAACTGGGATATTACCAGTGGAAACTATTATCTGGGGCAACCCCCCTTGACATCTACAACGAGCTAGCAGCTGTAGCCATGGAACTGAGTACGAAGGGTTAGCCTATTCGTCCTGAGATGCAAATAGGTAAAGTACTTAAGACTTTGGGTTCTAATTTTGAATATTTTAGGGAGTCTTGGAAAGCTACTCCGGATAATCGTAGAACCTTGGCTGAACTACTTTCACGGATAAAAGCGTTGAAAGTAGATGGGCTAGTAACAGCGGCAAGGAAAGTCGAAAATAAGGCTTTTGTCGCTGCAGCAGCTGGTAGTGGAGGTGGAGGAGGAGGCAAGAAGAAAGGTGGTAAACCAAAAACAAATAAGCAGCGGGAAGCAGCAAGGGCGAAAGCCAAGTGCTTCTGCTGTGGAAAAATAGGACATTATAGACATGAATGTTCTGACAAAAAGTCGGATAATGGTAAGGAGAAAAAAGTAGAGAAGAGTAAAGGCTGATTTAAATGGATAGCGTCAACCCCAAAAATCGCTAGCGTCAGCAATTTTTTAAAAAGTTGCTGCTATTTTTTGTTTTCCATAGAAAGAGTCAAACTGCTTTTTTTGACGCTGATGCAAAATTTGATGCTGACGCTGACATCAAGCTGAGTTTGATATTGGACGCTGCAGTGAAAAAGTTGCTAGCGACAAAACTGCACGCGCATGGGCAGTACGTTCAAGTTTTGATCAAGGAGCTCTCAACTATTTGAAAAAATATCCAGGAAAATTTCCCCGCCCCCGCCATTTATGTTTTATGATCATTTGATCTCGAAATCGTCTCCGGTTAAGTAGAACATTTTAGTAGGCTCAGCTGTTGAAAAGTTATATTATTGGTAAATAAAACTTGAATTCAATTAAATGGGCCGCACAAATATTCGAAAAATTAAAGAACCCAAATTGACTCAAGTACGTCAAAAAAAGAAAAGATTATGTAAAGTAAAAGTAAGTGAAATTGTGAAGGAAGAGTTGATCTCTTCTGTGCGCTTGCATGCCTGCATATGGGACAAGTCTGACCCAGGCTATAAAAATAATCAGCTGAAGTATATTGCCTGGAAATCAATTTCTGAACCTTTGGATATTACTAGTAAGTAACATTTAGATAATTAATTTATAATTAGAATATATATTCTGTATGCATGTAAGACTTAAATGCTAGTGACAACAATACAATTCTGAATCTGAATAATTGTAGATGACCAAGCAAAGGACGAGTGGCAAAAACTCGTTGACCAGTTTAGGAAGAAACTGATCACAGAAAAAAGTGGAGATGCGTTAAGCGAAGAACAATTAGAGTCTGTAAAGTGGAAATTCTTTTGTTCAATGCTATTCTTGAAGGACAGTTTCAAAAAAAGAGAGTAAATACTACCAAATTTAACATTAAAAACATGTGTAATCTTACTTATTTATTTTTACGTTCTCAAACATTAATTTTTTTGTTGATTTAGGACAGTGTCAAACTATACGCAGGAACAGACAGATGAATTGGAGGCTAAGGAAATTTCCTTAAGTGAAGTTGACGACGACAGTATGGACGAAGTTATTATTCAAAGCGAGGTACACCAAATAAAATTTCACGTTGAAGATAGTATATAGTGAATACTTTAAATACCAATCTACATGCTGTAATGCATTATGCTACTATTCAAATTGTTTCATAGATAATAATTTTGTATTATGAATTTTTTGTGTGGTATACTAATCTAAAAGGCTATTAAAATTGTGAAACAGTGACTTATTAATAAAGTTTTTCTCTCTTTTATTGCAGACAAGCTTGAAAAATGAAATACCTTCTCAGAGCGTGCCTGATGACATTCCTTTAGGCAGACCTAGTACAAGTGCAGGTTTGTTAGGATCTACTCCTGTTTCCAGAGGACCGGCAAAAGCAAAGGAGACACCCGTGACCTGGCAAAAGCAAGTTGCAAGTCATATGGACAAGGTCGTTCAGCTTTTAGCACAGCCGAGTGACGCCACGGCTACAGAAAAGTTTCTTAATTACTTGGGAGATATTATTGCCTCCGTATCGGATGACCAAAGACGACAATGCCAGAAGAAGATTTTAGAAATTGCAAATGCATATGCCGATGGGGATGGAGATGTAACTAATGTAGTTTATGCCACTCTGATACAGTAAACTATTGTTGCCAAAATGTAACTAATAAATTTCAAGACAAAATAATGGTGCATTTATTTATAAACAATAAGGTTATAAAACACTAATTTAGATTTGGCACATATGCAAAATCCCATTGCCATGGAACAGATCCGGATGAGCTAAAGTAATTAGTAAATTTTTTTCGAACATCTTCAGCTTCTTTACTGAAATTTCGGCTCTGAGTTGGAGCCTTGGTATTAAACCATGAACCGGCCTCTTGAGATCTCCATTCACCTTCTACTAATTCACCTTCATTCGTTACTTGATCACAATATGAAGTAAAGCAGTAGTAGGAGTTAACATTAGTTTCTGCGTCAGTCTTAAGAAAGTTGTGAAGAACAGTGCATGCCTTGACAACTTTGTCAACGTTAACTGGTTTTAAGTTAATTGGTCAACGTAAAATTCTCCACCTGTTACACATTATTCCAAAAGCATTTTCAGAGCATCGACGAGCACGACTCAGCCTGTAATTAAATACACGTCGTTCGTCAGTTAGTTGTTTTCCAGGGTAAGGGCGCATAAAATTTGGTGTTAGCTGAAATGCTTCGTCACGAAGCATAACATGCGGCATGGTAATATTTGAAGATGGAAGCAGTTTAGGGGGTAGCACGTTTAATTTTTGACTGTCAAAATCTTTCCCAAAATCAGAATTCTTCCATATTCCACCATCCGAGTTTGACCCATATGAGCTGACATCAACCACTAGGAATTTGTAATTGTGGTCTACAACTGCCATGAGAACAGTAGAAAAGTGGCCCTTGTAGTTGTAGTACATTGTTCCAGAATTAGCAGGTGCTTGTATCTGGACATGCTTTCCATCCACTGCCCCCAAACAATTTGAAAAATTCCATATTTCCTTAAACCCTTTTTTAAAATTTATCCAGGTGTCCATTGTTGGCTGCGGTAAATAAGACAATTGAAGAGCATTCCACAAAGCATCACATGTTTCCATTGCAATTCTGTATGCAGCAGTAAACGAAACCTGAATTGAGAAGGAAATTGATTGTAAACTATCTCTTGAGGCTAAATACCTCAATCCAATTGCCAACCGATGTCCAACTGACAATGCATTCCGACCTGCTGGATACTTTTTTAAATACGGATGAACCATTTTCTTCAGATTTTGAAACTCCGTTGGAGACATTCGCAAATATTTTTAAAAATACAAGGGGTCTTCATCTACAAGCGCTTTAACCTGTTATCATATGCATTATATGTACCGCATTACATTGCTAATAGAATTGATGAAAGATGAACTAACGCCAACAATATATATGTGAATACATGCATGACAAAATATGAAATAACTAATTACCAGAGTTTTATATGCCCCTTCACTTTTTTGACGTTGCCATAGGGGGTGAACCTACCATTTTTGCTCACTTCTACTTGGGGTAAGCAAGATTACATTATGAAAATGAAGAGCCAAAATTTTATTTCTATTGTTGGCAACCATTGTTGAAGATAGTAAATCTGCATTCATGTTTGAATTTACCGGGGTACACGCCCCGCTGTATTTTAAATGTTCACGCTTCTTCAAAAGTTGACGCCAACTATGGAAAAGAAATCCAAAACTGTAGCGATTCCGTTTATTTTTGTCGCTGCGATTTTTTTAGCGATTTAAAAAAAAAGCAATCTAAGCAATTTAATTGACGCTTTCCATTGAAATCAGCCTTAAGTTGTCCGAAAAGGACACAAAGACCAATCCTGGCTTCTACAAAGCTCATATGGCAAGGAAGAACAGAAACATTCGACAGAAACGAAACAAAGCGGTGGACTCACAAGATTTCACTTGGATCGTAGACTCGGGTGCTAACGCTCACTACTGTGGAGTAGCTGAGTGGTTCCGGGACATAACGGAGTTTAAACGACCTGAAACTATTACGGTAGCCGACCGGAGTGTCATTTACGCGCACTGTATAGGGACTGTTCCCCTGATAGCTGAATCGGCTAATGAGAAGTGGATAGATTATGATTTGAAGAATGTTATCTATGCTCCGGGGATGCACAATTTATTTTTGGAAGTAAGAATGACGGAAGTGGGTTATAAGATTATTAAGGAGGGCATATCTGTCCACTTTGAATCTAGGAACGAGGAGGATCCAGACCTCTATGGTGTAGTCTGCTCTGACGGAATTGCAGAGATGATCTTCAAGCTTTTCGTCTCCCTCCTGGCCTTGGCGGCCAAGACAGTCCCACCTAGTAAATGGCATGAAAGATTTGGCCATGTGAACACGCAGTACATGAAGGATACTGCGAAAGAAAATGCCTTGTGGGGTCTACCGCCCAACGCCATTTGTGACCAAATCGGATGCAAAGATTGCATCAAAAACAAAATGACTAGGAAGTCATTTCCATCTTTGCCTCAGATTGATCACTTGAAGCCAGGTGAGAAAGTAGCGATAGATCTGTCGGGGAAGCAATCGATACGATCGCTTAGCGGAGCTAAATACTTTATGTTGTGCAAGGATGTAGCAACTGGATATAGGAAGGTTTATTTTCTTAAAAAGAAGAGTGAAGCCTCGGACAAAATCCTTAAATATATTGCCACGATGAAGACACACACCGGGAGAAGGACCAAGTATGTAAAGACGGATGGAGGAGGTGAGTTCATTAGCCAAGAGCTTGAACGTGAACTCAAACAGAAGATGGGAATCAAGGTAGAGAGGTCCCCCTCGTATTGCCCGCAGTCTAATGGACTGATTGAGAGGGAAAACCAAACTGTCAAGGAATCAGCCCAAACGATGCTAAATGCGTCAGGGCTACCCGCGAAGTTCTGGGCGGAAGCTGTGGATTGCGCCGTCTATTTGCTGAATAGACTGCTGAACGAACGGAGCAAATTTAAAACTCCGTTTGAGAGAATCTTCAGTAGAAAACCGTCTGTCCAACACCTAAGGGTGTTCGGTTCTCAAGTCTATTTTCTGGTAAGGAGGGAACCAGGCCAAAACTGGGCCGAAAAGGCGAGGGCAGGCATAATGGTTGGTTACGATCAAGATCGGAAAAATTATAGGATCTACGACAAACAGAGGATGATCGTATTACCTATGCGGCACATCACTGTAGCAAAAGATGATGCCTCGCTGGAGGAAAATTCAAAGTTAAAAGATCCAAACGAAATTTTAACAGGAACTTTTCTGGACACTAGCATTGATGACGAGGAAATGGTGGAAAACACACCTTCGTCGGATCAAACAGCTGGAGGAAGTGATGGGATAGGAGCATCCATGGAGCAGGTGGCTACAGACTTCTTTAAAAAAGAAGCGCTAAACTTCACTACACTTCCAGTGTCAAAATGTCATTTAAGTAATGACGAGAAAACCTTGATGTTCTACATAGAGAACGAAAAGGTAAGTGGACCAGTAAATGAAGGAGGGAATGCAGTGACGAAGATCACTGTGGACTTGTCATCACTGGCCTACGCAGGTCCTGGACCGAGCACACGACCGGTAACAATAGAGAAAACACCTACACTAACAACAACAAATCAAAATTCTTCAAATCCGGAGGAGTCGGACGCGTCCAGTGGTTCGAGCTAGGACTTAGTCATTGATCGTGACACTGAGGACTCGGAGACTGAGGAGGAGAAGAACAAGGATGGAAATGATGGTGCTCACACTGAGGAGGGAAGTGGTACTGAGGAAGTATTAGATTGTAATGCCTCTCAGGCCGGAGACTTGGATCCTCCTGCTGATGTGGAGATGGGTGAAGCACCAAAGGAAGGTGCTGGAGGCAGAATGAATTATTCAATTGTGAAAAAGGGAACTAAGAAATTCTCTGGGAAAAGCAAGGAGTCATTGGAGCCTCTATTCGCTCTGTCATTTGGGAAAAAGGGCAAGACTGATAAAAAGAAGGGCTCTAGGAAGGCAACTACAGCTGAAGAGGCTGAGCCTGTACCCAAAAGAACGTTACGAGATCGAGAGGCCATTTCCCTCATAGTAAGACTTGAAGTGGATCCTTTACTGCCTACAGAGGAGTATGGGACAAGCGAGTTCTTTGCAATGACCGCGGCGATCCTTTCCTTAGATAACTTGAAGGAACTGGACTTGGCCGAGGACATAGAAGTACCAATGGAACCAGGAGTTCCTAGGACTTATAAGCAAGCTATGGAAGGAAAGGACAGGACTGATTAGACTAACGCAATGAAAGAGGAGATGAATAGTCTCTTTGAGAATTGTACGTGGAAGTTGGTGCTACGGCCAAAGGGTCGTAAAGTACTTACCTCACGATGGGTATATACTCTGAAGAGGGATGCACAGGGCAGACCTATAAAGAAGAAAGCGCGTTGTGTAGCCAGAGGATATAAACAAATTCATGGCTTGGACTACAACGAGACCTTTTCCTCTGTGTGCAGATTCGAATCTGTACGGACACTGCTGGCCATAGCGGCAGCAGGGAAGTTTCATATTGTCCAGTTCGATGTAAAAACAGCCTTTCTGTATAAAGAACTTCTCGAAGAGGTTTATATGGAACAGCCTGAGGGTTTCATCGAGGAAGAAGGGGAAGGCGAAAACTTGGTATGTTTACTTGTCAAAAGTTTATATGGTCTTAAACAGGCACCCCGTATATGGAACGAGAAACTGAGGGTCATCCTTCAGAAACTTGGATTTATAGCTACGCTGAGTGATCCATGTACGTTCGTAGGTACCTTTGATGGGTATCTGACGTACATAACCATCTATGTAGATGATGGACTTTTAATGTGTTAGTCTCGAGAGTTGATAAATTGGATTCTCGATCAGATGGCTGAAATACTGACCATTACGGACGGTCCACCAACAGTCTTCCTTGGTGTGAGGTTTGAGATGCTGGAGAGTAGTAATATACGGATATCTCAGGGACACTATGTACGGGAGCTATTGGACAGGTTTAGCATGTTGGATGCTGAAGAATAGAAGATTCCCATGTTTGCAAATTAGAATGCAGACAAATTGTCGATTCCCGAGTTTAAGTACCCATATCAGGAGCTAATTGGAGGACTGCTATATATCGCGAGACATACTCGGCCGGATATAGCTTATCCAGTAGCTAAGCTATCAAGGTACTTAACTGGATACGGTGAAGAACACTGGGAAGCGGCCAAGTACGTATTGAAGTACTTGAAGGAGACCAACGACAAAGGAGTCTCTTTCAATCCAGTAAATGAAATAGCGATAGTAGGCTACTCGGATGCCAACTATGCAGGAGACCATGTGCAGAGAAAGTCAACCACCGGAATGGTTTTCTTAATTAACGGGTGCCCAGTAATATGGCGGTCCCAGTTACAGCACTGTGTAGCATTGTCGTCTACAGAATCTGAATACATAGCGTTATCAGAGACGAGTGAAGAGGCTATCTGGCTAACTAGATTCATTGAGGAGTTGGGCTTTACAAAGGACGGCCCAATGAAAGTTCCGGTAGACAACCAGAGTGCCATTTGACTGGCAAAGAACCCGGAGTTCCATCAGAGGACAAAGCATATTGATGTAAGATATCATTATGTCCGGGAGCAGATTGAGAAAGGGAAAATTGACCTGCAATGAAAGCCAACCTCAGAGCAGTTGGCGGACTCCTTTACAAAGTCTCTTCCCTACGACCAACTCCAGGATCAGATGAATAGGATGAACCTGAATAGGTTACCTGTTGTGACGAAGGAGGAGATGGATCAGTACGAGAAACTTCCATCATATGATAAAAAGATTCGAAACAAGAAAACTGAGGAACTGGAAAAGCAGAGCAGCTAAACGTATTGATGTTGATGTGTGTCTTCGCACCCGTTCAGGCTCAGACTAAGACGGGAAATGTTCTATGAATACAACACCCGATTCCAGTTGCAGGAGGGTTCGAGTCGATACATATGATGGTGTCACTCTTATCACCGTGTGCTGTGGTGGAGGAAGACCGCTCAAATGGAAAGTTGAGTGGTGACATACGCAAAAGATGCGTAGAGGCGTACTCGGAGTATTTTCTTGATGAGCTCGAGAAAATTTGTCCTACGAAGAAGTGGATATCTACTAGAGGCAAGAGGAGTCCCTTGGTACTTGGAGTTACACTGATTGTGTTGATTGCCAGTGCAGAAATAGGGGTTGCTGGGCTTACGACTTCTCTGTCTAATAAGGATAAGATAGAGAATCTGAGAGATATCACGGGTGATCTAGAAAATCGTCTGGATGACCTGGCCTCCAAGATTGCGACTAATGACAAGAACATACATCACCTCCAGGAGGAGCTGATCAAAGTGGACTTTGAGGACTTCAAGTCGAAGAATCTGGAGGCGAATTTCATGATCTCCTTTATAGTGGGGAGATTACTGATCGGGCGTTCCATCATTCAAGAGTTTAGCCGGGAGTGGAGAGACGGGAAAATTGCAGGTGCTTTCATAGACTTCATGAACTTGACGTTACCATGTGAGGGAAATTGTCCTCTCCGATACTCTCAACCTAAAGGGTGCAGATTAAGTGAGGATAGGAGTAAACTCTTCCTCAATTTCTTGGTCCCAAAGGTAAACGAAGACTTGGTGCTGGTGGAAGCGGATCCCTTTATTTTGATGGTGAAAAATCAGCAAGGTAAGACCTGCAGACTAGAATACATAGGGCTAACTAATTCCCTTCTGTCTAGGCAGGAGGACTGTTTATATGACATAAATTTGAGATTGCCCTATCCAGGGAATCTAGTAGTTTCCTCATATAGCCAGTGTATGAATGGTTTGGTCTCTCAAACGGAGACCGCTCCATTTGTTTCAATGGGTTGTAGTAATCCAGTGAAAGACGACTTGAAGGACTTTGTCGAAGTGAAGTTGTATAATGATAAATATTTTATTTATTGCTATGGCTCCAATTACACGATAGGACCCAGGGCAGCTCAGCAGTGTCCGAGGGAAGTACTTACTCTACCCTTAACGTCATCGTTTATGATAAACGAAGTGAAGTTTGAAGGGGCGATGGTTGACCTCAGCTACACAGAGTATGTAGATCCTTTGTTTGCGGAGACGGCGGCATTTCATCTCGGAGGCGATTTGAATTGGACACGGGTTAATACTGAACCTAAGGAAGGTTCGTATTATACTGTAGTGAGGAGGGACGGCGGAAAAACATCCTATTTCTGGACTGTTTTGATTACTTGCCTGTGTGTACTTCTGTTCATAGGGGTTGGCTTAGGATTTGTATTGGCCTGCAAGCTCCAGTGGACATGGAGAGTGCGTCGGAACTTACCTGGAGGAGAAGGAAGTGATGAGAGCCTCATAGCACTTCTAAACGATAGCTTGGGCTCGGCGCGTGGAGGGAACCTAGACTCTAGTGGGAGCAGCGTGTTACCTGGACATTCATAAGTTCATTCACCAGTTCATTTGGATCCGAAAGTCCTCTTCGGTTAGTGGTTTTGACGGAGGAGCGGGCGAATAGGATTCGAAACATGATAATGGGATTGCATCCCTCACCACCTCGGCAACAAGTTGCACCTAGTGGAAGTGGCACAAGGCCGAATGAGGAGGATGTTGGAGGTGTCGGTGAAGACGTCTTGGGTGCGTCCACCTAAGGTCACAGATCAGAGGATATGTGTCAGCATTCGTGCCTATTGTGTTGTGGCGTGATGCTGAGCGTTGTAGAAACGTCAGCATTGTTTGAGTTGGAGGTAGAGTGTACGTGTCGATACCATGAGATCTTAAAGGGTGCATGGTAAGCGCTGGAGTTCGTGGAAACTGATGATGAAGAGAAGTCGCAGTCAGCAAACTCAAGACACTTATTGTATTTAGGTTACAATTTTATTGGCGAGCATTATTAATGCTCGCCCCTCCATAAAGTAATTATGTACTACGTGTATTGGTGACTATTATATAAATAGTCGCCCCTCATTAGTTATAAACGGCAGCTATTTAATATAGCTGCCCCACTTATTTGTAACATGAATGATATAATTGGAAATATATGTGAGTGAATTATGAATGCATGATGTTAAAATAAAGTTGGTCTTTAAGCAAGATTCGCTGGAACATGTTCACTCTTGAGTGGTCTTGATTATTTAATGGTAGATAAAATAGACTCAGTGAGTAGCATCTTTTACTGTAAGTACACCTGGAGCATATGGGCAGATATTAAGCCAAGTACTACGAGGTATAATCCAACAGTAGTTTGTTTCATATCTTTGTTAGTTTTGTTCTGACAAACACGTAGGATTACGTCAATATTTTCCTGCGCTTAAAACTATGGTTAAGTGAACTCATTATTAAAATATTTAAAACATATTCTAAAGAAAGGAGGCAGCGCACATAGTCTCAAAATACATATCTAACGTAACGATTATTTCGTGTGTTGTTATAGCAATGGGTATGACGGTTAACACATTCAATTTTTTTTAAAATCCATATGAAAATATATTACAGCCGACAAAACAATTTTAAACTAAAAGTGCAGGTTTGACGCTAAAACACTTTAAATTTTAAATTTTAGCATTGCTTTAGTGAATACCTTTACTTTTTCGTTTCATTGGCCCAATGTCATTTTTTATGTAAGGTACAATCTGTTACATGTAGAAAAACACGCTATTTTAAAACACTCTCAAGAATTATTTACAAACAGAAATTATGCATGTAACGCATTTTTAACATGATCAGTTTTTAAAAACATTTTGCAGGCAGCGAAAATTGGAAATAATTTCATTTGTGAGTAACAAAACACTTCTATTTGTTTTGTCTGTTTTAGTAATTTAAAGCAGAAAAGTTTACTAATATGGTAAATTTATTAGAATAAATCAGGTCAAATTGTTAAATCAAATTAATATTAAATCAAAAGCAATGTAGAAACCTGCAACAAAAAGCAAAGCTTCGTGTCTGCTTAATATTATTTTAATTTTTTAATTATTTATAAATTAATAAATCTTTTTTGTTATCTACATTTAAACGTAAAATATAGATTTCCTTATTAGTCATACAATGGTTTATTTATAAAAAAGTCAGTTTAGCAGACAGGACATCTCAAAAAGTATTTTTTTAGGGTTGTTGCAACTTAAAAAAGCAAAAAATTGGCGAAATGTTTAGCAACGCAATCAGCACCAAGTAAGTTGTGAATGGTTTAGGCGGGATCGTCTTGCCTTTTAACCTTGGATGATTTTTCTTTATGACAATCTCAAAAGGATATGCAGGTGCCTTTCATCATAGTGCCATGCGCGATGTTTTTGGTACGCTTCAACCATTAGCTTTAAAATAACACGAACAGAATGTGGTGTAAGAGTTGATGAGGTTAAAACCAAAAGTAAGAATAACTAGTCGTTAAGTTGATAATTATCAAGTCTTATAATTAAAAAAGCCAAATTTTAAGGCACATTTAACAACAAAATGTTAATATATATTTAAATATTATTAAACGTTTGTTCTCCTAATGACTTGATCAATAAATAAATATCTATTTTGTGTTTTCTTTAATAATTTTTTGATATTGTAATCTTATTTCCTAAAACTATATTACAACTTTGGTGTAAAGTAAAAAATACTTTAAAATACAATTAAAAGTGACATTTTTTAACACCGTTTAACCTTAGTATTTAAAAATAAGATTATATTTTTTTAAATGTTAACCTAACAGTATAAAAGCCTGTGAATATTTTTGCAATAAAACAATAAAATGAAATCTATTTACCATAATTGAACTTGAATTTTAGATTTATTTATTAAATTTATATGGTATTTATTTGTCTATTTAATGCCGTACTTAATAGCTTCATTTAGAGCAAAACAGAATTCTGAGTAAACTAAGAACTGCTAACAAGCGCGAGTTTAGAATTAGGCCTACGGCTTCATAATGTGTTACAAATAAAACAGAACAAATTTTTTTTTAATCTTAAATTTGTTTTTTAAATTTGTTGTCATACCATATGAAGACGTGTTGCATGTATACATTTTGTGTAAAATTTATTTTTAACAAAATTTTAATTTTTCAAGAGGCAATGTATCACGATATTAGTTAACCTAACTACGTGCTAGTTATAACGAGTTCTATTTAAGTAGACAAAAACCATTCTCGCCACTCCGCAGAAGTTTACCTAAATCAGATTTTGAGCTTAACTAGAATAGATATTTCAAGTCAAAAACGTTGTATTTTCAGAAAATTTTGTACGCTTTAATCACAGTTTTAAAACATTACAGTTTGAACTTTTCCTGACGTCATTTTTTCCCTAGTGCATTTAAAGTATCTAGTATGTTAATAGGTTGTAAGTTAATCCATATGTTATTGAAAATATGTTCTAAAAATTTTAATGCTTTGTGGTTATGTAAAAAATTCAACAACAAATATATAACGTCATTTTTATCATCATGCTTTAGGTAAGTTTTGACACAATTAAATAATTATTTTGCGTAATTCGTTACATTTGTTTATCACTTCATTGCTAGCCTATGGTCAAAGTTGTATGTTCTAAAAAATTCAATCACATCCTCCTACGTCATGTTAAACGTTAATTGTTGAGTTCTTTTAAGATGATTCATTTAGTATGGTGTGATGTTATTTGATATATTTGTTTATCATAACATTGTAAGTAGGTAGTACATGTTTTTATCGATGTACGCATTTAATTGTTCTTAAACGTTTCAACGTCTATTATTAACGGTTAGTGTTATTTATTAACGCCTTAACGTTTCTAGAATTTACCATGGAACTTTTCTTTAAACAGTCCCTTAATTATTTAAGGCGTCCAAGTAAATTAATTTGAACATACGAAATATTTATCACCACCTTCATTTTGACGTTGTTTAGTGTAGAGTGTAAAGCTCTGTTTAGTGTGGAGCTCTAAGTTTTATAGTACAGTTTTTATATAAATTTAAAATAAGGTGATTAATTGTTGTAGAATTTTCTCAGTTTTGTTTTCTCTTTTAAATTCTAAAATTAAAACGTTAAATCATTCTAATGTGAACTATAAGTGTCGCGGAAATTTATTTTTCCCCACGTGCCTTCGGATTTAACAAAACTGTTTTGACTGCAACCAAAATGATGAATTTACTGTCAGTATATGTAATAATTAGCTGTATATTTACTCTCAAAATCACTATGTTGGTGACACTGATTCTCTTCGCATATTTACATTTTCACATTGTCTATTCTGTAATCACAGTGACACTCACACAGATTTAGTCTGTGTTGACTCTTTCAACTTTTCCCGTCTTTGGACATTAAATAAATAACATGATATGGGATATTTCCCACGATCTGGGTTTTTCCTCGCTTCACGAGTTTTCCCCGATCATCATTGTAATACTACATAATATTATGATTCCATTTAAATACATGACTGAATCCTTTAGTCATCACTTATCCAGCCGCCACGGGCACCGTCACTTGACTTGTCCGTTCTCGACCGTATTCGTCACTCTCTTTTTATTTTCTATTTTTCGTAAAACACAATTTGTTTTCCAAATTATAATAAACATTCTTCGATTCGATTTTATACATTTTACCGTATCACGACTATTTATTGCATATCAGCAGTTGTACATTTATTCGACACATATTCCGCATTTCCTAGTCGGTAAAGTTGGCCGTCTCACCTCACCCATACGCATCCGAGCCGCTTTACTTATATAGCGGAGGTGCTATTCGAATCTCCCTAATAGTTCCTTTTTCTTGCCTCCGAGTGCTACAATAAGTTCTTCATCTGTACACGTTTTAAAAAAAACTACATCACTCCGTTTTCAAAAAATTAAATTAGAAAAAAATTCAAAAATTTCAAGCGAAGTCTCAAAATTTTGAATTCTCTACTTTCACCAGGCAATTTCAACTTTCTCTCCAAATATTTCTTCATTCAGCCAGTTGCAAAATTAACCATGGAAGACTTTTCTCCAACGTCTCGTGAAAAAAGCAAATCGCTTCCAAATTTCTCTACTTTTTCTCGTCAGTCCTTGCCATTGAAGACACCGTCATTTTTTTATTCGACTTCTGCTTCTTGTATAAGTCGTTACAAAATGCAAAGCCGACATATTCCAACTTTCTACATTGGAACAGAACTAGATTATAAACTAATCACTGTCAAAATTTTAAAGAAGAATTTCCTTACAATTAAAGTAGGACCATCCGTTTTAAAGCCAATTCAGTATCCCAACGCAAATTCTTTTATAATTACAGTGAGACCAGCCATTTTCAAGCCATAGAATCTGCCATTGTGACTGCTTTTATCTTCCTGCGACTCCAATTTCTCCAATTTCTGGTTACAATGAATATTATTCTACATACAAGGCATCCCACTATTAACACGGTAACATCCACCGTTTAGTAGGTCCGAAATTTTGAAAATCCGTTATATACACACTAGTACGATATTCACCGAGCGACATCCATTATTTCAAAAAAATACAAAAAAATAAAAATTAAACTTCCTATATAGATTTAAAAAGTCAGTACAGATTACATGCGCAATATAGACACACATAGCGAATCCTTTTACAGTCACAGTCCCTGTATCGATTTATTCCTGTCCGAGTCCTGTCCTCACTCACAGAACCAGAAACCAACAGCATATCATGTATATACTTTAATACAACCTTTTACCCCTGAGTACTTCATGATTACAAAGAGAAAAACTGAGGAAACCTTTTACCTACCTATACCCGTATATTCATGCAGAGTCAGTTTTAATGACGTAGCAAAACAAACTTCATAAATCTAGTCAGTCAGTATAACTTTCTAGTTATAAAACAAAAAGAAATTTTACGTAGCCCGGTCATGTTTATAAATATATACAATATATTTTGATATTTAATCAGTGAGAAAGACTGCGTGATTTATATACCAAATATAACATGAGCGCTGCTCAAAAGGATGAGAATATCACACACATTTACAAAGTCTGTTTTCTGAGAACAGTTTGATAATTCCGACATTTTAAAAAAGAAAGTACTTGTCCAGGAAAAACATAACGTTTTCTGATGTCCAATTAAAATTAAAGCGAAAGTCATGTTTTCTGAGGAAAATAGCAACCTCATCCGGATATTTAAAAGAGAAAGTCCGTGTCCGCGAAAAACATATTACAATGTTTTCTAATGTTCAGAATATAAAGAGAAGGCAAATAAAAATTTTGATCCGTGTCCAGTCTTTTGTCCGTTGTTGCAACAAAACAAACCAAAATATATTAAAGAGTAACTAAAAAAAAAGAAAGTATCCTAAAAATAAAAAAATTATCGCGTGGCCACTCGATTAGTACCATCAAACAATTAAAAAGGATACTATAGATAGTTACTACATTTTCTAAGCAGAGACAAAAGTGATATTGAGAATTAGGAAGTTTAAAAAAAATAGGTAATAATTCTTGCCTATTCTGAGCCCATGAGCCGAATTTAATAAGAAAGTAAAAAGAGAGAATACTTTCAAAAAAAAAGAAAGCACGTGAAATAACAGATTTAAGTTTTCAAAATACAGAAATTATAATTATATAGTGACAGACTTACTATAAGTAGTAACATATGAATTTATATACAACTACGGTTATACAACTAAAGTCATGGCAATACGAGACTGTACTTGCAGGAAACAGCTGGCACCTTCACTATGTTAGAGTCTACCTTAAGTAAGACTCAGCTGTATCAACAAAATGAACAGGGAAAACAGACAAAATAAAAAAAATTCTATATATCATTGCAATCGTTCTTAAATCAACACTATGGATTTTCAATAATTTCGAGAATTTCATTGAAAGCTTTTACAGTCATAACATTTAAATATAATCTATACTTTTGAAAACAATATTCAGAAATGTGAAGGTACTTTGTTTAGTGGAGTACGACTTACCATTTCAAATACTACCCTTTACAATCAAATTCCGAGCTCCTCCCTTATTCATGAGAGCAAACTTATTTCCCATCCTGTCATAACTTGCCTCATAATGACTTACACAATAATTACATTAGTAATTTTCTCAATATTCCGTGATAAAAACCTACACACATATTAACATATTGAAATTATAAAAATTTCCATCTTTTTAAAATTAAAAGTCATTTTTCTATCCTATGGAGGAGAACTTTTCAAAATTTATTACAACAAATACACATAAAGTGAAAATTTTAAAACCAATAAGTAAGCCAATCTACTACGGATGAATAAAAAAATGAATACTACAATTACCTAAGCTCATTGTTAGTACTAAGCAACAGTTCTACATTCAACCATTACTACAGTGAAAGCAAACGAAATCCGAATAATCCCACAACTTTCTCCAAGTAAAAGTCCATAAAGTAATTATGTTAGTACTAGAAACCCAAACCCTTTTGTGTACATACCACCATAATATTACTATCGTATATATTGACCTATGACAATGTCTGTATCGTATCCTCCATTGTTTATTTTAACTTGGAGCCTGGTATATTTGATGATTTAGTGTCAATCAATTGACAACAATGCCTGTATTATTTGTGTATTGAATGATTGGACACTTGAATAAAGCTTACAAACAAACAAACAAACAAACAAAAGTCCAAATGTAAAAATTATGCACCTTGTTCCCTATACGACTTTAAAACTTGAGTATATATAACAATGCAACTACTGACATACAATGTGCACACATATTACCCTCATAAAAATTTTAAAGTTCATGAAATTCAAAGAAATACTAAATATTTCTAATTTTTCCTCGTCATTTTCAAAAATCGCTGTTACCTACTTTCTCAGTAATACTAAGTCAAAATCATTTCTAACTCTATTACTATATACCTACTACACATTTTAAAGCAATTTCATAACGTCGAACCACTTTAAATAACAGAATAAACATTTCGAAAATTCCACTAAAATTTGGAAACTTTAATTTATATTTCAAACAATGAAATGTCTTTAAACCATTTTGATTGCTGAGTATTATTAAACACGTTTTATTAACTACGTATACTTATTTTTAAAAAATTCAAAAGTCCAATTCCCACTCCAAACTTCAAATATAACCACATTTGCTAACATGGCCACATTAACCAACGCCACCCTAACAAAATTTAAATATTGAACAGTGCAACATTAGTACAATAGTACGACCACCTTCACTGAAAATTACAGTCTAATCAACCATCAATAAAGAAAGTTATAGCTATTTTAATTTGAATTTTAAGAAAAATCAAAATTGTGCAAAATTTCATCAAATTTCGAAAAATGTAGTTACGAAAAATTGCATTAGTACTCCTAGCTAATGCGTACGTTCATGCACAATTGCAATAAATTTCATTAACAAATATACAAATGGCAGCAATTTTAATTCAACACGCCGGAATTCAATCGAATCCATTAATCCACGATATCTCAGCAACCACCACTTGGATCAAAAAGCGTTCAGCAAACAAATTACTCCTCGTATGATTCTTTATCAGTTTAAAACTATTTTAAAGCCAATTAGGCAACTTTGATTTTTCCGCCGGGCCCCCGCCGATTAAAAAGGTTTACAGATCATTACCTAAAGTGACATTAATTAGTCATTATCTCGCCAAATAACGAAGTTACCGTTCACTAAACATTGTGTACATAGTCACCTAATACAACGGTCTTGTTTTATTGAACAAACATATGACTAATCCTATTGTCAGTAGTTCTGTGGTACGTTCTGTAGTACGCTCGTCGTTTATGATACTATATATATATATATATATATATATATATATATATATATATATATATATATATATATATATATATATATATATATATATACAACACTACTGTCCACTTGTCGTCATCAATACGATTACGTGCCCGTACGCACATGTCGTACCAAAATGTCAAGTTATACTCTATACTAGATGTCCACCAAGTCGTGCATCAACGCACACACAACTGTCACCGTCAGCATTAATTACCCACGACAAAAAATATTCGAAGTCATGCATACTGAAGTCATTAAAAGC